>CM054822.1:13833442-14271531 GCA_028984105.1 Lavandula angustifolia
CCTTCCAAACAGGTTTTGCAAGTTGGAAATGGTTCTACTTGGAGAGACGTCAATAATCCATATTCCACCAACCTTTGTGTTCTTTTAAGATTGATGTGACATAGTCTTAAGTGCCACATTTAAATTTGGTTTACCTTAGAAGACTCTTTCCTCTTCTTAGGATTTGATGATAAGGAAGCAATATTATCAGAACTACGCGGTTTACAAGTAATAGTATATAAAGATCCGTTTAATGGTCCACCACAGATAAAATCATCGTCTTTCATGATAGAAACTTCACTACCAAAACTTGATTTATAACCATCCATAGTGCAGAGTTTTGAAATAGAAATAATGTTTCGCCTAAACTCAGGCACATATTAAACTTCTTTAAATACTAAAACAGAACAATCAAAAGATAGATTTAATCTCCAATGGCAATTGCAGGAACTTTCGATCCATTGCCCATTGAGACTACCACCTCGCCATTGCTCAATTGTCTTTTCTGCAAGAAACCTTGCAAGGTGTAACAAACATGATCAGTTGCCCCCGAATCCACTACCCATTCGTGGGTAGAAGAGGAAACGAGCAGTTTCGATTCTAAGAGCGACTTGCGTCTCTTTCTGTTTTGCCTTGACATCTGGATAATAACTTTTCCAATGTCCTTTCTTACCATAATTGAAGAACCTTCCTTTCTTCTTTGGCATTCGCATGCCGCCGATAAGGACCGTCTTCTTACTCTCACTGCTCTTCTTGAATTGACCACCCTTTCTGCTCTTTTTCTGGTTTCTGCTTTTTGGAGGATTCCTTGAACTACTAGGAATATTCAAGACTTGAGCACTCTTGCCCTTTTCTATAACCTCTTTGATCGCTACCAAAGATATAGTAACATACTCATAGTAAACTCGTTCTTAGACATAGCGGTCCTAAAACAGAAGTTCTTAAGGACCTTTGCAGAGCATTTATTGGGAAGGTAAAATATATCTTCCACTCTATGAAATTACTCGAATAGCCCTAGAGATCACACTCGCAAGCCACTCAGGTGGACGTTTACTCGTGTACCCCTAGACCAAGCTATATACCTAGCTCTTTAATTTCAATCCACGCCTAGATTCTTAAGACGAATGGAATTAATAATTTGATATCTCTGGACCATGTCACTATTAATATTAAAACGTGGGAAGGGACTTCTCAGGAAGTTGTACCCGCGGTGACATCTAAGCTTTGACCATTAATTTGACCAAATTAACATCAAATTCTCGAAATTGGCATACTTACGCGAACCAAACCGCATTCAATTTGATTTAATTGGCCATCTTATTTAATTATTATCTGCTAGAGTACTCGTGTTTACTAGGCACGCAAGCCACTCAGGTGGACGTTTACGGCTTCACTCCCACTACTAAATAATAATTAAATATTACATTAGAAAACCCATCTCACAAAACTCGTGGTTCAAAAATACAAGCAAGCCTCTCAGGTGGACGTTTACTTATATAATTGTTCCACTTTTGTGTAGTGTCCAATTAATGGAGGTCCGGTTAAATATTTAATTTCCAATTTAAAAGGAATCCAATTGAATATTTAATTTATTATTTGCTTAGTCTTTTTCTTCAAAATGTTCGTTTTGAATCATGCATATCCACATAATTCCTAAAGCATGCAATTTCTAAACGCACATAATAAAACGTGCTTGCGAAAATTAAAATATGCTTAATAACGACATAAATCATATTTACATGTTTTTCTAATCGCAATTAATCACAAAATTGCATGCTAAAGCATAATAATAAATAAATACAAATAGGAAATTTAAAACGTCGTTATCAGCTTTAAAACACGTAATTCCTAACTATTACATAGTCCGATCAAAATACAGCTCTTCGATCTTCAAAAACTTCAAATCTGGAAACTGCATCGTCGCCACATCATCAGGGGGCATCTGCCACGTGTCAGACACGTGGCAGTTAGGGCTGACGGGGCGCGCCACGTCAGCTGCCACGTCATCATCTTCATCATGAAACTACCGCTGCCGATGTTCCAGGCCGGTTCCCGGCCGACCACCGGCATACAGGGAAGCGTCGGACGACAACGAACCAAGAACCGGCTGCCCCGCGCCGAGACGACGCCTGCAGCGGCGCGGATCTGCGCTGCGCGCGGTGCGGCTACCGCTGCAGACGCGTGCCGCCGCGCCTTCCCGGCCGTCCCCAGCCCTCCTCCACCGTCAGGTGACGTCTGGGCCATGCCAAACGGCCGGCGATTTCCGCCACTGCGACGGAAATCCGTGCAATTGCGCAACCAGTCGCCGCCGGCTCCACCGATGAGAAATTACCTCTTTCTGATCTGCGATTCGTTCAATTGATTCATGAGTAATGATCATTGGACAATTTTAAGCCACCATGAACGGATTCCGGCCAAATTCTTCCATCAATTTCCCTCAATTTTCGAATTTGTATCCAGAAAAATTTATGGTGAGCAGTGAACTTCAGACATCGATTTCGGTCGCATCCGGGATCGGATGATCCCATACAATATATCAACACGAAGCTTATGTGATGAGGAATCCAGCAGTTCAAGCCGATCAAAAATCGAATCCCGGACCTGCTGGGAATCGCCGCCCAAGATGCGCGGAACCCTAGCCGAATTAGGGTTTTCTTCCAATTTGGGGCTTTTCTGGATAGCACAACCACTTTTCCTTTCCGACGCTATTCCGGACAAACCAGACGAAGCTAACGAAAAAACAAACAAAACTATCTGAATGGATCGGAAAAAATAGTTAACACGCGCCCCCACGCGCCTCCTGAAGTCGGCGGTCGTGTTCTGCCAAAAACTAGGGTTTCACCTTTTTCCGTCTTTATGCACCATCGCGCCTCAATTTTCGTGCATTCAGGACCAAAATACAGTATAAAACAGCAAATACAACGATGAATATTGGTCCTATCAACTACTCGTGGATTTTCTCACGAGAAAAATGTTACAACGGGGTCAAAATAGTGGCTCGCAGGCCGCCCCAAACACGAAAATTAACCCAATAACGATGGAATAAAACCCTAATCATGCTCCTAACAGCAATAATCAGAGCCTAAACCAGGCTCTGATACCAATTGAAGGAAATAGGAGGTGAAAAACCATTACCTTCCTCCTACTTATGTTGTTGCAGCTCTGATTGTTACTCGTGTGTCAGATCTTCTGATCTGTGTCCCGGCCTTTTTCTCCCTCTGGGTGGTCAGAGAACTGAAGAAAATAAAGAATATTGTCTCTCTTTTCTCACGCATGTGCGTGTGTAATTTCGTGTATGTGTGTTCTGTTTATGAACAGAATACTAATATATATAGGCTTCAAAAGCAAACATAATATTAATATTTGTAGCCCATTAATTTAATTATATTCCTAATGGACTTCCACATAATTAGCCCATAATATAATTAATTAATCCATTGGGCTACTAATATTTATCAGTTAATTGACCCAATTAATTCCAGATAAATAACATTACCAAATAATGTAAAAATACATTAATCTATTAATAATGATTTCTGAGAGATAATAAATAACTAGGCAACTAATTAGGCCAGATTAGGGATCTAATACAAGAAATAAAGTAGGGCTTCAAATTAATTAATTATATATGTTTAGCCCAGAGCAAAATTAATCAATAAACACAGATTCATTCCACTAGAGAATTCGTGTTGACTTACCCCTTTATCCCAAATTGAGCAAGAGCTTCTATTTTAGACTTAATCAATCTCCGTATTTAAGATAGAAATATCCGTTAATTAATTAAGCTCACTGATAGCTTAAATTAATTAACATCTTATATTCCTGAGTAGTACCACTCGACCTTATTAACACACCTGAACTTAATCAACCGACCGGGTTAGTGTGCTAATCCTTTCGAGTTCCTCAGGGGATATTATCAACCCATTTTACTAGAATATGGTTGCAAGATACAGACAACCAGTCTGAGCCACAAATGACTACTAGCACCCAAAATACGTAGATCCGGTCGCGATGACGTTCACCATAGTAGTTCAAAGTGATAGATAGCCAAATGCACTCAGTTGAAGTCTTACCAAGCTTAAGACCAGCTAAGTCACTGAGATCTGGGTTCTCCATTAAGGTCAGTTAGGAGAACACATCTCACTGTGATCCATCAATACACCACCTTAAGTGTACCAGTAAAGACAAGCAGCCAAGACAAGCTACTTCTTATCTAAACTGCAGCTTAAACCGACAACTTATCCTTAAGTTATCTCAGCTGTGATAATTGTTTATATCTTGTCAGTTCAACCAATTTGTGTTGTCTTCTGTGATACCCGACACACTACACAAATCTAACTTTTATACAAGATAAAGGATAACATGTGCGAATATATATATATATATATATATATATATATATATATATATATATATATATATATCAGATAGGAGAATAAAATAGTGGTAGGGACAAAACACATTGTATACAAGCATAAAATTTGCTTCCAGTATACAAAATCCCAACACTATCTAGTGCACAGATCAATTGAGACTTGCTCAGTAGAAATTAATTCAAGAACTCCTGCTATATATATATATATATATATATATATATATATTTATCAGATAGGAGAATAAAATAGTGGTAGGGACAAAACACATTGTATACAAGCATAAAATTTGCTTCCAGTATACAAAATCCCAACACTATCTAGTGCACAGATCAATTGAGACTTGCTCAGTATAAATTAATTCAAGAACTCCTGCTTTGTTCAGGACAGTGGATGTAGGATCCTGTGTATCCGAACCACTTTAAAAATTATGTGTTGTTTTTACTGTTGCATTGTTTACTATTCTTATTGAATAAAACTGACTTTTAAACAATCAGCATAAAATAGGTTTTTCAATTTGAGACAAACATATTTTTTTGCGCCTACACTTCCGCACACAATATCCAATACTGAACTACTGTTCACTGACTGAAGTCAGTAGATAGGACTCAATAGAAGGTTATCTCTACCCACGCGATCCAGAAAGTTTATTTGGCCAACTGATTAGTTTAGTAAACTAATTCAGTAGCAATATTCAGTTGTGCTAACTTTCGCATTTGAGTTGAAATTTGCATTCAGGTGTATTCACACCCCCCTACACCTGAAGGCTAGTCTCTGGACCAACACATAGACTTCAGTTCCAGTATCTGTCTAGTCCTAGTTGCAGACTGATGTACGAGGTACAAGACGCTGAATTCAAAAATGATAGTCAACAAAGACATCCAACTACCAAATTAGAATTGACCAACCGTAGAGTGCCACCTAAGCCTTATATCCAAAGGGATCTACATTACTTTGCATACTTTCAGAAAGCGAGCTTCAGAAAGAGACGGATCAAAGGCATTTAATGATCGAGACCCTTGTGAAGCTGAGAGCCAGTGGGAAGCTGATCTCTATCCAACGGATCTCTTCCTGCTCGCCTATAAATACAGAAGGCCTCTCATTCGAGAGAGGTTACGAAATTTCAAACGTGCACATATTCAGAGCAAGAACAAAGCTCTCTAAGTTTTCATACTTCTAGTGTTCTTACTTAGAAATTCATTTATGTCCATATTCCAAGTATATCACATTCTTATCCAGAACTTGTAATCAAGAGTGTTTCATACTCTTTTTTGTTGGACAAAACCTCAAAACATGTTACCCTTGATAGATAGTTTGGAGGTGATAGTTAGTTTGTTTGAAAGATTGATAGTTTGATAGTTTGTTTGGAAGATCTATACCTTGACAGTCTTCAAGCAAGTCATAAATATCTATAGAGGCAGAGAGTGGATGTAGGAGTTTGAAAGTTCGAACCACTGTAAATCCTTGTATTCTTACGTTCTACATCTTATTATCTTTGTCATACTGCATAAAACTGATTTCAGAAAAGCATAAGTGTTTTCTCAGAACCAATTATGTTGAACATTAAACTTGGAATACTCAATTGATCACTATTTTACGAAAAAGGTTTTCCTGCTAGGTAAAGGTGATACACTTTTCCGCACGCACTGACTGACTAAAACTCAATCAGGATCACTCTACTAATCTAGGATTCATGAGTTATTTTATATTCAGGTCTAATATAAGTCTATAGATTAACTCCGTGATCTCAGTTCGAGAAGATCGCATCCCCCCCCCAACGTGAAATCATCTCGGGACCAATTTGAAGGAATTGATTATGAAGAAACACTTATACTAGTCGCATGCTTGCAAGTTGTTAGCTTATTCCTCATTTATGTTGCTCATCAGAGATTCAAAGTTGATCAAATGAATGTTAAATATGTATTCCTGAAGGGTGAACTTAAGGAAGAAACCTATGTAGACTAGTCACCTGACTTTGTTTGGGGTAATCAAGTTTAATGCCTCACCTAAACAGGTATCTTGAGGCTAATATGATACCCTATTAGCCTTTCTATTGGAAAAGGGATTTCAAAAGGGGACAATGGATTGTACCTTATTCCGACTAATCAAGAATGATGGTCTTCTTCTCATTTATATTTATGTTGATGATATTATATTTGGTTCTAAGAATGAAGACCAATGCAAGGAATTCGAGTTTGTTATGACTAATCTTTTCAAGATGTCCATGATGGGTGAAATGAACTATTTTCTTGGTCTTCAAGTCAAGCAGTAAGATGGATGGATCTTTATTAATCAGGTCAAATATGCTAAGAATTTAATTGCCAAATTCAGCCTGACCAATAGCAAAATAGTGTGGAATCGTATGAACACTAATTGGAAGAAAGAACTTGATGCAGGGGGAATTCCAGTCAATCAGACTGCTACCGAGGAATTATTGGTTCTCTCTTATATCTCATGACTTTTGTAGTAGGGGTTTGTCTGCGTTATCAGGCCAACCCCAAGCTGAGTCATATGGAAGCTACCAAGAGAATCATCCACTACATCAAAGGAACCGCCAATCTAGGTTTGTGTTATCCATTTGATAATAATCTTAAACTAACTGGATATTCTGATGCTAATCTTGCAGATTGTAAGATTGATCGGAAATCAACATTAAGAACATGTCAGTTCCTAGGAAGCAAACCGATATCGTGGTTCTAGAAGAAGCTAAAATCAATCGTCACGTCATCACTAAAGTTGAATATATGGTCGTTGGAAGCTGCTATGCTCAAATTATATGGTTAAAGCAACAACTTAGAGATTATCAAGTGACAATGATCGGTATTCCTATTTTCTATAACATTTCTAGTGTTATCTCAATCACGCTAAATCCAGTACATCATACGAGATGCAAGCATGTGGATATATGTCACCATTCATACGATACCGTGCTGAAAAGGGGGATGTCAAATTGGAGAAAATTGAAACTGAACGATAATGAGCTAATATTCTCACCAAGCCTCTACCTGAGTCTAAGTTCCTGCAGCTCTCTATGTAACTGGGTCTACTTGATCCAGGCAAACAAAGTATCAAGCATTGATCAAGGGAGAACATACTTAGGTTCAACCAAGTCAGTTCGCCTACTCAAGATGACTTCATATTTGGTATCATCAGCTACTGAGTCTGACTGAGATGCTTGCAATTTGGTTCAACCTGTAATTATTGAACTGCATTTATTTCTTGTTTTTATTTATAGCGGGACATTCTTTTTTATCACGTCACTGACATTTAATGCAAGTCTTATCTCATTTATTACGCCACCCTATTTAAATTAAAATATTATGCAACTTTATAAAATCAACTTAGTAATGATTACTTATTTATGAAATTAAATCTACACTATTTATTTAATCTTATAACATTAAATCCTGACAATTGACCAACATACATTGATTTAAATACCCACGATTTTCGTCATATCAGATCATTCAGTTTCATATTCCGATGCTTGCAAATTTTTTCTCTGTAAATCTCTCTCACTGATTTTCGCCATTAAAGTTGGTCTCTATCACTCTCTAGCATATATCACGTTTTATCTAGAACTTGAAATCAGAGTGGTTCATACTCTTGTTTGTTGGACAAAACCTCAAAACCTATAACTCTTGATAGATAGTTTAAAAGTGATAGTTAGTTTGTTTGAAAGATTGATAGTTTTTTTTGTTAATTTCTAGATTTGTACAATAACAGTCTTCAAGGAAGTCATGAATATCTGCAGAGGCAGAGAGTGGACAAAGGAGTTTGAATCTCCAAACCACTAGAAATCTTTGTGTTCTTACATTTTGCATCTTATTATCTATGTCATACCACATAAAACAATTTTCAAAAAAACATAAGTGTTTTATCAGTTGAACCAATCAAGCAGAACATTAAACGGGCATCACTCAGCTAATCACTATTTTATTAAAAAAAAAAAATTCACGCTAAGTAAAGGGTTCACATATTTTGCACGCACTAACTGACTAAAACTCAGTTAGGCTTACTCTGCTAATCTAAGGACTTAGGAGTTATTTCTAGGACTCAGTTCCAATATTAGTCCAGAGACTGACCCGTAATCTCAGTCCAAGAAAATCGCATCAGATGTATCCCCCCCTCACCCCCCACCCCCCACACACACGCACGAAAACACACACCTGAAATTTTCTTAAGACCGACAAAAAGATGTATGGAAAATTATTCTTTTGAGTTTAAGTTTAATGATTAGAGTTAAATTACTGTTGGATGTGACACATATTGAAAAATGAGTTTTAGTTTTAATCCTTTACTTTTTTTTTTTTGTTGACGAGGAACCCGCAGCCGCTACCTTTGGTGCGCACATGGTAAACCTCGCTCCTGTGCAATAGCCTGCAAACCACACAGAAGAGTTAAACCACCCTTAATGTGACAGGGTGACAGACTCACACATAGCGTGTCCAGTGGGAATTGAACTCATAACCTATCGGTCCCGGGCCACACACCTTCACCGCTATGCCATCCCAAGGGGACAGTTTTCATCCTTTACTTGTTTGTCTTCTTGTTTGGTTAAGTATTTTGGTGATTCTCGTTTTTTGTGCAAAAGAAGTTATCTTTTCCAAAATATGTTCATAAATTTCATGATTTTCTCTAACTACTCTTTGCCCAAAGCAGATCAGTTCATAATCATCATTTTCATCATGTTTGTTGTTTGCAGTTATTTTTTCGTTTCTTTCCAGTGTAAAGAGTAGTTAAACACCTTGATCTGGAGCAGATGGGAACATGCTACCTCCTCATCCGTGAGGCCTAATAGTTCTTATAATTGATTTATAAAGTTTTAATTTGATTCCGAAGTTGAAAGAATATACCGATTTACTTAGGATGGATTATCCTATGCAAATTTACGTTACAGCCATTAATTATGCGTTGGGACAAATTGGTGGACGGGTTATTTATCTCTTGTTTTCCAAAAGTTATAAAGAGTGGCAAACCAAATGGCAAATAATGTTATTATGTTGCTTTTGGCATAATAAACTAATATTATGTCGTTTTTTATTGAAAATGTTAATGAAATTCTTTTGAAAAGTGATGGAATTGTTCATCAATCTTTTTTTATTTTGTTAAATAGGTCACCAAATATTTTTTTAATTAGTAAAATTGATCCTTTAATTTATTTTCTAAAAATACCCTGTCCATTTTAATTTATCTTTAAAAAAAGCGAAAAGATTAATGAAAGAACCAAAATCACAATTGTAATATATTTAGTGACCAATTTGCCAAAATATAAAATCTAGGGACCAAAACCACGCCCACAAAAATTTTTGAGAATCAAATTTCGTTCTTTTATGTAAAATTTAGTATTAATATTGCTCTACCACTAAATATATGCATATAGTGATCGCCCTTATTCGCACTAGTCGGACAAAAAACTCTATTTTATTTATTCTCAGATTGTTAATTTTGATCAAACGAGTGGAAAATTATACGGACTTCAGTTTACGCCGTCCTTGTGTCCTATGAAAAATAGACATACATAACATAATGCAATATACAACTCTTATACCATTTTGATCAAACGGGTGAAAAATAGTTTAGGGTGGTTGAACTCTTTTGTGTTTTGCAGGTTAGAACACAAGAGTGAAGTATACCCAATGCATACTTTAATAACTATGCGAGTTACTCTGTAAATCCAAAAATAAAAAATCAATAATTGGTTGCGGTCAAAGCGGACAACCAACTTTAAGCTTTCCCACTTTTATTTAAATTTTTGGCGAATGGTGCCAAAATAACTATTCGGCATGATTCATTTGTCACCCATAAACTTGCCCTTATTAGTTATTACTGTCACTAGAAAAGTCCATGCCTGCAATGAATTTTGAAATTTCATTTTCCCACTACATTTATTAACAGTTTCGTGAACAAATTGGGATTGAAGAAATTATAAATTGGACTAATATTAACTTAATAGGATAAAAAAGTGATACAATTTAGTGAGATTAATGGTGGGTCTAATCTATAGTTGACTTATAATATTAATTTAAGCAAATCAAATATTAAAATTACCAAAAAAAAAATTCCTTTTTCTTTTATTTCAAAAAATCTGCGACCACGAAGCATAATAGATATACTATGGATTAAACAACCAAATGTAATGTGGAGTAAGTGCACTTTTTCTATGGGGAGAGTAATTATTTATCAACTACTAGTGATTACCTTGGTAAGTACTTAAATATTATATTATCTCAAATAAATGCATGTAATAATATTTCAGACATATTATTAAATTTATTTTATAAACAAGTTGTGTTATGTTTTTGGATAATGAAGGTGAGTAGATCTTAGTAAGTAATAAATTGTGTTCTTATCTTCATGTAAACATATACTAATTAAACGTACAATATATATTGACACTGTAATCTAATGAACCATATATTCCTATCTACCACATTTTTTTATTTAATTCTATGAATATATGACTCATATTTTTTTGTCACCATAGTAACTTACAATATTTGACTTGTTTGTCTTGCTAAATTTAGTTATATATTATCATATTTATTAGGGTTTTAATCTCTACTTTCAGTAACTGGATTAAAATGTAAATTGTCTGGTTTGTTAAGATGAATCATTCGAGTATTGGGTGCCACTTTTGTAAACGAAAATAATTTGTAACTGTTATGAAATAATGCACATTGATTAAAGTTTGAATTTTAAAATACTACTCGTAATACAATAAAATTTAAAAGAGTCACAAACTATTCACTTTATGGGCAAAGAAAGGATTGACAACAAAATTTGCACGGGGCAAAAGTGACATTTTCATAAAGCGCAGGGGCACCGGCCGAAACTATTATTTCTTCCTTGTAATTTCAGGCTTCAAAACTTTTAATAAAACACAGAGACAGAGAGAGAGAGAGAGAGAGAGAGAGAGAGAGGGAGAGTTTTCAGACAGAAATCTAGGAGCGGACGCTACGCCCCCATCTATCGAGTGGTTTTACTTGTAAGACTCTTTGACTCCTCTTCTCTCTATCTGCAAAGATTCTTCATCTCGCCTTCCCCATCGGTATTCGTTCTCGATGATAAATGCTATTACACGTGTTAAATATGTTTTCTTCTTAATTTATCTTCTTGCGGTAAACCCTTTGATTAATTTTGGTTTTTTATCTTAGATTTTCTGCATATATTAAATCCAATCCCCAAATAAGTTGTTCGATTCTGTTGCTTTTTGTTCTTCTTGGGCATTCCGCACTTGAACGCAATCGTATAAAAAAGTGATGATATGTTTTTATGTTGACCTTTTAACACTGGGATTTTAGCATAGAAGTGGTTCTTGAAGATTCTTCTTGTCAATGGATTTGTAAATTTTTTAGAATTTGTGTGTTTACTTAATGTAGTTTGGGAGGATATAATGTTGTCGAAAGGAGATAGCAGAAAGAAGGGTGGCGGGTTTTCAGGAAATGGGAAGCTTTTGAGCGACCTTGAAGCGATAAATAAGGCATTTTATCCGGACAAGACTTTGACAAGGCTTGCTACTTCCACGGCTAGTAGTCGAGCCAAATCTGTTGGAAAATCTCATGTGCAGGATCCCAAATCGAAGGCGGATGATTCTAAAAGCATTGCTAAAGATTCATCTGATAGGGACAAGAAGTCATCTGTTTGGAGCTGGAAAGGCCTCAAGGCCTTGACCACTGTCCGTAACCGTAGGTTCAATTGCTGCTTCTCACTCCAAGTCCACTCCATCGATGGCTTGCCACCACTTCTTGATGGTTGTTGTCTTGTTGTGCACTGGAAGAGACGAGATTCTGAGCAGAGGACCCGGCCAATTAGGGTTAGTAAAGGAGTGGCTGAGTTTGAGG
The DNA here is from genome assembly GCA_028984105.1 of Lavandula angustifolia. Classification (NCBI taxonomy): domain Eukaryota; kingdom Viridiplantae; phylum Streptophyta; class Magnoliopsida; order Lamiales; family Lamiaceae; genus Lavandula; species Lavandula angustifolia. The sequence goes on from CM054822.1 coordinate 13,845,639, forward strand.
AGCAGCTGATTCATTCTTGCTCCGTGTATGGTAGTAGAAGTGGTCCTCACCATTCAGCCAAGTATGAGGCTAAGCATTCCTTGTTATTTGTTTCTGCTTATGACATGCCTGAACATGATTTGGGGAAGCATAGGATTGATTTGACTAGATTGCTTCCCATAACACTGGAGGAGCTGGAGGAGGAGAAGAGTGAAGGGAAGTGGACAACTAGTTTCAGGTTGTCGGGCAAAGCAAGAGGTGCAACAATAAATGTAAGCTTTGGATATGTTATTGAGAATTATAAAACTGAGATCCATAGCTTTCAGCATAACAGTACTAGGGCAGAAAATTCCCTTGGGGCTTCTAATCAAATAGATGAACAAGACATTGATCGAGCGTGTCGTGTTCCTGCTACATTGTCTGTGTCAAACAGCTCTGCAGAATACTCAAAGGATCTTCATGAGATTTTGCCAAAGCCAGGGTCTGAACTTCTTGAGTCGATGAATGTACTCTATCAGAAACTGGATGAAGGAGGTTACAATACTTCAGTTGACAATAAAACGGAGGTTGATTCTTTATCTCCACTTCTTGACTCTCACAATGTGGATTTGTCCACTCCACCTGATACTGGTGATAAAATTGGTGGAACTGAAGTTGATGAATTCTGTGTCGTAGATAAGGGGGTAGAAAACTTGAGAGATGAACGTATGAGACCAGAAAGTGAGATATTGAAGATTGCTCAAGGTACTGGAGATGATCTTGAGGCTGACTTTGCTGTTAAGGTGACCGTCAACTCAGCTAACTCCCTTCAGTCATCACTTGTAGAAGTCTCTCCTCAAGCTAATAAGCAATCAGTACAAACATGGAACCATGCAGAAGAAGAAGATGACCTCTTCAAGGAATCCCCAGAGCAAGAAATGTCGCCACTAAGTTGTATAACAGATCTGGTGAATGAAAACTTAGAAACTCAAAATGATGAGAGTGATGCTTTTGATTTGGAAAACTATTTGGAGGCTAATTCTAATTACAGAGATAGTATGAAGGGAAAATCACTTTGTTTGGATGATGTTACAGACTCAGTTGCCAGTGATTTCTTAGAGATGCTGGGTATAGAGCAGAGTCCATTTAACATGAGTTCTGAGAGTGAGCCCGAGTCTCCAAGAGAGTACCTACTTAGGCAATTTGAGAAGGAGGCTCTTGCCAATGGAGGTTTTCTTAACTTTGGTTTTGAGAATGATCCAGTAGAATTTGCAAGCGATGTTCCAAGTGGATCCGCCTGGGGAACTGTCTCTGAGGATTTCCTTCATCCACCAAAATTTGAAGGTTCTAAGGAGACGCCCAGTTTAAAAACTGATGCATTCATGTCTAAACCTAGGACCTCAAGGATGGAAGATTTGGAAAATGAGGCTTTGATGCATGAGTGGGGTTTAAACGAGAAGGCATTTGCTCACTCTCCTCCCAGTGGCTCTGGTTTTGGCAGCCCAATTGATATGCCTCGCGATGTTCCTCCGCAGCTGCCTCCCCTGGCAGAAGGTTTGCATTCCATTGTGCAGACTAGAGATGGCGGATTCCTACGCTCCATGAATCCTGCACTTTTCCGGAATGCCAAGAGTGGTGGGAGCTTAATTATGCAGGTATCCAATCCCGTGGTGGTGCCTGCAGTAATGGGTTCTGGTGTAATGGACATACTTCAGGGCTTGGCATCTATCGGAATCGAGAAGCTCTCCATGCAGGCTAATAAGCTAATGCCGTTGGAAGATCTAACTGGGAAGAGTATCCAACAAATAGCTTGGGAAGGTGAACTATGTCTGGATGGACCTGATAGGTATGTATGTTTTTATTGAGTATAGCTAGTAATGCATACCATTATGTTTTATTGCTTTTATATTAACTGTAAACCAGTTACCATTATCATAAAACGCATCATATTGTTTCAGGCTAGATTTGTTACATCAAGAATCGAATAATATGCATCATGAGAAGAAGAGTGTGAAAGCTACATCCCCTGTCCAAAGGCCAAGAAAGTTGGATTCGGGTAGAGAAACAGAATATGTGGCTTTAGAAGATCTTGCCCCTCTAGCCATGGACAAAATTGAAGCTCTTTCTATGGAGGGTTTGAGGATACAATCTGGCATGTCAGATGAGGATGGACCTTTAAATATCAGTGCACAATCTATAGGTGAATTCTCAGCACTGAAGGGGAAGACAGTCGATGTCGGTGGGCCCATAGGCCTCGATGGCACTTGTGGGTTGCAGCTTATGGATATTAAAGATAATGGTGAAGATGTTGATGGATTAATGGGGCTGTCCCTAACACTTGATGAATGGATGAAACTGGATTGTGGGGACATTGATGACAATGATCTTGTTAGTGAGAGAACCTCCAAAATAATGGCAGCCCATCATGCTACTTCTCTAGACCAGTTTCGTGGAAGATCAAAGGGGGAGAAGAGGCGCGGTAGGAGGAAGTATGGCTTATTAGGCAACAACTTCACTGTTGCTCTAATGGTACAGCTGCGTGACCCTCTGCGCGACTATGAGCCGGTTGGTACCCCAATGCTTGCTCTCATTCAAGTGGAGAGAGTGTTTGTTCCACCAAAACCTAAAATCTACAGCACAGTTTATACACGGGGCAACTCTAATGATGATGATGACCATAACGGTTCCAAAAAGGATAATAATACTGTTGAGAATCCAATACCGACAGAGGAAAAGATTAATGAAGAGGAACTGATTCCCCAATACAAAATATCTGAGGTGCATGTGGCTGGTTTGAAAGCTGAACAGGGTAAGAAGAAGCTTTGGGGTTCTGCAAATCAGCAACAGTCCGGATCGCGTTGGTTGCTTGCCAATGGAATGGGGAAGAAGAACAAGCATCCATTGATGAAATCCAAGGTAGCTCCTAAATCATCAGTTGATGGAGAGAGTTTGTGGAGCATTTCGCCGGGCAAACGGAATCCAAACGTTGTTTTTCCAAATGGAACTACCAGATTACGCTAGGATTTGGAACGAAGGCTGAGGTTTCTGCTGAGTAGCTTCATTTTAATGTACATGTTTTGATATTTGAACTGCTGGTCTTAAAGCAAATTCGTTATTACCAGTGTATAAAAAATATTACATCCAATATATGGATGTAATACGAAGATCTCTCATTACATAAAAGTGGAAAATTCTATTCAGGCACATCATCTTCTTCTTGCAAATCATTCTCTTTCCTTTTGATACATCCATACTTCCTAAGAACCCACATGTTTACACGAACCACATTCCCTATAAAAACAACACAGATGAGAGGCAGCCACGTCAGCACCGATATCTCGGTGACTTGTCGTAGCGTCCCCTCCACGTCAGCGGGTGACATGTGCCTAAGTGTGACTAAATAAGTGACCACCTGAGCAGTAATAGCCACCCACATTATGACCATCTGCAGCCACATCCACTTCCGCTGTTTGAGAGGCAGCCCACTAACCAGCAGAAGAATGATACTCAACGATGCAAGAAAAGCAATGGTGTTGAATATCATGAATAGGCCGTACACTCTAGGCTCTTGGTATGCCATCACAGAGTGGCCGGCTGAGTGAGGGTTGCTGACCGGCTGCCCGTCGTCGTCCACCGTGTAGTCATCTTGCCAGACGCCACCTGGTGGGGTTAGTCCCGCTTGAAACGCCACAGTGGCGATCAAGGATGCGACCACCATTAGTGCACTACGCTTCCTACCGAGCCAGTCCGTGGGCTTACGCGCTACAAGTGGCTTGCTTGGAGAGGAGAGCCTTCTTGTTTGAATCCTTTGATCAGCGATCAAGTGCAGATTATTGGCAGTTGAAGCTCCGGCGTTTAGGAGCAGCTGCTCAATTTCCATATCTCTAATGTCTCGAGGATTTTGTCTCAGTAAATCCAAGGATGTTAGATTGTTCTTGTTCAAGGCATTTATTTCAACTTCCTTCAGTTTAACCAAATATTTGGTCATCTGCTCCATCAAAATTCAAAACCAAGTTCAAGATTCAATTCATTACTGGGAAGGATAATTACATAAACATTTTATAATCTTATCCCTTTTTTCCTTATATTATGATCACAAACAAGTAGAAATGGTTGAATCATATCATCAAATCCAAAACAATTTCTGCTCAGAAAATGTGTAAAAAGTATAATGAAGAACAGACCTCAACATTCTTCTTGGCAACTGCAATATGCAAAGCAGAATTCCCCTCGCAGTCCTTCCAATTGAGCGACCGATCATCATCGCCATCGTTCCTCATCTCACCAGCCAACAATTTCACCGCCTCCAACCGATTCCACTTCACACAGAGATGCAAACACGTCTCGCCTCGATCGGTCACCACTCGAGTCAGATCTGGAGTGACTCGGACTAACTCGGCCAACACAGCCTCCCTCCCCTTGATCGCCGCCACGTGCAGCGGGGTCCTCCCATCCAAATTCCTCACCCACGCCACTTCACTATTCATTACAAGCAGCTCCTTCACGACTTCCGCGTGTCCCTTCGCCGCCGCCAGGTGCAGCGGGGAGCAGCCGCAGGTGTCCAACTCAGCCGCCAACTCCGGCTTACGACTCAGCACTTCCCTGACGAAGCTGAGGTGGCCGAGCACGGCGGCCGTGTGGAGCGGCGTTTCGTCGGCGCAGGAGACTGCGACCTTGTCCAGAATCAACGGATCTTCTTCCACGATTCGCTGCAGCTCCATCACATCTCCTTGTACAGCTGCTTCCGATAATCTCTTCTCCATAACAAATTAACAATCCTAGCTATTGGAAACTCTCAAAAAGCATAGTTATATTTGCAGAGCAGACAAAATCAATCCGTGTACGAGTGTGAATACTTCTTCTCATATTCTTGTTCTTGCTTAAAATTGAAGTAAGGAATCGAACAAATAAATGGATGTGTAGAAAAGGTTGAGACACTAGTCAATGGAATCTCTGATATTATTAGTCAAATGTTTATTGGACTTTGAAATTTTCATATCTAAATAGTACCTATTGTAAATAAAACATTCTCGAAACATGCAACATTAGCTATAAACAATTTGGTCAACAGGTATGTTTTGTATAAGTTGAGCTAAAGATTTTATAATTTGGTAAGATAGATAGATGTCGCGTATTAAAAACTAATTAACATACTACTAAATTCCTAATGTTCTTTCCTACTTTCCAATTTAGAAGCATCTCTATTATGCATAAGCTAGCTGTAAAACAATTCGAATAGAACCATTTGAGTAGTGATTGCCAGCTTCCCTCGTCAAACACATAAATTTAGTTGACCAATATCATGTTCATGTATACATACATAATCAAGAAGAGTAGCAAAGAGAAAACTGAGCACCAGGCCAGGAATGGATAAATAAATGTTAATAATGACAGAAGAGTGCACAGATATTTCTCTACAGCGCCCCAATTATTTACATCTAAAGACAAGAAGAGGTAAAAGTATCTAACTACTATTCAACAGTGTGCTCTTTCTCAAACAAGAAAAAACTACATGGTTACCTGCAGTGACAAAGATACAACTAGAAAAATGCCATAGCTAAGGCCGTGCTCTTTTGTTAGAGCACGACGGGCATTTATATTGCTTGATGTGCTCAGCCCTAGCAGGAGTTATCTTCACACATTTTCCATGGAACCATCTCTCGCATAAGTCACAGCAGATCCAAAATTCGTCCTGTGCGTAGTTTTCACCACATGCACCACATAAGGTGTCCCCGTGCTCCTCATCCTCCTCTTCTTCTTCTTCTTCATCTAAACCCTCATCTTCATCCTTCATTTGGGGCTTGGGCAGTTTTTCCTGTGATTCAAAATGGCAGGTTCGTATCACAGAATAATCAATTCAACCATAAAAAACTTGAAGAAAGCAGTTAATGTAGAAAACTGGTTGGTGATTAAGGTGAGAAGTAAGTTGACTTTCAAGAATTAAGGTACGTAGCATATATTGGCTTGATAGACAAACATTTAATTGCTACCATAAAGGAAAAAAAATTAGATATAGAAAACACTATCTCATTTACTAATATCTATTTACATGCCCAAGCAATAAAATGTAAAGTATTCATATTCTATTAGTAAATAAATTATAATTATTCACTTTGCACACTGTGTCGACTAAACTTTCCTGCTATCCTTGTTGCTGCACTTTCAGAAGGTTTTGACGGAAAAACTAATGCACATACACCAAAGACATAAGTACTTCCACGAAAACACATGAAAACACAACAATTTTGTGGTTATGGGCCAGATCATGGAATTAAAAAGCGCTCAATTATACGCCTCGAGGCCCGCCTCGGAGCGAGGCGCCGGAAAAAAGATCTGAGGCGTACGCCTCGTTGAATTCGCTTCGCCAGGCCGCCTCAGTCCGTCGAGGCGCGCCTCGAGGCGTACGCCTCAAGTCGACGGCTGAGGCGTTCGAACCATAAATTGGGCGTATTTTCTTTGACTCATTCTTCAATTTCAACCAAATAACTCAAATTGGCCCAAATTTCATGCAACCCATATGTTTATTTTTCAAAATTTATCAAAATCGATTCAACCCTAATTGATTAAAACCCAATTTTCTCCCAAATCAAAACAATTTACCGTGAAACCGCCCCTGCCGCCGATGCCGCTGAAACGGCCACCGCCGCTGCCCTGAAATTGCCGCCGACGTCACCGCCTTCAAGCCCCTACCACCGACGACTTCACGGGAGATTGTAATCGAGTTTCTCTCAGCTATTTTTTTTAACTCTTATAACATGTGGCTGTGATATTGTAATCGAGTTTCTCTCAATTAATTATGAGTATTGTGAAATTGAGTATCGTGGAATTAATTATGAGCATTCTCCTGCTATTCTGAAATTAATTATGAGCATTAAGTAATTATTTGCAATTTAAATCTAATTAATAATTTAACTTTTTTTGTATTGTAGTATATTGCTAATTTAATGTATGTAGGTAAAGGAAAAAAGTCACCAACGATATTTGGTTGATGAGGATGACGAATAAGAGAATTATGATGATGAAGATTGATGATGCTTAATTTGTGATGTTGAGATTTAGGACCTTATAACTCTTTGCGTTGGTTTGAATTTGTTTTTTGTTGGTTTGAACTTGGAAGAAACTTGATTTTATGTGTTTATGTGTTTTTGTGGTGTTATATGTTTCTTAGGGGAAAAAAATAGAATTTACGCCTCAATTTTACGCCTCGGTCCGCCTCGAGGCTTACGTCTCGTGACTCGTAAGGAAAACGCCTCAGAACCCATTTACGCTTTTTTGAACTTTGGGCCAGATAGATACAAGAATCTACATAGACCATGTGTGTAATACTTTGTACAGTATAACCTAGACTAGGGATAAGTGAGCAGTCGAACCCAGTGTTTAAAGTTAGATACTAAATTGAAAGTCAGTAACACCATTGCTGGAGGATTTTACCCTTTTTAAGTTTGACTTGGGTTTGCTTCCACTGTGATTTTTGACAGATGATTTATCCTTGAATTGCATCTTCGCAGCCCCAGTTACAACCTCAAATATTGTAGGGAGATCATTCATCATACTGAATAGGCGTTTCCTGCACCAAGAAACCATTGGGGGGGGAGCTAAATACAAAGCAAACAAGCTCGGAAGATTTTCCAGTAAGTTAAGTTCCCATTTCCAAACGGCAAAAGTGTTAGACAAGTACCAAGAGTAAGGAAGTCTTACAGAAGATATAATGTGAACTTTGTATAACCCAAAACCAGGTAGATGTTATCTAAACATCCCTTCTAACCCCTTGTTCCAAAGAATGGCACATCATAAGTCAATTAACAAAATCAAACAGAACTTTTTTATAATACAATCTTAGGATATAATTCAATAACGCAAGGAACTCCCAAAGCGTTTTAATTTAAAAGGATACTAAAATAAAGTTTATTGAAAAGTTATAATCATACAAATTAAGTATTCAGATCATCAACACACAGATAAACACCTACTAGGATATATGGAATGCATTAAGGTATGATCAAGATCTGAGTCATATCTCCAGCATAAAGAAAGGGAATTCCCAATTCTAATAATTGACCTCACAACAATGACAAAACAGAAGAACTCCAAATTTAGGAAACATAATGGAATATAAACCAAAAACATGATATTCTAAAGAGTTCATAACTTACAAACAACCCTACCTGTCAGCTTTATCAAAACCAAATCTTGCACCAAAATAGAAAGCAACAGAAAGTAGCCATGCATCACTGTGGACAGCAACCAGAGCCAACCAGTCTTTTTCTTGCATGCCATCTCTGGCAAAGTTTATACCTAAAGCGGGTTCTGGGAGCTCTGGAGGCACCTCCTCAGCAGGCAGATTAATTTCCCACTGCTCGTTAGGATATCCGTAAAGACATAGATTATCCTTTGCTACAAAGTTCCAAAGGTTTGGAAAAGGAAAAAAAATGATTGAGTTTGAGTTCAAATACTTCTCTATCAAAGCAACTTTTGTGGACTAGTTAGTGCAGCATAAATCAAAGATATGTTATCTCAACAAGCAACTCAAATGACACATTGATTTGCAGAAAACAAGCATATGAATTTGACTCTTAAATTGCATTCAATAATACGGGACGCAATCAACTGTCTGCATACTGACAGTTGATTCCTAACATTTACCTCGACCTGCAAGCTAAAACGTCTACAGATAGTAAATAAAGCTATCCATTTTCAGTAGAAAAAAAAAGTACAATAGTATATTCTAGAAAACTTACTTTCATCAATGGGATGTCAAACATGCCCAGATAGGAAACCCTTAAGAGAAAATAAAGAAAGCGAAAGCTGAGCCAGAAAGGCAATAAAGGTTTCAAGCATTGCAATTAGGAACACTGGAAACAAATGCGTATAGCACCAGGTAACAGAAAAGTAGCAACAACTAAGATAGCAGAGAGAGATGAGCCCGGGTAAACAACAACTATAAGTGAGACACTCCAGAAAAACATTGCATGAAAAAACTACATAGGTAACCGAAGTCAAATATGTTGAATATATAACTCTTTCATGAAAATAATTTCATCACATGCTATCTCAACTTAACAATGTTTTTTTTAGTTTTTCAAGTCTTCTAGATCAAATTATAAAATGCTCAATCGTGAAAACAGGCGCATATCTTATAGATGTTTGATAAGTCTATAGCAACTTGCACAGCCATTATGCACGCACAAGAAAGGAAACTGTCAAGATTTATCCAGCATATAAGCAAAGAAACTGTCAAGATTTATCCAGCATATAAGCAAAGAAACTAAAAATTCAACCAAAAACTCACTTTACTAACTATTCACACAACTCTATTTACTCACCAGGATCGCACCGTTGAAAAAAATCTTCAACATCTGTAGAGTAAAAAAAAGAAAGCCCAAATTCAGTAAGACTAAGGAAGTAAAAATCAACTTCATGAAACCCTAAAGCTCGAAAAAAAAAACATCGGAAGCTATAGGCAATTAGAAACTAGCAAATTAAACCAGAAACCCTAAATATCGAAAAAACAAAGAAAAGCTAAATGACAAAATTCAGACAGAGAATATGAAAACGAAAAATCTTACCGGTAGTGAGAGCTTTGATCAAGCCAACACGCCTGCCCTTGAAATCTCTGAAGACCTCTTCCACCGTGCGAGGATTGTTATTGGCGCCAACCTCCATCTATAGTCCGTACAATTCTTCACGCACAAAGACGCTGCAATGCGTGTGCGTTGCAGTAATAGTTTCAAAAAGTAAACTTGGAAGTTCGGAGAGGGAGGAAAAAGAGGGGGAGGGATTGGAAATTTAAGGGCACAGGACGGAATTTGTTGACTCAGTACTGCATATCGGGTATGAGGAGTTTTTGAGAATTCATTTTGATTTGTTTCTTTTAACTAAAATGCTTTTTTTTAGTAGTCCTTAGGAATGGATGGCAATTTTGCGGGTCGGTCCAAGTATTATAGGACTCGAACCCATTAGGTTCGGGTATCATAGGACTCGAATTCATCCCGTGCCTTGAAAAAAATCCAATCCTTGCGGGTCAGGTCCGGATATTATAAGACTCGGACTCATTCCGCGACTTGAAAAAAGATCTGCATCTCTTTAAAGTATTGTTAAATTTTAAAATTTTGATTACACAAGGATTTGAACTTAGGTCATCTAAAAATTAACTAATACCCACTAAACTAACAATTTATTTTTAAAATTTAGATAAATATAAGAGGTGTATCATTTTAAAATTTTATTTTATACCAATAAACATAAATAAAATATTTTAAGAAAAATAATAAACAAGACAAGTGTTCTAGTTTCGTCTCTTTTCTCTTTTCTAATTCCTTAACTACTTTTAAATTATTAAATAATTATGTATTTTAATTGTTTATTATTTAATGATGTTTTACATGTCATGCTCTAGATAACAATGTGTATAAATTGTCACAAAAGCTTGTGTGTACCACTTTCATATACATTTGTGTGTACCACACCGCAAGATTATTGACAAGTGTTAACTATGGCCCACTTAATTTAATGAGAAATGTCACATGTCAATACCCTTGTGGTGTAGTACACTCAAGGGTATACAAAAGTGGTACATACATGCTGCTCCGGTAAATTGTATATTTCATTTTCGAAAGTTTATTTGATAATTGAATGGAAAGCTCTTATTTGTATTAATTGAATAGGAGGAAAAACTACTTTTGCATATGTTACGAACTTATGAATAAAGTTAGTATATTTTCCGAAATACAAACGATTATTTTGAAGAGGTAAATGCTAACATTAGTATATAAAAGACTCAATTTTTAGTTAATGAAATGTTTAACTGAATAAAAAAGATCATTGAATAATAAGAGTGAGTTTTCACTTGTTATGAAAAGTTTTCAATTGTAATTGTTCATTAGTCATAATTGTATTAATACACATAATCCATTTCAAGTAGAAAATATAAATAATTAAATACGTTTCAAATTTATATTTTAAAAATATTTATTTATATTACAGAAAATGTTAATTTTATTTTTGACATGCATGCCCTCACTACTAATTTGATTATAATATATAATTTGAAATCTAAAAAACAAGATTTATATTTCATAAGTTAATATTTTTGTTAGATTTAATAAATTTTGTGTTTTAATGAGTCATATTTACATATATTACTATTATATATGAAAAATAATAAAAAACAAGAACAATGATTCATGTGGTAAAGGTGTTTGAAAAAAATTAATTTTATATGGGTTCAAATCTTGCTGACAATATTTTTGTACTTTAAATTCTAATTTGTGTTGCTGCAGATCCAACGGGTCTGGGTCGAGGATGGGAGATCTACGGGTCTACATACTTTAAATTTTAATTTGTGTTGCGGTGGATCCAACGGGTTCTAATTTGTATTGTGGTGCATCCAACGGGTCCGGGTCAGGGATGGGAGATCCACGGTTCTACATAGGGCAGGCTGGAAACGGGTCCGGGTCGGGGATGGGAGATTGTTGGTCCCGAGAATAAACGTTCAGGTGTAGAGGGGGGTGAATACACCTGAAAATCGATTTCTCAACTTTAAACGCGAACAGTCCTTTTCAGGAGAGTATCGTACTGAACAAGTTCAATAGACCAAATAAGTTGTTCTGGATCGCGTGGCAGAGTGACTGACTTTACTGAGGTCTGCTAGCTGACTGGAGTCAGAATTTAGTACCGTTCAGCTGAAGTTCAGTAGTGCGGAAAAGTGTAGGCCCAAATTCAGTTGAGTTTAGAAAACGTTTTTAATAAAAACAGTTTCAGTATGTTAATGCAATCGATTAAGCTTGTTGAAACTCAGTTGAATTATTTTAGATATATTTTCAGTATGAACAGTAATCAATGCAACAGTTAAAACAGAAAGAACGAACACAAAACACAAGCAGTTTTTAAAGTGGTTCGGATCCAACAATCCTACGTCCATTGTCCCGAATGATCAGGAATCTATGTATTATACTGAGATAGTCTCAGTTGGTTTGCATGCTGGACAAACACTGGTCTTGAGATTTATACTGAGCAAGTCTCAGTTTACAGGGTATCAAACTAAGTGTTTGAAAAACTCTCCAACTATGAATGAGTCCTTTACAATAAGGATCAGTTCAGATATGAACTCCTTCGTCTAAGCTATGGATATGATCAGCTGAGCTTAGGTTAGAGGGATAGGGAATGAGAAAGTAGCTTCTAGAGCGACGAACGGTTAAGTAAAGACCTAGGTTCGTGTTCAGTCGCTTGGATACTACATGCTTTATAATTCTGGTTTAGCTTGGTTCCCTGTGAGCGAGTATGTCGTCTTTCGCCGGAGATTACTCTTCGAATTTCTTACGGAAGACTTAGAACGTTTTGAGTTGCTCGTGAATGCTCGTGTGTTCGGTCGTGTGTCGTAGGTGAGCTTCAATTTGAATTGCATCCCTCTATTTATAGAGTAGAGATAAGGATAGATCCGTTGGAGACGACGATCCTTGTGTCTCTCTCTTTTGGGTAGCTAACGGCTCTTTCAAAGTATGGTTGCAGTGTCCTTTCCCTCCATTTCTTGAAAGTTGTTGACTTGCATCTTTAATCAGAATATGGACAGCTGGCTGCTTGTCATTGGTCGAGGATAAAGAAAGTAGGTGAGACAGAACAGACTTCAAGGTAGATCTGAAGCTGACTTCTCTCTTCCTCGTATGACTCTACTGATTTAGACTTAGTGAATTCTGACAGTTCAGAAGACTGTCTGGCCGTTGCTGAGTCTGATCTAAATTCAGTAGCACGCTCCTACTGAGTCGGCTCTACTAAAGATCAGCTCCGAGTTCAGTGAACTACTCCTGTTGAGTTCAGTTCCACCGACTCCTTTCGATATCTTGCTCTGCGCCGAGTCCAAGATACTGAGTCTTCTTCTTCAGTACTAAGTGCCGGTAATCTGCGAGCGCCCGAACCAAATGAAGAGTGTCTACCGAGTCCGAAACCTCGAGACGAACAACATATTACAACTGAATGTTTCATCAGTCAAAGTAGGGTTTTGGGATCTTCAAATCTTCAGCAAATATTCAGAGCATTGGGCTACTGAGTTATCTCTCAACCAATTGTGAGAAGACTGAATCATCTCCCAACAGAGATCTACGGGTCTACATGGGGCGGGGCGGGCCGGGTCCGATGGTAATATCCGCCCCATCGCGTGCGGGGCCGGGGCGGGTCTAACGAGTTTTGATCTTTTTGTCATCCCTAGTTATCCTAAGTGTTCTATTTCTGGAAAAAAAAAGTGTGGACCAAAATTAACAAGTTAAAAGTCAAACAATATACACACACATTACAAGATTTCTTAATTTTGGTGTCCCAAAAAAATGAGACACTTTCTATGGGACAAGAATAAGTATAATTTTATTTTTTTTTCAACTAAGACTAAAAATAAAAAATAAAAGTTTATATTATGATGTGCATCTGGATCCAATCCTAAATCCATATAATAAAAAAGAGCCTAACCTTTATGACATTTCTTCACCTCTCCCTCGTCTGCATTGCGCCTAAAGCCGACAAAATGAGCCTGGTCTAAAGGACCGGCCTAGAGTACTTAAAAAAAGGTGGGTTGGCCTCTGAAATTAAAAGCCCACAAGATGTATTGGCCTAAAAATGTTGGGTTATGAGTCAGTAGATGATATTCAGCAGTTAGTGGGTTAAAATAATATTGGGGGAAATCGTAGTAGCACTATGGAATTGAAGATCCCAAAACCCGGTGATATCAGTAGTGTGGTGTCAATAGGATTAGTTGATGTATAAAGTTAGATGTTTTTTGTTTTGTTTATCCTTGTGTCTATGTCCTGTACCGGGGTAAAATGTTGGATTGATCTTCGGTCGTAGTTACTTTCCGAAACCCCACGTCATCGGTGTAAGAGCTTGCGTTCTTGAGTCATCAGCTGATCTTCACCTCAGTAGAAGACATCTCATCAACTGACAGACATCAGCAGAAGAACTCTATGCAAGCTCAGTACCTTCGTAGTCATCAGCTGACCACACTCAAGAGAATACCTCTTGTCAGCCGACTCAGACGAAGAAGACAGAGATTGTTTCAAGTCTACTGTATCCGACAAGAAACGACCCAGCTGTTAAAGTCTTTTCGAAAGTCAGCAGAAGACCATACGAGGATTAGAGAGAGTCAAATCCGATGTCTGACACAATCTCACCTACCACAAACCTCGACCAATGAGAAGCCGTCAACGCGATATCTGCTCTGACCAACTAAAGATGCTCTCATGTACAGTATCAACAACTCTGCTGCAACAATTCGAATTTATGGTCGTTTTCTTTGGAAGGTTGTGACATGTGGCATCGTCGTCTCCAACGGACATATGCCTGTTTCACGACTATAAATAGAGAAGAAAATTCGAGCTTCACGCACGGGATATCAAGGGAAAACGCTCAAAGTTTTCAAGCAACTCTAGCGCATTCAAGATCAATCCAGCGAAGAACTTGCCCAATAGAATATCATTAGTTCTTCTCTCTAGAGTTCTTTAGATCCCTCTTCTCTAGCTAAGCTCATTGCCATATCTATAGCTTAGAAATTCGAAGGAGTTCACTTTTAGTGATTGTTCTTACTGTAAGAACTCCTTCCTAGTTGGAGATTATCCCCTCCCCTTCAAACCTCGGTTTGATTTGTAAAGTCGCTAAGGACTATAACTTAGAAGGGTTTGTCCAGTGCACAACGATTCCTTGGCGAGGCTTGCTCGGATAAATCAACAAGACCTCCTGTTCAGCAGGACCGTGGACGTAGGATCTTGCGTATCCGAACCACGTTAAAAATTGCTTTTGTTATTTACGGTTTTACTGCATAGCTTACAACTGATCACAAAATCATATTCTGCATAAAATGTATTTTTCAAAGCGCACTAGCCAAAATAATTTAACTTGCAAAATCAAGTTTTCAAACTGAGACGAATCTCCGGGCCCTACACTCTTATCCGCACGACATCTCCGACTGAGTTTCAAGTACTGACAAAAGTCAGTAGGAGAGCTCAGTAGTTGGCACACTTCTTACCCGCGATCGAAGGTTACTATTTGGCATTGTTCATCAATTGCAACCTACAGCTCAACTGTCCTTCGCGTTTGAGAAAAGAACTATGCTCAGGTGTATTCACCCCCCCCCCTCTACACCTAACTATCATCTCCGGACCAACAATTGGTATCAGAGCGTCGGTGTTCTTCTGATCACCGGTTCTGAACTACTGGTCTTCTCGAACAGATCCTGAAAACATTTTTCACTGCACAAGCATCTCTTCATATATCCTTATACTCTTACCCATAATGTTTGATATGTCAGGTATTCGGATGGTACCGATGTTCTCAGTAGAGAACTATATGGTATGGCGTGTGAGAATGGAGGCGCACCTCACATCGCTGCATGACAGCATGACGGGCGTCCTTGAGACATGACCCATCATTCCCATGATAGACAGCGTACAATTTGCTGCTGTGGGAGGTGTAGGGGCACAGACTGGTGCCAAAGTCGCCAAAGAAAAATCAGCCTTCACACCGGAAGAGAAAAAGCTGCACAACCTCGACCGAGTTGCGCGGAATGCAATCCTGACAACGCTCAGTGATTCTCACCTCGGGAGGGTGCAAGACTGCAAAACGGCAAAAGAACTCTGGGATGCCCTGGTTGTACTGAGCCAAGGAACCCCGCAGATTAAAGAAAATAAGCTCGAACTGGAGCTTCAGAAGTTCGACACATTTGCCATGGAGTCCAATGAAACCATTGACGAGCTAAGCGTCAGATTTACTAATCAGATCAATGTGATAAATGGACTGGGGAGGACGTTCACCAACAAAAAAATGAACACCAAGATCCTAAGAGCGCTACCTCGACAGAAGTGGCTTCCTTTTGCTACTTATTTACGACGCTCGGATCTTAATGCTCTAACTCATGATGTTATCTTTTTAGAATTAAAGACAGAGGAATTTGAGCACAGCCTACCCCAACGATGTTCAAGCGCTCCAGCTGACACACAGATTGATCATTGCTTTCAAAGCAACAATCAGCAAAAGTGGAGTCAAACCCATTTCTTCCGATGACTCAATTGAGGAAGATACATTCATGTATTCTTCTGAGGACGAAGCTGCATTTATCGCCGCTGAGATCGGAGAAATAGATCCTGACGAAACCGCTGAATACAGTCTGATGGCCGGAGAAGAGGCTGAGGTAAATTCTAAACTTAATATAACCTCTTCTTCACACAGCACACACGACACGTGCTCGGTCACAGATGAACCTCTAGACGTGGTACAAGCCTACGATGATCTACTAGAGGAGCATATTCAGCTGAGCAGAGAGTTCAGTAGAACCATTCAGGAACTGGAACAGGTAAAGGCTGAGAATCAGAGACTTTCTTCTGATTGACAGGTCTCTAATGATTCAGAGAGTCTAGTTGCGAGACTCAAGGAAGAGATTAAATCTCTTACGACTAAGTCTCAGCTTCAAGAAACTCAGATATCAGTTCTGACCAAGGACAATTCTGAGAAAGATACTGAAATAGCCCGACTAAGTCAGAAGCTCGTAGAGGTTGAAAAGGATTATGAGTCACTTCGAAGAAGTGATGAAGTCTGGCGAGGACTGATGACTGAACAGTACCTAGGTACAACGGAGAAGTTGGAAAGCATGCTCAGAGCTCAAAGGCCACCAGCCATGAAAGAAGGACTTGGCTATACTCATGAAGCTTCCACTTCAAATAGCTCGTAAATCTTTGGTGATAGGTTCGTCGAGGTAAAGTTCGAGCTGCCGACTCAACACCTCGGGCGAAGAATAAACAGAAGATAATTGCACCTCAGCCGAGCAACAAGAAGCAACTGACCAGAGGTTCCAGCCCCAGGACACCACGATCAAACTCAGGGGGAACCAAGAAGGTCAGGTGGGCAGAACAGTACAATGAACCACTATATGAACATCCAGCTCAGTATGGTTCGTACTACTATGAGCCCAAGGTCAGGAGAAACACAAGGCCCCAGAAGAAGAAAGCTCCTGAACCCAAAATCGTCAAAAAGTCAGTATCTCCAAGTCCTGTGGAGAAGAAAGCTGACAAGGTTCAGAAGAAGAAGTCTCAGACTTCTAAGGTCCCTAGACAGATTTGGGTTCCGAAATCACCCACTAACATATAAGGACCCAACTGAACCAAAGGGTACCTAAAAATATTTCTATTTTGTAGGTGCATAAGGACCCTTGGATTGTGGACAACGGGTGCTCAAGACACATGACATATCAAAAGAGCCTGCTGACCAACTACGTACAAGAAGATGGTCCCAGAATTGAGTTTGGCGACAACTCTAAAGGCTATACAAGGGGATACGGAACACTGAATATTGGGACTGCCTCAGTTCCAAGAGTAACATATGTTGAAGGACTTCAACATAATCTCATTTCTGTCAGTCAATTCTGCGACAATCTAAACAGAGTTATCTTTGACGTTGGTTTATGTGATATTATTGATAAATCTACATGGAAAACAGTGTTATCAGGTTCGCGGAGGAAGAATATCTATGTTGCAAACTGGAAAACCGCGTAGACACGAGGCTTGCTTACTCGCACAGACGAAATCCAGTGACAAGATAGGATGGCTGTGGCACAAGAGACTCAGCCACCTGAACTTCAAGACTATGAACAAGCTAGCCAAGAACTCTAAAGTCAGAGGACTGCCCAACGAATCGTTTATCAAAGACAGAAATTGTGAAGCATGTTTGAAGGGAAAGCAGACAAAGAAAAATAATCCACCAATTCCGTCACCTTCCACTGATGGAATCCTTCAACTGCTACACATGGACCTATTCGTGCCAGTCTCTCAAGTGACTATAAGAGGCAAGAAGTATGCCCTAGTCGTTATTGACGACTACTCGAGATATACTTGGGTTATCTTCATAGCCAACAAATCTGATGTCCAGACTGAGCTGCCCAATCTACTGAGGAAACTCAGTGTGGAAAAGGACATCAAGATACAGAGAATTTGCTCAGACAGAGGAACAGAATTTCTCAACTCAGTAGTTAAAAAGTACTGCGATAAAGAGGGAATTCAGCACGAGACATCAGCAGCTCGCAACCCTCAGCAGAACGGACTTGCTGAACGTAAAAACAGAACACTCAAAGAAGCAGCAAGAACGCTCCTAGCAGACTCTGGACTACCCTCAAAGTTCTGGGCTGATGCTACTGACACCGCCTGCTACACTCAGAATCGCTCACTGCTTACACAGCAACACATGAAGACACCCTACGAACTATGGAAAGGGAGAATTCCTTCTATTTCTCTTTTTCATATCTTTGGTTGTCCTTGCTTTATCCACAATAATGGGAAAGATCAGTTGAAGGTCTTTGATAGCAAATCTGATCAAGGAGTATTCTTAGGATACTCTCGAGTCAATAAAGTCTTCAGAGTCTTTAACTATCGAACTCTTTGCGTGGAGGAAAGCCCTCATGTTGTCTTTGATGAGTTTATTACTGAGGACAGGAAAACTACAAAGACTATCACTGGAGATGTCAGCAGCAAGCTACAGGATCTCGTACTAAACGACAAAGTCGAAAAGATCCAGCATTGTTGGGATGATGAGTCAGACGATGAAGAAATACAGACTCAACCAACGGAATGTAAGGCGACTCGGTTGATTCTAATGAACAGAATCAACAGCAGGTAACAACGGTCGATGAGGAAGCCCCTGTGGTAACTGAGACCTCTACTGAGAATATAAACTCAGGGGGAACAACTAATGTTCTTGAGCTAAGTACCCCAGAACCTGGAAACTCAGTAGATCCTAACCTTTTTCTTGAACTGCTACAGTCACAGAATAGTACGACTGAAATGCCTAACACACCTACTGACTGTGCAGAAGTAGTATCAGAAGAAGAAGCCAGACTCAGACGATCATGGCTCGACGCTCATTCTTCAGATCTCATTATAGGAGATCCATCAGCAACCATCAGGACAAGATCTAGATTAAGTCAAGGAGAAAGCTCACTCTATTCTTGTTTCTTGTGTATAGAAGAACCTCAGTTAATAGAGGACGCACTCAACGATGCTGACTGGATCATTGCCATGCAAGAAGAGTTGAACCAGTTAGTTAGAAACGAAGTTTGGGAGCTTGTTGATAGACCTAGACATCAGCACGTGATTGGTACTAAGTGGGTCTTTAAGAACAAGCGCGATGAAAACAACGTCATTATCAGAAATAAAGCTAGACTAGTTGCCAAGGGATACTGTCAAGCAGAAGGAATTGACTTTGATGAAACATTCGCTCCAGTCGCCAGATTGGAAGACATTCGTCTGTTCCTAGCTTATGCAACACATCAGAGATTCAAAGTATATCAGATGGATGTAAAGTCAACTTTTCTGAACTGCGTGCTGAAGGAAGAAGTCTATGTGGAACAACTGTCCGGTTTTCAGCAGGGACATCAGGTGTATAGACTTAGGAAAGCTCTGTATGGGTTAAAACAAGCACCCATGGCTTGGTACGATACCCTATCAGACTTTCTACTTTAGAAAGGTTTTCGAGAGGGGACGATGGGTGCACCCTCGTTCAACATAAAGTCGGGAGATGACATTTTACCGGTGCAAATCTACGTGGACAACATCATTTTCGGTTGCAGAAACGTGACTATATGTCAACAATTCGAGAAAATGATGAAGGAGAAATTCGAGATGTCTATGATGGGAGAGATGAACTACTTCCTTGGATTTCAAGTAAAGCAATCACCTGAAGGAATTTTCATCAATCAAGCCAAATACTCTCGAGATCTTCTCAAAAGATTCGGCTGCGATTCAAGCAAGCCAGTCAAGATCCCCATGAATACTAATTTCAAAATTGATCTAGACAAAGAGGGAGCTTCTGTTAACTCTACTGATTACAGAGCCATTATTGGTTCCTTATTATATTTAACAGCAAGCAGACCTGACATAACTTATGATGTAGGTGTATGTGCAAGATTTCAAGCGAATCCCAAGCGGAGTCATCTAGACTCAGCAAAGAAGATTCTGCGATATCTAAAAGGAACACCTGACGCAGGGTTATGGTATCCTGCTGATGATAATCTTATACTGACAGGTTACTCTGATGCTGATTATGCAGGATGCAGGATAGATCGAAAGTCAACTTCAGGAACATGTCAGTTCCTAGGCAGCAAGCTAATATCTTGGTTTTCAAAGAAACAGCATTCAGTGGCAACGTCCACTACTGAAGCTGAGTACATGGCTGCTGGAAGTTGTTGTGCCCAGATCCTTTGGCTTCGACAGCAACTGAGAGACTATGGGATAACTCAGGATGAAGTGCCCATCTACTGTGACTCCACAAGTGCTATTGCTATAACTCAGAATCCAGTTCTCCATACGAGATGCAAGCACGTGGATATTCGACACCACTTCATCAGAGACCATGTCGAGAAGAAGGATATCAAAATGGAGAAAATCCATACTGATAAGCAAAGGGCAGACATACTGACCAAGCCACTAGCTGAGAACAGATTCAGAGAATTATCAGTTGAGCTAGGTCTACTGGATCCTACTGAACCGTGTCAGTAGTACACAACAATTGGTATCGGCGAAACCAACAATTGATATCGAGATGAAAGATCGATCTGACAGTCAAAGACTCGACAATGATTCGGTCGGGTGAATCGAACCTGCATACGTAAGGGGGAACATGTCTATCAGCCCATCATATGTCCTCCTGAATCTAAACGGTAACCAGTTGATCGAAAAAGTTCAGCTGAAGAGGTTTGCGTAGCTTTACATACTTAACGCTATCAGAAGCATGCTCACATTTATTATATCAGTCGCTTGCACTCAGTAGTTAATGAGCATTTATTTCCCGCCATTAAAACTTTTAAGGTTTAAGTCAGTAGGAAACCGTTTTCATTTAACAGACTTAGACTTTAATGCGGCCTGCAGCGCATTTAATGCATGTCTTTTCACCTTACTTTAAACTACGCATTTCCTACGTGGGTCTAGGATAGAGGCGGTCTATGTAATCATTCCTTTATAACATCTAATCACAACGGTCTATGTAAAAATGTAAGATTAACCTCAGCCGTTGGATTAAAACTGATTGATTTGCATATCTTTTAAAACCCTTGTGTTTACGCCCTAATCCCATTTTTCGCCATTCTCGAATTTCAAGAGCTTTTTCTTCGCGTTCAGTTTCTCAAACTCAAACTGCTCTGCATTTTATTTCAAAGCTCTTCGTTATTCGGTAATTTCTTGAATTATATTTTAAACTCTACTAACTTACTCTATTTTCAAGTGCTAACGAGTTTTTCGCAGATACTCATGGCGATGGTAATGACCCCACCGCAAATCGATGATATTATCAAATCGCGTATCCAGTTCGAGCCTACAATGGCTCTGCACCAGGCGGATATTCCATATCTTGAGCCCGTCTTCACGGCTCTCGAAGTATCCAGACTCGAGCTCCTTGTCTCGAAGCACCCCAGAGCTTATCTGCCTCGACAAGTTGCAGAAGTTTATTACAACTGAAGATCCATAGAAGATACATGTGCGGAGGAATCCTGTTTTTCTTATATGAAGGAAGTAATACCTCAGACTTGGGAAGCCAGTCATCACGTCATCAATCTCCGAGCTGCCGTGGAATTAACCTTTGATTTTCCAGCTCGTGGAGTCTCACCCATTGGATTTAAGGAGAAGGAGATTAACTCCTATGTCCAGAAGTTCTGCGGCAGAGACGACGTTGTCTTCAAAACAGCGCTGCCAAAGAATCAGTTGTTACCAGAGTACCGCGGGCTCGCCTACATTGTGACGCATATACTTTCGAGCGCCGCCGGCTCATTTGATCAGTTGTCCAAGCCCCGTCTTCAACTGATGATGATAATAGATGACGGAGTCCAAGTCAACTGGACGGATTACTATGTCGCTGAGCTTAAAGCTCAGGCTCAGAAGTTTGCAGCCACACCCACAGGAGAGAGGAGACTTATTAATGTGGGAAAGCTGCTGTACGGAACAAAGATGTCTGTAATAATCGAAGAATCAGTATCGGAACGCTCAGCCTTTGCTGATTCGAGATACTTTGATAGGAAGCTCATCAAGTTCAAAACTAGAGCCGCTGCTAAAAAGTCTATCGGGCGAGGGCCACCTGAACAGAAACGTGTCACATCTGACTTGTCCCCTCGTGCCGACCCACCCAAGAGGAAGAGGCTCAGTAAAATTGGACCTTCTGAGATTCCAGCAAAACCTCTCTCCTCCACCCACTCAGGAGGAACCAATACTTGATGCGGACACTGGCATAGAAGGTGCCACCTTGAAGGACAAGGTCCAGCGCATCAGTTCTGAAGAGACCCAGTCAAACACCGCCGGACCGACTAAGGAAACTTCCTCTGAATGGACGACCTTGCACTCAACCCGCCTCCGAGCTACTAGAGAGGTCAGTGCTCAGATCCCCGAGATTGTCGAACACCGGGATCTGGTCAAAATTGATATAAGGGCGAGGACTCAGATGCTACTGAGATTCCTCAGCTAGGACGTCCTTGAGGAGCTGATTAGAACGGAGTCAGCTTTGTCCCTACTGACAGAAGAACAGAGCTTGTAATCAGCCATTGGGTTTGGGGAACCCGCTGATCTAGCGTCATTTGAAGATCTTTGCGCTGCTATGCTCTATCTACTGAGCTGAAGATCCTCAGAACCTGTCAACAGCCCTTCGCCTCCATCTCATCACGATGACAACGACGACAATGATGATGATGATGACATGGATCATGCACCACCCAAGGAAGCAGATTTGGGAGGATCTGCAGAGGGTAACACTCCCCGCGAGCAAGGCAAATCACCACCACCTTCTACATCAAGTGATGCCCCGGTTGCCTCGATGCCGAGTCGAGCGCAACAACTCACGACATCTGAGCAGAGGCTCGGGACTAGCAGCTATCAGATAAAACCCATTGGTTTCGTGACCTCCAAGTCAGTCAACAAAGCCATCAGGCGACAGGGAGACAAGAATCGTCTCCTTGCCAAGGACGTACATCTCAAGTGGTCTCAGTACACCAAGGCCCAGAACGAGAAAGTTGACCGACTTGCAGCAGAGGTGAAGAAGGTCTCATAAGCTCCTACTCCTTCTGTCAATATTCAGGAGATAGTGGAGATCGCCCTCGCAACTCAGAAGGCGGACTTAGCCGCTCAGAGTCAGCAGCTCCTACTCTCTCAGCAGAAATCATTCTCTGAACAGCTCACTCAGGGTCTTGCGGCAGTTCAAGCCACAATGGATGAGCGCAACAAAGTGGCCTTCTCCTGCCTTCAAACAGCTATAAAACAACAGGCAGAGGCCCTCAAGCTCATTCAGAAGGAGATGACAGAATATCATGATGAGTCTCTCATAAAACTGAGACAGGAGTCCGCAGCACAAATCAAACACATACGTGCTGATCAGGAGAAAGACTGGGAGCACTACTGCGACGCTGTCAAAGACTTCGAAACAACCTCCACCTCCATTAAGAATATATGCTACGATCTGGAGAAGGAGGTAACTGTCATCCACACTCGCCTCTCCCTGGCTGATGATGCCAAAAAGGGGGAAGGAGTAGAGGAAGAAGAGAAAGCTGAGGCGGATTAGGCTCAGGCGGAAGGAGGACCAAAGGTCTTAGTAATAACGAAGGGGGAAGGTTCAGCTGATCAAGCTGGAACCAGCTTAGTACCCCCTCCCGAAATTGTCCAAGTCCCAGATGTTCAAACATCAACTGTGGCTGAGCCAGCCGCAGAATCCTCGGCTCAGCATATCGAGGAGATCGTACAGTTCGTCGATCAGGAGGACGAGCCACTGCCACCGCGAAGGCCGGGGAAGGAGATTACTACTGAAATAACTCCTCCATCTTCCCCGACTGCTATGTTCAAATCCAAGGTGGAGCAGGAGGCATTCGATCAGCGTGTTGCTCAGAAACTGCAAGATGAGCTGAACTATGACCAGCAAATCGAAGAGGAAATGAAAAAGGCAAAGAAGCCCAGGAAGCTTACTGGAAAAATCACGAAAGCAAAAGCCAAATTGCTCCGGAAGAACAAAAGAGAAAAGCTCAGAAGGAGCTAGCTAAAGCTTCTGCCGCTGACACTCAGCCCTTGGCTCAAAGTACTGATATACAAACACTCACTCCAGAGCAAGAGGCAGAAGACAGAGCCACTTGGGAGGCTACGCTGAAAGGACTGAATCTCCGGAGAGGAGACACTAGATCAGCAGCCCTTAGAGAAAAGAAGAGATTGGAAGATCTGGCGAAGATCATAGAGATGACTGATAAGATGGCCAGTGAACCAGTCATCGACTGGAAGAAGCAAATTCCAAGGTCATCCAAGTACTACAGGAGAGGCGCTCCCAAAGGAACTTATCTGAAGAAAACCCCTCCTCCTCATGTAGACAAATTGGTACCTTTGGAGCTAAACGAGCAATGGGAGGAACTGAAGGAGGAATTCATCAAAGGATACTATGTATGGGGTTTCTATCCTTCTGGGATCCCGGCTAATCAACTGTTCGACAAATTTATTCATCAGTATAATGACCGGCTCAAAGCTCAACTTCTGCTGATCCTAGAAAGGGAGAAGCTACCTCTCAGAGCCCCTGCATTCAGACGCATCCCTCCTCCAACGACGACTCGTGGCGTATTATGCACGAAGGAGATAGAAGACGAGATCAAAGCAGCAGCTTATCACCATGACCTTAGTTCTGATCTACCTACTGATCTCGAGGAAATCCAAACTCTGCGTGCAAGGATCTATAAATATTATGGTTTGGAACCCCTTGCTGACAAGTCTGCGGATTTCAAGAGAAAGACGAAGAAGTTTAGACGCCAGCAGTAGTCTTCTTATTCTTTCCTTGTTGTATAGAAGATAGGAACTCTATATTCACTTCTCATATATATAACAGTTCCTGCTTCTAGCCAGACAATTACTCATTGTCTCACGGCTTTCGTTTGTGTTATCACAACTGATCACTGAAGTGATCTGACACACACTCACACATAACCGTTTCTCTGCTTTTGCCTCTCTCTCAACTGCTGACCTCATGAAGTTAACTGATTCAGTTTTGCTGAAGTCTATCTATATCAGTAGTTTAGTTGTATTATCTAGAGGTTTTGGCATCAACAATTAGGGGGAAATTGTTGGGTTATGAGTCAGTATATGATATTCAGCAGTTAGTGGGTTAAAATAATATTGGGGGAAATCGTAGTAGCACTATGGAATTGAAGATCCCAAAACCCAGCTGATATCAGTCGTGTGGTGTCAATAGGATTAGTTGATGTATAGGCTAGACTGTTTTTGTTTTGTTTATCCTTGTGTCTATGTCCTTTAAGGGGTAAAATGTTGGATTGATCTTTTGTCGTAGTTACTTTCTAGAACCCCACGTCATCAGTGTAAGAGCCTGCGTTCTTGAGTCATCAGCTGATCTACACCTCAGCAGAAGACATCTCATCAACTGACAGACATCAGCAGAAGAACTCTATGCAAGCTCAGTACCTTCGTAGTCATCAGCTGACCACACTCAAGAGAATACCTCTTGTCAGCCGACTCAGACGAAGAAGACAGAGATTGTTTCAAGTCTACTGTATCCGACAGGAAACGACCCAGCTGTTAAAGTCTTTTCTAAAGTCAGCAGAAGACCATACGAGGATTAGGGAGAGTCAAATCCGATGTCTGACACAATCTCACCTACCACAAACCTCGACCAATGAGAAGTCGTCAACGCGATATCTGCTCTGACCAACTAAAGCTGCTTTCATGTACAGTATCAACAACTCTGCTGCAATAATTTGAATTTATGGCCGTTTTCTTTGGAAAGTTGTGACATGTGGCATCGTCGTCTCCAACGGACATATGGCTGTTTCACAACTATAACTAGAGAAGAAAATTAGAGCTTCACGCACGGGATATCAAGGGAAAACGCTCAAAGCTTTCAAGCAACTCTAGCGCATTCAAGATCAATCCAGCGAAGAACTTGCCCAATAGAATATCATTAGTTCTTCTCTCTAGAGTTTTTTAGATCCCTCTTCTCTAGCTAAGCTCATTGCCATATCTATAGCTTAGAAATTCGAAGGAGTTCACTTTTAGTGATTGTTCTTACTGTAAGAACTCCTTCCTAGTTGGAGATTATCCCCTCCCATTCAAACCTCGGTTTGATTTGTAAAGTCGCTAAGGACTATAACTTAGAAGGGTCTGTCCAGTGCACAGATTCCTTGCTGAGGCTTGCTCAGATAAATCAACAAGGCCTACTGCTCAGCAGGACCATGGACGTAGGATCTTGCGTATCCGAACCACGTTAAAAATTGCTTTTGTTATTTACGGTTTTACTGCATAGCTTACAACTGATCATAAAATCATATTCTGCATAAAATGTATTTTTCAAAGCACTCTAGCCAAAATAATTTAACTTGCGAAATCACGTTTTCAAACTGAGACGTATCTCCGAACCCCACAATCTTATCCGCACGACGTCTCCGACTGAGTTTCAAGTACTGACAAAAGTTAGTAGGAGAGCTCAGTAGTTGGCACACTTCTTACCCGCGATCGAAGGTTACTATTTAGCACTGTTCATTAGTTGCAACCTACAGCTCAGCTGTCCTTCGTGTTTGAGAAAACAAACTGTGCTCATGTATATTCACCCCCCCCCCCTCTACACCTGACTATCGTCTCCGGACCAACAATTGGTATCAGAGCGTCGGTGTTCTTCTGATCACCGGTTCTGAACTACTGGTCTTCTCAAACAGATCCTGAAAACATTTTTCACTGCACAAGCATCTCTTCATACATCTTTATACTCTTACCTATAATGTCTGATATGTCAGGTATTCGGATGGTACCGATGTTCTCAGTAGAGAACTATACGGTATGGCGTGTGGGAATGGAGGCGCACCTCACATCGCTGCATGACAGCATGACGGACGTCCTTGAGACATGACCCATTATTCCCATGATAGACAGCGTACAATTTGCTGATGTGGGAGGTGTAGGGGCACAGACTGGTGCCAAAGTCGCCAAAGAAAAATCAGCCTTCACACCAGAAGAGAAAAAGCTGCACAACCTCGACCGAGTTACGCGGAATGCAATCCTGACAACGCTCTGTGATTCTCACCTCGGGAGGGTGCAAGGCTGCAAAACGACAAAAGAACTCCCGGGATGCCACGGCCGTGCCGAGCCAAGGAACCCCGCAGATTAAAGAAAATAAGCTCGAACTGAGCTTCAGAAGTTCGACACATTTGCCATGGAGTCCAATGAAACCATTGACGAGCTAAGCGCCAGATTTACTAATCAGATCAATGTGATAAATGGACTGGGGAGGACGTTCACCAACAAAGAAATGAACACCAAGATCCTGAGAGCGCTACCTCGACAGAAGTGGCTTCCTTTTGCTACTTATTTACGACGCACTGATCTTAATGCTCTAACTCTTGATGTTATCTTTTCAGAATTAAAGACAAAGGAATTTGAGCACAACCTATCCCAACGATGTTCAAGCGCTCCAGCTGACACACAGATTGATCATGCTTTCAAAGCAATAGTCAGCAAAAGTGGAGTCAAACCCATTTCTTCCAGCAAGGCAATGGCCACAATAAAAGCAAAGTCCTCTGAGACTTCAGGCCCTGACCCGCAATCTGTTCATCAGTTGGCACACTTCTGACCCTGACCCTGACCTATTTCTTCCAACAAGGCAGTTGGCACACTTCTGACCCGCGATCGAAGGTTACTATTTGGCATTGTTCATCAGTTGCAACCTACAGCTCAGCTGTCCTTCGCGTTTGAGAAAAGAAATTGTGCTCAGGTGTATTCACCCCCCCCCCTACACCTGACTATTGTCTTCGGACCAACAAAAAAGGCAACACAGAAGACTACCCGTGCTCTATGGGCTTTGGCTGAAAAAAGCACGGGGTTTCGGGGCTAAAAAGGTCGCTTGATAAAAAATACATATATTATTAATACTATTAATATTGTTCTATAAATACAAATGAAGAAAATGTGGAAATAAATTTATCAAAACAAGATTCAAATGTGACTCATATATGGCGAAATTAGAGAATTTATGAATTGTTTATTTTGTTTTAGCTTTATTTATTTGATTTGATATTTATTTGAGTACGACTTTTAATTTTAATGTGTTTAATTACTTCATAAATTACACTTTATAAAAAACATTAATATATTTAATATAAGTTATATACTCCTATATTTTTTACTCCTTCCGTCCCACTCCACTAGTCCGCTACGGAGATTATGAAGTTTTTTATTGTGTGTAAAGTAGTACTCCCTCTGTCTCATTTGAAGCGTCGCCGGCACAGAACTAGTCCGCAAGATGCGGCGGAACCCTAGAAAACTAGGGTTTTCTAGCCAATTTGAGGATTTCTTCTCCATCTCGAATTTCGTGTCCGTCGAACCAATTACAATACAACAAACAGTACAATCACATAACAAATATGTCCTATCAACTACTCGTAGATTTTCTCACTTGAAAAACGTTGCAACGGGGTCAAAACAGTGGCTCGCAGGCCGCCCAGAACACGAAATTAGCCCGATAACGACGGAATTAAACCCTAAACATGCTCCTAAAAGCAACAATCATAGCCTAAACTAGGCTCTGATACCAATTGATGGAAATATTAGGGGAAGAATCGATTACCTTCCTCCTACGTATGTTGTCGCAACTCTGATTGTTGCTCGTGTGTCGGATCTTCTAATCTGTGTCCCATCCTTTTTCTCCCTCTGGGTGGTCAGAGAATTGGACAAAATAAAATTATCGTCTCTCTCTCTCTCGAACGGCGTGCGTGTGTGAGAATATGTGTGTCTGTTTATGAACAGAATACTAATATATATAGGCTTCAAAAGCCAATATAATATTAATATTTCTAGCCCATTAATTTAATTATATCCCTAATGAGCTTCTACATAAATAGCCCATAATATAATTAAATTTATCAATTAATTGGCCCAACCAATTAATTCCAGATAAATAACATTTTAAAATAATGTAAAAATACATTAATCTATTAATAATGATTTCTGTGAGACAATAAATAACTAGGCAACTAATTGGGCCAGATCAAGGATCTAATACAAGAAATAAAGCAGGGCCTCAAATTAATTAATTATTTATGCTCAGCCCAGAGCAAAATTAATTAATAAACACAGATTCATTCCACTAGAGAATCCGTGTTGACTTACCCCTTTATCCCAAATTGACTTAAGGGCTTGTATTTTAGACTTAATCGATCTCCGTATTTAAGATAAAAATATCCGTTATTTAATTAAGTTCACTGACAGCTTAAATTAATTAATATTTTATTATATTCCTGAGTAGTACCACTCGACCTCATTAATACACCTGAACTTAATCAACCAGCCGGATTTAGTGTGCTAATCCTTACAAGTTCCTGAGGGGATATTATCAACCCATTTTACTAGGATACGGTTGCAAGATACAGACAACCAGCCTGAGCCACAAATAACTACTAACACCCAAGATACGTAGATCCGGTTGCGATGACGTTCACCATAGTAGGTCAAAGTGATAGATAGCCAAATGCGCTCAGCTGAAGTCTTACCAAGCTTAAGACCAGCTAAGTCACCGAGATCTTGGTTCTCCACTAAGGTCAGTCAGGAGAACACATCTCACTGTGATCCATCAATACACCACCTTAAGTGTACCAGTAAAGACAAGTAGCCAAGATAAGCCACTTCTTATCTAAACTGCAGCTTCAACCGACAACTTATCCTTAAGTTGTCTCAGCTATGATAACTGTTTATATCTTGTCAGTTCAACCAATTTGTGTAGTCTTCTGTGATACCCGACACACTACACAAATCTAATTTTCATACAAGATAAAGGATAACATGTTCAAATATATATTTATCAGATGAGAGAATAAAATAGTGGTAAGTATGAAACACATTGCATACAAGCATAAAATTTCCTTCCAGTATACAAAATCCCAACACTTTTTTCATAAAATGTTGAGATTTTGTACACTTGAAGCAAGTTTTATGCTTGTATACAATGTGTTTTTTGTCCTTACCCATACTTAACGTGAGAACTGCGAACCATGCATAATTCTTATATAATTTATGCATAATCGTTATATATTTTATGCAAAAAATCTATCATTTTACACTTTTGCCCTTCTACATAAAAATATATATAATGTAAAATTAAATTTTTTTGCATAAAATATATAACTAATATGCATAAATTATAAAAGGATTATGCATGGTTCGCAGTTCTCACGTTAAATGCAGGTTCTCACATGATCCACTCCCTATATATATATATATATATATATATATATATATATATATATATATATATATATATATATATATATATATATATATTTGCACATGTAATCATTTATCTTGTATAAAAG
This sequence comes from Lavandula angustifolia, assembly GCA_028984105.1. Taxonomy (NCBI): domain Eukaryota; kingdom Viridiplantae; phylum Streptophyta; class Magnoliopsida; order Lamiales; family Lamiaceae; genus Lavandula; species Lavandula angustifolia. The sequence continues at coordinate 13,875,928 of CM054822.1, forward strand.
TTAGATTTGTGTAGTGTGTCGGGTATCACAGAAGACTACACAAATTGGTTGAACTGGCAAGATATAAATAGTTATCACAGCTGAGACAACTTCAGGATAAGTTGTCGCTTTAAGCTGCAGTTTAGATAAGAAGTGGTTTGTCTTGGCTGCTTGTCTTTACTGGTACACTTAAGGTGGTGTATTGATGGATCACAGTGAGATGTATTCTCCTGACTAACCTTAGTGGAGAACCAAGATCTTGGTGACTTAGCTGGTCTTAACCTTGGTAAGACTTCAGTTGAGCACATTTGGCTATCTATCACTTTGAGCTACTATGGTGAACGTCATCGCGACCGGATCTACGTATCTTGGGTGTTATTAGTTATTTGTGGCTCAGGCTGGTTGTCTGTATCTTGCAATCGTATCCTAGTAAAATGGATTGATAATTTCCCCTGAGGAACTCGTAAGGATTAGCACACTAAACTCGCCCGATTGATTAAGTTCAGGTGTGTCAATGAAGTCGAGTGGTACTACTCAGGAACATAATAAGATGTTAATTAATTTAAGCTGTTAGTGAGCTTAATTAATTAACAGATATTTCTATATTAAATACGGGGATCGATTAAGTCTAGCATACAAGCTCTTGCTCAATTAAAGGGGTAAGTCAACATGGATTCTCTAGTGGAATGAATCTGTGTTTATTAATTAATTTTACTCTGGGCTGAACATATATAATTAATTAATTTGAGGCCCTACTTTATTTCTTGTATTAGATCCCTGACCTGACCTAATTAGTTGTCTAGTTATTTATTGTCTCTCAGAAATCATTATTAATAGATTAATGCATTTTGTGTTATTTAATAATGTTTTTATCTGGAATTAATTGGCTCGGTCAATTAATTGATAGATATTAGTAGCTCAATAGATTAATTAATTATATTATGGGCTAATTATGTAGAAGTCCATTAGGGATATAATTAAATTAATGGGCTACAAATATTAATATAATATTGGCTCTTGAAGCTTATATATATATTAGTATTCTGTTCTTAATTAGAAAACACACATTCTCATACTCACAATATACACGCGAGTTTAGAGAGAGAGAGAGAAATCTTAATTTTCTTCAGTTCTCTAACCACCAAGAGGGAGAAAAAAGGCCGGAATACAGATCAGAAGATCTGAACAGGAGCAACAATCAAAGCGACTACAACATACGCGGAGGAAGGTACAATTTCTCTCCTATTTATTTCCTTCATAAAAAACAGAAGGATTATGTGTATGACATATAATAATTATGCATGGTTCTCAGTTCTCACGTTAAGTGTGGATTCTCACATGATCCGCTCCATATATATATATATATATATATATATATATATATATATATATATATATAGGGTAGGGTTCCCATGAGAACCAATCCCTATATGAGAACTAATAACCAATATAGACTATAGATTTTCATTTGATATACAGTCAGATTTCAACATAAATTGCTAATATTTTCATAGTTTATAATTTAGAAAGGGTAATCTTGTAAACACATGTTAACTTTCATATCTTTTAATTTGAAAATATTTGCACGAATTCATCTAAAATCAACAACATCATTAACAATGAAATTAAGATTCTAATTACATTTTCTCAAATTTTAAATGAGAATTAGGATTTAGGATTTCATAGTTTTCTTTCGACTCCATGGTTGCGAGGTTGCATCGTTTTTTCCTTGACTATAAATGTGGTTTTGTCGACTACATTATTCTATTGCATCGCTATTAATCGGTCATCCCCTACTGTTATAAATCATGATTAACGTCAATTACGAAGATTCAATTTTGATATTATTTAATTGGTTTTGACAGTGCTTGAGATTTTTCTACTTTGCACGAATAGTCGTGGGCAAATATGTGATGCATCGATTTTTAATGAAACTTAACTTTGATGCATCGTTTAAGTTTACATGCATCGTTTTTTGTCCAACTTAATTTTGATGCATCATTCTTGTTTTGATGCATCGTTTTTTATGTACTACTTTTTTTGAGTTTATGTTTTGTGTGCATCATATATTATGTGTTGGGACGTGATTCAGCAGTAGATTTTTTAGATTCTTAGAAGATTTGGTTGATCCCAAAATCTTAATTTGGTTGATAAACCATTGTGTTTTAATAGTAATGCCTTAGTCTCTAAGAGTTTCAGACTCAGTAGACTTACCTTCAGCATGATTCAGGTTCAAAGTTATGTTTGCTATTCCTTCAGTAGACTATCCGCCTCAGTACCATGATGTGAAGACTCAGTAGTCTTTGGACTCGGCGGGAGCAAGATATCGAGAAGTGTTCGGATTCGAGTAGGCTTTGGACTCGGCGGGAGCAAGATATCGAAAGGAGTCAGCAGAACTGGACTCAGCAGGAGCAAACTTCAGTAGAGTTGGACTCAGCAGGAGTATACTACTGAACCCAGGTCAGACTCAGCAACGACCTGACAGTCTCCTTGATTGTCAGATGATCTTCTATGATTAAATCAGTAGAGTCGTCCGAGGTTATCAGAGAAGTCCGCTTGAGTATCTGCCTAGAAGTCTGTGTGTCTCAACTGCTTTCTACACCTCGACCAATGACGAGCAGCCAGCTGTCAAAGTTCTGGTAAAAGCTGCAAGTCAACCTCTTTCCAGAAATGGAGGAAAAGACTCTGCAAGATTCCTTAAAAGAGTCGTTAGCTACCCAAAGAGAGTGACACATGGATCGTTCGTCTCCAACGGATCTATCCAAGGCTCACCTCTATAAATAGAGGGAAAATCAAATCGAAGATGTACGTAGAACACAGAGCGATTACGAGCAAAAACGAACAAGTTACAAAGCTTTCCGCAAGAACTTCAGAGAAACACTCAACGCAATAGGCGACATCCTTGCTCTAGGGAACCAAGCTGATTAGAATCAAAGCCTCTAGTATCCAAGTGATCGAACATGAACCCAGAGAGATTATTCCTCATTGTTCATCACTCTAGAAGCCACCTTCTTGTTCCCTTCCCTCTAACCTAAGCTTCACTGAATATATCTATAGCTTAGACCCGATGGAGTTCATATCTTGAACTGTTCTTACTATAAAGAACCCCTTCATTGTTGGAGAGTTTGTCAAACTTTATAGTTTGATCCTTGTAAACTGGGACTTGCTCAGTATAATCCTCAAGGCCAATGTTTGTCCAGTGCACAGACCAACTGAGACTAACTCAGTATAATAAAATAGCCTCCTGATCTTTTCGGGACAGTGGACGTAGGATTGTTTGATATCCGAACCACTTAAAATCGTTGTGTTCTTTTTACTGTTGCATTGATTACTGTTCATACTGAAAACCGTTTTCCAAAATCAAACAACAGAGTTTCAGCAAAACTTAAACTGAATGCACTAACCTACTGAAACAGTTATAATAAAAACATTTTCAAACTCAACTGAATCAGGTCTACACTTTTCCGCACTCTACTGAACTCTTACTGAACGGTACTGAATTTTGACATCAGTCAGCTAGCAGGCCTTAGTATAGTCAGTCACTCTGTCCACGCGATCCAGAACAGCTTGCTTGGTCTACTGAATTTATTCAGCAAAGACACTCTCCTGAATAGGACTGTTAGCGTTTTAAGTTGAGAAAGTTTTCAGGTGTATTCACCCCCCCCCCCTACATCTGAACGTTTATCTCGGGACCAACAATTGGTATCAGAGCAAGAGTTCTCTAAGACTCTTGTTATCTAAAACTGGTTTACTTGAACGGATCCTGAAAATGTTTTCACTGCATATCATTATTTAACATGTCAGGAATCAGGATGGTACCTATCTTCTCAGTAGAGAAATACGGGGTATGGCGAGTCAGAATGGAAGCTTATCTGACTTCCCTCCACGACAACATGACAGAGGTCTTGGAAGACGGACCTATCGTACCCATGATCGATAGTGTCGAAGTCCAGGATCCAGCACAAGGAGGAGGAATGGTAACCGGGAAGAAGGTTCCAAAAAATAGAAGTCTCTTCACTCTAGAAGAGAAGAAGCTCCACAATCTAGACCGGGTTACCAGGAATGCCATACTAACCACCTTGAGAGACTCTTATCTCGGAAGAGTTCAGGACTGCAAGTCCGCCAAAGAACTCTGGGATGCTCTGGCGCTACCGAGTCGGGGGACACGATTGAAGATCTTAATGTCAGATTTACGGATCTGATGAACACCATCAATGGGCTGGGAAATACGTTCTCAAACCGAGAGATGAATCTCAAAGTCTTGAGAGCACTGCCAGACGGACATTGGACTCCCTTTGCAACTTTGCTTAGACATTCTGATCTTGATATTGTTTCTCCTGATCATATATTTTCAGAATTGAAAGCTGAGGAGTTCGAGTTCGGTCTACCACAAAGGAAGCAGCGAGTTGAAGGCGACACTCGGATTGACCATGCCTTTAAAGCATCGGTCGGCCACGGCCGGCTCCCGCATCTAGCAAAGGCGAGCCTTCAACCAACGATCTACAAGAAGGAAGCCTAGCTAAGCGATATGCACTGCTTGCCATCAAATATCATAAGGAAAAGGAGCGGCGCAGAAAGCTTTCCAGAGTCGTCAGAGACTCAAAGAGTAAGTCTGAATACTCACCTAAGCGCACTCCTGAACCACATACTTCCGAATGCAGGATACATGAGGATTCAGCACAATCGAAAGACATTGAGAGCAAAGAAGGCAGAATCACCTCCTGCTACAACTGCAAGAAGCCAAGACACTACCAATATGACTGTCCTTAGCTTAGTATAACTGAAAGAGCTGCACGAAAAGCTCGAAGGGAGAAGTTCATCAAGAAGCGACAAGCCTACATTGCCGGTGAACTCTCAGACGACTCAGACGAAGTCGATTCCTTCATGGATTCATCAGATGATGAAGCGGCATTTATGGCCCTAGAGCTTGAAGAAGATACTGAAAAGTGTCTAATGGCAGGAGAAGAGGATGAGGTAAACTCTCACGCACCATTTAACTCTTCTTCACACTGCACACAAGACACTATTTCAGGTGTAGATGAGAATCTGGACGTCGCTATTGCATACAAAGAACTACTCGACGGGCAGATTCAGATGAGTCTGCAGCTCAGTAAAACTCTTCAGGAGTTGGATACCCTGAAAGTGGAGAATCAGAGACTTTCTCAGGAGAGTCAGATTGCTACTGAGTCGGAAGGACTTGTGTTGAGACTCAGGGAGGAGATTAACTCTCTGATGGCCAAGTCTCAGCAACAAGAAGATCTTATCTCAGTACAGACCAAGGACTTGACTCAGAAGGATACTGAATTGAGTCTATTGAAGCAGAAGTACTCAGGACTTCAGACTGAGCATGAAAATCTCAAGAAGAGCGACGATGTCTGGAGGAACTTGATGACAAAGCGGTATATGGGAGCCGAGAAAAAGCTTGAGGCGATGCTAGCCAACAACAAGCCCAAACACTGCAAGGAGGGACTCGGGTTCAGCCATGGAGCCTCCAAATCTGCCCCCACACGCTCAGAGAATTGGTTGACTGATAGGTTTGTTCAAGGGGAGACAATCAATGCTGAAATACAGAACCCCCTAGCAAAGAACAAACAGAAGATCAAAGTACCTCATCCGAACTATCAGAAATCTGACAAGAAGATTAGCTCAAAATCACCCCAGTTCAGTCAAGGGGGAACCAGCAGAATCAAATGGGCTGATCAGTATGGACCTCCGCAGCTGACACATCCAGCTCAGTATGAGTCATATTACTATGATCCTATAGTCAGAAGAGGTTCCAAGAGTCAGAGTCAGAAGAAGAAATCCGATCATAAGGCTAAGGTCAACAGTCCACCACCTCAGAAGATCAGGACTCCTGAACCAGTAAAGCCTCAGAAGTCAACATCAACCAGTCCAGTGGTTAAGTATGTTGATCATAGTGGAAAGAAACTGTCTGAGACCACCAGGGTCGTAAGACAGATTTGGGTTTCCAAAACTAACATCTAAGGACCCAAAATCAAAAATAAAGGGTACCTGAATATAATTCTATTTTGCAGGTGCACAAGGACCCGTGGTACGTGGACAGCGGATGCTCAAGACACATGACATACCAGAGGAGTCTATTGACGAATTATATTACTGAATAAGGTCCCAGAATCGAGTTTGGAGATAACGTAAAAGGCTACAACAGAGGCTATGGAACACTCAGCATTGGAACCGCCACATTCCAAGAGTATCATATGTTGAAGGACTTTAAAATAATCTTCTCTCTGTTAGTCAATTTTGTGATAACTCGAATAGAGTGATTTTTGACACTGGTTTCTGTGATGTCATTGACAAATCTATATGGAAAACAGTGTTATCAGGTTCGCGCAAGAAGAACATAAACATAGCTGATTGGAAATTAGCAGAACCTGAAGCATGCTTGTTGGCGAAGAACGACAACAAAACGGGGTGGCTCTGGCACAGAAGACTCAGTCATCTCAACTTCAAGACGCTCAACAAGCTAGCTAGAAACGCTCTAGTGAGAGGACTGTCGAATGAAGTGTTCAGCAAAGACACTCAGTGCGAGGCATGTCTGAAGGGAAAGCAAACGAAGAAGCAAAGTCCACCTATTCCATCACCTTCCACGGATGGAATCCTTCAGCTCCTGCACATGGATCTGTTCGGCCCAGTCTCTCCTGTGATGATCAGAGGCAAGAAGTATGCTTTAGTGGTCATTGATGACTACTCGCGCTACACATGGGTCATATTTATTGCCAACAAGTCTGACGTCAAAACAAAGTTACCTACGCTTCTGAAAAAGCTCAGTGTCAAGAAGAACACCGAAATCAGAAAGATTCGTTCAGACAGTGCAAAACTGAAGGAATAGAGCATGAGACGTCGGCTGCACGCACGCCTCAACAAAATGGGATTGCTGAAAGAAAGAATAGAACACTCAAAGAAGCAGCAAGAACCCTGCTCGCAGACTCAGGACTCCCATCTAAATTCTGGGCAGAAGCAACTGATACTGCATGTTACACTCAGAACAGATCACTGCTAACGAAGCAACATCATAAGACACCATATGAATTATGGAACGGCATGAAGCCTTTCTTATCTTATTTCCATATTTTTGGGTGTTCGTGATTTATCCACAATAATGGAAAGGATCAGTTAAAGACTTTTGATAGCAAGTCAGACTAGGGAGTCTTCTTAGGATACTCCCGGGTCAGCAAAGCCTTCAGAGTTTTTAACTACCGGACCCTTTGCGTGGAGTAAAACCCTCATGTTGTTTTTAATGAGTTTTCTACTGAAGACAGGAGCAGAAACTCAAATTCAGAATCAGAGGACATCAGTAAACGGCTACAGGATCTAAGCTTAAAAGATAATGTTGAAAAGATCCAGCTGTGTTGGGATGATGATTCAGAAGAGGAAACTAAACACAAGGATACTGAATCATAGCCAGCAGCAAACATAGCTGAACAGATTGATTCTACTAAACAGAATCAATCCCATGTAACTCAGGTCGATGAAGAAACCCAAGTGGTAACTGAGACCTCTACTGAGAATAACAATTTAGGGGGAACAAATGAAGTTCCTGAGCTGAATGACCCTGAACCTGGTGACTCAGTAGACCCAACTCTTGTCACTGAATTGCTTCAATCTCGTAATAGTACAACTGAAATGCCTAACTCACCTACTATCTGTGTTGAACAAATTTCAGATGAAGAGTTAAAACATCGTCGATCGTGCCTTGATGCTCACTCTTCAGACCTTATTATTGGAGATCCTTCAGCAAGTGTAAAGACAAGATCCAGATTCTGTCAGGGAGAGAGTGCTCTATATTCCTGCTTCTTGTCTACTGAAGAACCTCAGTCAGTTGAGGACGCACTTAAAGATGCTGACTGGATTATTGCTATGCAAGAGGAGCTGAATCAGTTCACAAGGAACGATGTATGGGAGCTTGTTAACAGACCCCGACATCAACATGTGATTGGAACTAAATGGGTCTTCAAGAACAAGCGAGATGAAAACAACGTCATAGTAAGGAACAAAGCTAAACTCGTGGCAAAAGGCTACTGTCAAGCCGAGGGGATAGATTTCAACGAAACATTCGCTCCAGTTGCAAGATTGGAGGTAATCAGACTATTCCTTACCTACGCAACACATCAATGCTTCAGAGTTTATCAGATGGATGTGAAGTCAGCGTTCCTGAACGGCGTACGGAAAGAAGAAGTCTATGTAGAACAGCCTCCCGGCTTTCAGCAAGGACATCAAGTGTATAGACTCAGAAAGACTCTGTACGGGTTAAAATAAGCACCCAGGGCTTGGTACGATACACTGTCTGAGTTTCTTCTTCAGAAAGGTTTTCAGAAGTGCACAGTAGACCGCCCACTATTCAGTATTCGTCTAGACAACGACATCTTACTTGTGCAGATCTACGTAGATGACATTATATTTGGATCAAAGAATGTCATCATGTGTCAACAGTTTGAGAAAATGATGAAGGACAAATTCGAGATGTCAATGATGGGAGAGATGAATTATTTCCTCGGATTTCAAGTCAAACAATCAGAGATGGGAACGTTCATCAATCAAGGCAAATACACTCGAGACCTCATCAAGAAATTCGGTTGTCCATCCGGCAAACCAATCAAGATCCCGATGAACACGAACATGAAAATCGATCTTGACACAGAGGTAGTATCAGTAGCCATACTGAATTTCGCGCAATTATTAGTTCTTTATTATATCTAACTGCTACTAGACCTGACATAACTTATGTTGTAGGTGTCTGCGTTCGATTTCAGGCGAATCCTAAGCAGAGCCACATGGACTCAGCAAGAAGATTCTTCGCTATCTCAGAGGAACACCTGACATGGGTTTATGGTATTCAGCAGATGATAATATTGAACTAACTGGTTACTCTTATGCTGACTACGCAGGTTGCAGGATTGACCGAAAATCAACTTTGGGAACTTGTCAGTTCCTCGGCAGTAAGCTAATCTCATGGTTCTCAAAGAAACAACATTCAGTAGCGACGTCAACTACTGAAGCTGAATACATGGCTGCCGGAAGTTGCTGCGCCCAAATCCTTTGGTTGAGACAGCAGCTATGCGACTATAACGTCATTCAGAATGAAGTGTCGATCTTCTGCGACAGCTCCAGTGCCATTGCAATCACTCAGAACCATGTTCTTCATACTAGATGCAAGCACGTGGACATCAGACACCACTTCATTCGTGACCACGTCGAAAAGAAGGATATCATAATGGAGAAGATCCATACTGACCATCAAAGGGCCGATATTTTGACCAAGCCTCTAGCTGAAGCTAGATTCAGAGAACTTTCAGTAGAGCTAGGTCTGCTGGACCCTACTGACTCAAGTCAGTAAGTGGATTCAGGAGAGGAGCATTCAGCAAGGGGGAATGTTCACTCTCAGTACTGGACTCATTCAGTACACAGAGATTCAGCAACCAACTACACGAGGTATCAACTGACTACGATGTTCAGCTGACAGGTTTGCGTATCTCTTTTCAGTAGTCAACCCAGTTTTTAATGTTGTTATGATTTAGATTCACCATCGTATTCAATGCCTTAGAGAATGTCATTTATTATAATACGTTTCATTAAATGCACGACATTCTATGCCAAGATTGTTGAACTCTGCATTGCATTAAATGCATGTCATGTCAACTTACTTCTTAGGATATATACAACTGTATTTTGACTTAGGCGGCTAAGTTGATCATTACCTCTTATAAAATCAAATCTAGACCGTCTATCTAATAAAGCGGGATTTAAACTGAGCCGTTGATTAAAAACTGTTCATCTTCACTTTCATATATATCAACGTTTAAGCACTGAAACCGCCATTTTCACCCTCTGCGTTAAAACCCTAAAATCTCTGTACTTAGAATTTTCTTCTTGCAAACTGCATTCACCTTCTTCAGAGATTATTACGGTAGATTTCCATGCTTATTCAGTATTTATGTTTACATGTTATAATTTTTCAATACTGATACTGAGTTTTGCAGATTCAGATACGGCGCAGTCATTCGCTTCAGTTATTTCTCCAGTCAATATGATCGAGTTATTAGAGAAGGATTGTATCTGGTGTGAACCCATCATGGAGTTCAACAGGTGCGAGCTAGATATCATGGTCGAGGTGTTCGATGCACTCAGGGCATTAGGCCTCGAAGCCTTCTTGTCGAGGAAATCGATGTATTTCCTTCCCCGTCAGATATTTGAGTTATACCTCAACTCAGAAGCTGTAGATGGTGACATTATTGGAAGATTTATTATCCATCACGTGGCTGACCCCTCCAAAGCCGATGAAGAGATTAAGAAGATGTCTATCAAGCAGGCTCTTCAGAGGAGTTTGAAGCTACCCGATAGTGGAATCAGTGTAGCAGAGTACAAGGACGATCTTATAGATGAATACTTGGAGATCTTCTGTGGGGAGCCAACATCCTTCAGAGCGGCATTCCCCAAGAACTCCATGTTACCTCAGTACCGTGCCCTTGCCTACATCGTCACCCAAATCCTGACAAGCCAAGCTGGCTCGTTTGATCAGGTGTCCAAGCCGAAGCTCCAGATGATGATGGCGATTTATGATAGAGCAAAGGTCAACTGGACATAATTCTTCCTCAGAGAATTCCAGACACAGGCTGCAAAATTTGACAAATCCACATATAGACTCAGTGTCAAGGGAAAGTTACTGTACGGGATGAAGCTAACCGTGATGATCGACGACTTCTGCGGAGACGATCACATCACATACATGGAAAAGGGATACTTCAATCACAAGAAGATCCGCTTTCACAGCAAAGCAGCGGCCCTTCAGCAGATTGGGGCAGGGCCCGCTGAAGTTATGAAAGGGAAGAGGAAGACTTCTACTCCTACGAAGGGGTCTACTCCTCAAAAGAATCCTCATAAGAAAAAGAAAACATCTACTGAGAAACCTGTTATCATTCCTCCATTCAGACTGAGAGATGATTCTGACTCGTTTGAGAAGACGGTCTCAGTGGAGAAAGCTGACTCAAAAGAGAAGACAGTCTCTGCTGAGAAGGAAGTCTCAGTGGAACAGGGGACCGAACCTGAGCCGACAACTCCAATCTCTCAGTCCCCGCTCGATGTTCCACCACTCAGCAGCATTCCATCTGCTGAGAAGACCATGTCTCCCATTGACTTAGATGACATAGAGACCAGCACTGAAGCTGAGACAATCGGGCTTGAGGCAGAAGCTCTTCAGACCAGAGCCATCTGAGAAGTCCCTGAGGCCATACTAGAAATCACAAGTCACTCTGACTTGGTGATTATAGCTCAGAAGGCCAGGCTTCAAATGCTGATAAGGTTCCAGGATTGGATAACTCTTAATCGCCTGATCTAATACCAGTCCTGCGAATAGCTGAATAACGACGAGCTAGAAATCCACGAGCAGATAGGCTACTCCGAGCCTACGGATATCAGCTCACTCGAGGATTTAAGGGCGGCAATGATGGCACTCCTTGACGACCGTATTCCTTCAGCAGTCGCGCCTTTAGAGGGTTCTGATCCCGATGATCAGGACCCACCCAGTGATGCAAGCCCTGAGAAGCCTGCTGAGGGTACTCAACTGGAGGAGGGAGCTCAACCCTCTGTTGACCTACCTATCAGCTCCCTCCCTCAAGGACAGTCGGCAGTTGGAACCTCTCGTGTTGTGGACCCAGAATAGCTTCTGCTGGGGTCTACATTTGATGTTGCGCCCAGCTCCAAAGGCTGCCGTTCTCGGACAATGGCCAAGGCACTGAAAGGCCAAGGAGCTCAGAACCGGCTCTTGGCGAAGGCCGTCCACCGTAGTTGGAAGAAGACCACTACAGCTCAGAGTGAGGAAATCAAGGAGCTGAGGACATCAATTCAGAATTTAACCGCTCCTGATTTCTCAGCCATACTCACTAATTCTCTAGCCACTCAAAGAGCTGAGTTTGAACAACAGCAGGCATCGCTGACGGCTGCCCATACTTCACTTCTGGAAATATTCAAGGGAGCGCAGTCAGAGCACCTCAATTGTATCTCTAAACTGAGTCGGGCCCATGAGCTCAGACTTGCTTCAATCCAAAAGGCCTGTGAAGAGAAGATAGATGCCAAGCTGAAGTCAATCCAGGAATTGGCCGATTCCTCTCACCGAAAGTATGGCGAGGATCTAATTATAGAGAGGAATGACCTCCACCTGAGGTTCGAGAGTATGCAGAAGGCCTTGGACAGGCTGGCTGCTGCATACTCAGCCTTGAACAACAAGGTTGTTCCAGTCCCGACCCCAGGCGCAACTGATGATGCCAAAAAGGGGGAAAGGACAGTAAGGGGGAAGAAGTCAGTGTCGGGAGCAACTCAAAGCAGATCAGCTCCTACTAACCCCTCAGGAACTGATAGAGGTCAGTCCCAGGGTGTCTCTAGTGCTGGAGATGTAGTGCGCGCAGAGACGGGCCCAAGTGGCTCAGGACGCAACCCAGACTTCTGTCGAGCACATCAAAGAAGTTGTTGAGTTCCTTGAGGAGGACTCAGAAGAGGAAGAGACTCCTCTGCCTCCACCAGTGGCGGGAAAGGGAAAGAAGCCTCTGAAACTCCCTACCCCACTGAAGAAAGGGACAAAGAGATATATCAGCCCAGCTGAGCAAGCCCAGATCGATGCTGACGAGAAGTTAGCAAGGGAGCTAGCTGAAGCTGCGAACAAGCCAAAGAAGGCTCCGGCTAAGGTAAAGACAAAGGTGTCAGGAAGGAAGCTTGGTACTAGGCCTCCTCCTAGGAAACCCAAGATCGGCGATGAGGCCGATAGAGAAAAGGAAAAGGAGAAAAGGAAAAGGAGACAGGAGAAAAGAAAACTGAGAAGACTGCAACTGATTCTCAGCAGCAGCAGCAAGAATCTGAAAAGCAGCAGCAACAACAAGAAAGACCAAGAGCTGAGCCAACTATTGATGAGATGATCAATTTCAGCATCATCTCCCTGGACAAAAGAGCTCAATACTACTAGATTGAAGAGTTCAGGCTGCAAGAAGCTCTAGCCAAAGAGAAGGCTGATGAGGCAGCCAGGGAAGCTGAGCGACTGAAGCCCAGGCCACCTCCGCCGAAAGATACTAAAATTCCATATAAGTACAGGCGAGGCAGGCGACCCAACAATCAGAAGATCCACAGATGGCCTAGGGTGGATAAGTGGATGCCGTGCAGAAGTGGGAAACTCTGAAGGCCGAGTTTATTAAAAGATACTATGTATGGAAATACTGGCCTGAATCCCACAAGAACCAAGCATTTGCTGACTGGCTATTCAAATGCGATACTGAGATTTATGATATAGTTGAGAAGGCTCTTGCTGACAAGGAAGATGTTCAGACCCCTGCTCCCAGACCTCCGCCACCTCCTCAGAAGCTTGATGGCTCACTTTACACAAGTGTGATAGAAGGAGAGGTCAGAAATGCTGCTGTGGCACTTGAGCTTGATGCGAATGATCCAGATGATGTGCCCAAGATTCAGAAGCTCAGGAAAGATACATTTTTAGATGTATGGACTCCCTCTGCCATAACACAAGTCTAGAGATTTCAAGGCAAGGATCCAGAGGTTTAGAAGATAGCTCCTGTTAGCTTTTCTGTTGTTTTTGTTAGATAGCAAGAGATGTACATGTACTGAATTTCTACATATAAATACATCTTTGTTGTTTGGCCTGACAACATCTCATTGTCTCTATGGCCTGTATATTTTAACTTAACACTCAGAATCACCTAAGTGATTACTGACTCACACACTCACTGCTTATATCTGTGTTTGTCTATTTTTTGCTTAGATGGATAGACTCTGTTTATAGGGGAAATTGTTGTAAGGGAGAAATTATTATTTCTGCATTTCCCTATCCCTCAGTAGATTAGAACTTGATGAACAACTCCACTGATTTTACTTGTAATATTTGTAAGGGGTCTGTATCTGATAGTTTGTAGTGTTATGTTTTGGCATCATCAAATAGAGGGAAATTGTTGGGATGGGATTCAGCAGTAGATTGTTTAGATGCTTAGAAGATTTGGCTGATCCCAAAACCCTAATTTGGTTGGTTAACCATTGTGTTGTAATAGTAATGCCTTAGTCTCTGAGAGTTTTAGACACAGTAGACTTACCTTCAGCATGGTTCATGCTCAGAGTTCTGTCTGCTGTTCCTTCAGCAGACTATTCGCCTCAGTACCATGATGTGAAGACTCAGTAGTGCTGGACTCAGCAGGAGCAGCATACTGAGAAGTGTTCAGATTCAGTAGTGCTGGACTCAACAGGAGAAGCATACTAAAAGGAGTCAGTAGAACTGAACTCAGCAGGAGCAGTTCACTGGACTCAAAGTCGAACTTCAGTAGATTTGGACTCAGTAGGAGTATACTACTGAACCCAGGTCAGACTCAGAAACGGCCTGACAGCCTCCTTGATTGTCAGATGATCTTCTATGATTAAATCAGTAGAGTCGTCTGAGGTTATCAGAGAAGTCAGCTTCAGTATCTGCTTAGAAGTCTGTGTGTCTCAACTGCTTTCTACGCCTCAACCAATGACGAGCAGCAAGCTGTCAAAGTTCTGGTAAAAGCTGCAAGTCAACCTCTTTCCAGAAAATGGAGGAAAAGACTCTGCAAGATTCCTTAAAAGAGTCATTAGCTACCAAAAGAGAGTGACACGTGGATCGTTCGTCTCCAACGGATCTATCCAAGGCTCACCTCTATAAATAGAGGGAAAATCAAATCGAAGATGTATGTAGAACACAGAGCGATTACGAGTAAAAACGAACAAGTTACAAAGCTTTCCGCAAGAACTTCAGAGAAACACTCAACGCGAAAGGCGACATCCTTGCTCTAGGGAACCAAGCTGATTAGAATCAAACCCTCTAGTATCCAAGTGATCGAACACGAACCCAGAGAGATTATTCCTCATTGTTCATCACTCTAGAAGCCAACTTCTTGTTCCCTTCCCTCTAACCTAAGCTCCACATAATATATCTATAGCTTAGACCCGAAGGAGTTCATATCTTGAACTGTTCTTACTATAAAGAACTCCTTCATCGTTGGAGAGTTTGTCAAACTTTATAGTTTGATCCTTGTAAATTGGGACTTGCTCAGTATAATCCTCAAAGCCAATGTTTGTCCAGTGCACAGACCAACTGAGACTAACTCAGTATAATAAAATAGCCTCCTGATCTTTTCGGGACAATGGACGTATGATTGTTTGATATCCGAACCACTTTAAAATCGTTGTGTTCTTTTTACTGTTGTATTGATTACTGTTCATACTGAAAACCGTTTTACAAAATCATACAACAGAGTTTCAGCAAAACTTAAACTGAATGCACTAACCTACTGAAACAGTTTTAATAAAAACGTTTTTAAACTCAACTGAATCGGGCCTACACTTTTCTGCACTCTACTGAACTCTTACTGAACGGTATTGAATTTTGACATCAGTCAGCTAGCAGGCCTTAGTATAGTCAGCCACTCTGTCCACGCGATCCAGAACAACTTGCTTGGTCTACTGAATTTATTCAGCAAAGACACTCTCCTGAATAGGATTGTTCGCTTTTTAAGTTGAGAAAGTTTTCAGGTGTATTCACCTCTCCCCCCCCCCCATCCCCTCTACACCTGAACGTTTATCTCGGGACCAACATTATGAAATTATTAATTGTTGTCTCAATTGCTTGTGCCAACGTATTTTTTAAGTGAAATCTTGCTTCTGAACAATTAAAATCTAAATTAGATTGTTGAAACCAAATTGAAGTTGACATGCATGAATAGTGAAGTTTTGATGCATAAATAAGTATTGTTTGATGCACAAAGTTTTTTTAATGCATAAATGACTTGAATAAGTAATGCGGTTTTGGTGCATTAATATATATTGTTCGGTGCATAAATTTCTTGAAACACATAGAATCGTTACTAATGATATTATTAAATTTGAAATACATTAAAATATAGTGAAGATAAAACCTAACATTCTTCATTTGAAACAATAAATATTCCAACTTAATTTATATTGATGTTATTATGCATTCACGACTTGAAAATGATGCATTCCCATATATTGAAATATGCATCATGTTCCCGACGTAGTAAAAGCACATAATACTTTTTGAGATTATAAGAGAAATAATTGATGAACAATTAAGTCGTTTTGTTTTCTTATTTCTGTTGTATTTATTTATCCTTAACAAATAAATAAAAAATTAATTTATGGTGATTGATTATATAAGGAAATAAATAATCATTATAGAAACAACTATATCAAAAGATAGATAAGATCTTCACATAATAATGATGAGATGATACTTTGCTTATGATATGTATTCTAAATTACAAGAATAACCTTTTTTCTATTTTTCCATTAAGTATAATGAATTGCATGAAGTCTTAATAACAACCATAGATTTATTTATATATACGATTCAGATTGGTTCTTAGTTCTCATATGAAGGGTTGGTTCTCATTTGATCATTCCCCTATACATTTATGTAGGGGGCCTTATATAGAGAACCCTCCCTTTTAGAGAGAAATGAGAAGACCTTACATCCATAGATCAACAACAATGGATGGCTAGGATTGGAAGGGATTTAATTTATTTTGTCATTTTTTTAAGAGGGTAATTGGTCATTAAGGGTAGTTTAGGGAGAAATTGGGAAAAATTGAAAAGAGGATTCTTGACCTTCCCGTCAGATTCATTCACTCCTTTCCCCTCATTTACCTCTCTTCAAAATTCAAAATCTCACTGCAAAAAAATTTGGCAGCTGAAAACTTTCCCCCTCCCTTCCCCCCTCTCGAGAAATCGATAGTAGTGGAGGCGACCCGATGCGAAATTCCCCCCATCCCTTCCGCTCTTCCCCTCCTGAAAAACCAACATAGCAAGTATCGACGCGATAGAGCAAGAATCAATGTGTTGAATCAACACGGTCTCACCCAACAAGAATCGAGCGACCTAGCATTGAATCGAGCCGTTTGCGCACGCAACCCAGCAAGAATCAACGCAACCCAACAAGAATCGAAGGTGTGGTTCTAGTATATTTTGTATTTTGAAGCTTTAGTTGCAAATTTTCTGATTTTGAATTTGATTTCTTTACATTAACATTTTAGGTATGTAGACATTCGAATACACAATTCGATTGAAAGAGAGAGATTTGTGAAAATCGAAGGTATTTAGACATTCGAATCTAGTTCATACATTTTTTTTCGAAATGCTAATTTAAATTTGTAAGCCACACATTGAAACCTTTGTGTTCATGACTTATTTATAGGGTTTATATGGACATTGGGATCTAGTTCAAACCATTTTCTTGGGTTTATATGAACATTTTGTGCACATATTGAAACCTTTATGTTCGTACCCATTTCTAAGGTTTATATGGACATTGGGATCTAGTTCGTACCAATTTCTACGGTTTATATGTGCATTTTGTATGCACATTAACCATGAAATGTATGCACATTAACTATGAATTATATACACAATCATATTTCCGTATGAATATGCAGATTCTGTGAGTTAATCGCGGCTATTTTATATGCACATTTCATAATCATTATATGTACATTAATGTTATCGATTATGCAGATAAATTTGTTATGCACATATTTGTCTAATATTTATAAGCGTACAGATGATTGGCAAGAGAAAGGCAACGACTTTAATCGGGGGATCTAAAGCCACAATAAGTTCAAACATATGGAAAAGAGGAAGGATAGACGTCAAAGGGGGCAAGGTAGAAAAAAAATGACTGGAAGTTGCACTTGACTATTACTTTTTGTAGTCCCAAAATGTGAGGAAGGCGAAGGTTAGTATCATCACCGTCAAGTGGGAGACATGGAAAATGTCAGTGCCTTGAAGGAAGTGGTAAAGGAAAAAAAAGCTTTTTGTGGAAGAATTGGACTTCATTGATGATGTACTAAATATATAATTTTCAAGCAAATTCCAAACTACTCGAAGTTTTAATATCTCTATGATATGATGATTAGAAAGCTTGCAATGATACATTCTGAATTTGATCATTGATGCACATTATTGCAATTTTATATGCACACGGATGTTAAATTATATGCACATTTTGATAAAAGTATTTAAGTAAATTTTGAGAATAGACTCACGATTTCTCCATGCAATAAAAACAAATTATCAAAATCTCAGCACCTCCTTAAAACTTTAATTACCGCCCACCACAAATAGAAAAAATCGAAATTATTTACAGTATTTTGTATGTATACACAGTGAGTGTCTTCTGCACATATCATTGAAAATGTATGCACATAATGCAGAAATTCAATGCACGTATGCACAAGGTTGTCCAAAGTTCAACAATAAGAGCAAAATACATAAAACAATAAATCATTCATCTAAAAACAGTAAGAAAAAACGTCTTTATTCATCTTCAAGGGCGGGTGGTCGCAATTACTAGTGTTATAGTTGGTCAATTGCTTGCATTTACCGCATTTTTCTTTTCGGTTTATTTGCTTTTGCGCACAACAGCTTACTCATTCTCGCCTAATACAAAAACCAGAAACACGAATCAAATTATGCAACAAATATATAAACTTATACGATTAATTGTGCAACAACTTGAGCAGTGCAAAACAATTTAGCTTAAATAAGAAGAAATGTGCATAAATATACATTTCGGTCTAGATTATAAGTACTTTAAAATGCACAAAAGAAATAGTTTATTTGATGCACATTAGAAGTATTTTTTATGCACACTCTCTCTAATGAATTACGCACATTTTCCAATTTCGAAAATTTTACACCATCATCCAATTTTTTAAAACTAAGCTTTACTCAAATTCAACAACAACATCAATATATTAGCAATCTATCTGCTTGCAATGAAGCACGTCGATGTATTAGCAACAACAATTCGAAGGTGAAAATAAGGGGAATTGGTCTTGATTTAAAAACATAACAACTAAAAATCATGAAATTAACTAAAATTGAGCAACAACACTAAAATCTATTCAATTTTTTCGTGAAGATCCTTGCGCAGACCGCCGCACTACTCGAGAACCACCACAACATTAAAGATGTGTTTGGATAATTACCAAGTATCATTATTTCGAAAAGATCCACTATAAACCAAGCAGCTAATAAAACTAAATGCTCCATCCACAAATATTTGGGGGACTACCATGAGCAGAAAGAATCGACCACATTTATAGTATTTTGTATGCACAAACAGTGAAAATCTTATGCACATTTACAGTATTTATATGCACAAGATGTGAATATTGAGTTTTTGTATTTTCGGAGCTAATTAAGGCACGAAAAACGAGGACCATAGCTTCAACCCACTTCTACAATGGCGGAAAACGTTGAGGAGAAGCTCTTAGTTGTCGCACACTGCTACCATCGCTACAAAAATGTAACATCTTGTAAGAATATAAAAATCAGAAGAGTTGGAATACTCCTTCTCGGCTAATACAACACGAATAACAAAAATCAATAAGGCAACACACAATATAACAACTTGCAAAATGTTTATAAGCACACCAAATTCAAAAAATTAAAATTGGCAAAAATTGAACAACATAAATAAAACCCAACACATATTTTGTTTTGTAGACTTATAAACAAGCAAAATATGTGTTGATAATCATATAATCAGTCAAGCGAAGCAAAAACAAAGCAAAAAATGAAATGAAATTACCCATATCTTGGTTTTGAGACTGGAAATATGACAACGATGCGATAAATACGAGATATCCATGACTTCGAAGCTGATAGTGGCTTTCACATGAATTAGAGTTGATGAGTTGAGATTGAATTCGAAGGAGATTGAAGTTTATGAAATCAAATTCTCTCTCCAGCAAAAGGGAAGCCCTTATTTCTCTTTAAGATTATAATTTTGAAACACTAAATGCATAAAGACGAAAATAACCTTCATGATGCATTTTTGGGCATAAAAATTCACAAAATGAGCTTCTAATCCTATCCACACATCTATGAAATGAAGGGTGGGATCTTGTTCTCATTTCTCTCATTAAGGTAGTGTTCTCAATTTATCCCCCTCTCTCTAGTATATATATAGAGAGATTCACACCGTGCCTCGCACGGTGAAGTTACCTGATAGGTCTTGTTTTTTTGGTTTCGGTTATACATGATTTTATTTGTATTTATTTATTTAAAGATTGCTATTTACATTTTTTTAAAAATCAATGCAAAAGCTATAAAAAGTGAAATTGATAAGCCCTCTCAATTCATGATGAATTTCCACTATGCCTATCGTCTTGAGCGCTAAATCCGAGCCTTCAAGCGTGGAAATCACCATTCATCTCTCTCTTACTCTCTCTCTCTCTCTCTCTCTCTCTCATGGAGTATTTGTTGGAAATTCAGCTCTTCTTCTTTGTGAAATTCCCCCATTTTTCGGTTCAGATCTCCTATAGGCGGAGATGGAGGATGATGGCGAGACCGCGCTATCTCGGAAATTGATTGATGTAGTTGGCTAAATCTCAGATAAAAAACCAACAAACATGAAACATATTTAGCTAAGTGTAGCCACGGTTGAAAGCAGAAATTGAAACAGGAATGAGTGTGGATCTAGTGTTTCTTAGGGTGGTCATTATTTTTCATTGTTTGTTTTTTTCATTTTGGTGTACAATGTTGTAGATCTGATGGATTATCGTATTCTATGTTACTCTCTTTTTTTTTTTTTTTTGAAGCATTTGATGAAATAATGAATTAGGAGATTTAGGCACGAAGATCGCAAATCAAATCAAAATTCCCAAAATCTTATTCATGATACAAACTATTTTGCTTGACTCTAGCGATCAAGTAATTTCAATGGCTATGTTGAAGATACTTAGGTTACAAGATTGGTTAAAAAGGGTACACAAGAAGCGGATATCGATGTTGGGATTAGCGGCTTGGAAGGAATGTAGGTAATTTCAGCTTCCATTCAATCACAATATCTTGTGCTCGCTTCTTCTATTTTTTTTTTATTTTCTTGATATATTTTCCTCTTGGTATATTCGTTTCCTATATCGTCTTTATTACGTGTTTCTTGACTATCAGCGTTGGTTTGGCTTTTATTTAAGCTGCAATGTCAACTGACTTCATGGTAGCGCAGTTCCGATTTCTGGAACACCTTTTGTTGGTTCACGGGTACTGGTGCTACCTACGAATATCGATGCCGGTGTACAAATTGATTCTTTATTTCCCTTCTTGTTAGAGATTTTTTACTCTTTCCATTGTTCGGGACTTAGACGACATCTATAACTATAATCTGATGGTCTTCACCTGCTATAAATGCAGGTATGCTATTTCTTTTACAAGAACATTGCATTTGGGTTCACGCTCTTCTAGTTCGAGGCTTTTGCTTCCTTCTCCGGCCAGCTTGCTTACGACGATTGGCATATATCGTGTTACAACGTATTCTTAATATTTCGGGGTTTCTTCTGCATTGTAATTGTGGGAATGTAATTTATGATTGTAGGTTGCAAGAGGAAAAGAGGATTTTGTTCTTGTTGTTCGATTTATGTAGTGTGTTGGCTTAGGAGAGAGATTTGGTAATAAAAGCCTCATTAATCTCTATCAATTTTGTAAGTGCTGTCTTAAAGTTATTTTACTATGTATGGCGATGTGGTATTATATGTATTGCAATAAATTATATTTTAGTAGTAAGTATAGGATATAGTAATCTGCTGAAGTAGTGGAGTGGAATTAGATGCTCTGATTTCTCGTCTGATGATTTATCTTTTTGTTATGTATTCTTGTTTTCTTTGTTTTGATTAGTTTTTTACTTATGCAGTGTATTGTGATTTTATTTGCAATTAATTGATTGGTTTTATTTGAAATTAATTGGTTGAGTTTTGTTTTGTTTCTTTTCAGCAACTGTTTTAAAGCGTGTCAAGCTGTTTATGGTGTATAACAGTGTTGGGGTTTTTTGAACCAATTAAGTAATGAAGAAAGTGTTCGGGGATGCGATTCTAAACTGGATTTGTTTGGACATAAAATAATAACGTAACAAAATAACAAAATAATATCTTACTGGTTATTATATATTTATACAATGATGTGCTTATAACAAAATAACTTTTAACATATAACAAAGAGTTTAGTACAGTAAGCATTGACTGGATTATGAAAAATGGGCATAACTGTACATGGATGCCCTAATTACAATAGAAAAACTTCAGTCAATGCTTGTCAAAAAAGGAGAGTATGTAGTGATTATCAAAATGTGGATTCTAGTCTCTCTTTTTTGATTATGATCTTTTTCTTCTTGTCTTTGTTGGATGTAGAATGCTCATCGGTTAAACCTCTCTTGTTCTTTCCATCAGTGTGATACTCATCACTTAGTTCGTGGCTTGATGTAGTTTGAACTGTATGAGATTCCTACAAAAATTAGTAAGAGTCAGTAATAGAATTGTAGTGGTAGAATAATAATTATTGATAATTTGGACCTGAGTGTCAGTAAGTGGTTGCTCAATGATTTCTTCAGCTGATATCTTTGAAACACTGTAGTCTTTGTTGTAAGGTGTATTTTGATGAGATTTAGGATGGACCTTGAATGAAAAATTTCGGTTTAGAAGAGCCGCCTTGATTTCCCTATGCAGTGTAGTAGCTTCATCTTCCTGAAATGAAATTGAAACTGTTAGAGAGCCCATAAATTGGGCCACATTCCCCTTAAAAGGCCTTGTAAGGGGAAGGGATATCCAAACTTATATAGAAGAGACAGGATCTTCACCAAGTCGATGTGGGACATAAATGGGCTCTCTAACACGCCCCCTCACGTGTAGGCCGGTATGAACATCAGACTACTACACGTGGAAACAAATGGCCCATAAGGACCGGTCCAACATAGGAACCAAACAAACCAATATCGCTTGGGCCTGCTCTGATACCATGATAAATTGGGCCACATTTCCCTTAAAAGGCCTTGTAAGGGGAAGGGATATCCAAACTTATATAGAAGAGACAGGATCTTCACCAAGTCGATGTGGGACATAAATGGGCTCTCTAACAGAAACTATAAATGATGATTTTACTATTATTATGGATACTATTGCAATTGGGATTTGATTCGACCTCATGGATTGAATCTTCTTTTATTTGAACAGCAGTCTTTCCAACTATTTGCGTGCATTCTCTGTCCCATAGTAGGAATTGTGCTCTGCTAGTGTGATCTCTTACATGCACCTTTATTTTGTATCTAGCCAAGCGAGGATGTAGGAACATCAATACAATGTATAATATAAAGATAATATGTATACTGGTGTAGGTACCTAAGTGTTGTTGATGCATCATGTAGGTTGTAGTTTTCACAAGAGAAATTTCCTTCTGTTTTTATCACTCTTTTATTACATCTGTTGCAAGCAAGATAGGACCAACCATCATGAAGGTCGATTTGGGTTATTGTTCCGACCACCCAATAGTATCCTGTCTGTAAGAGATAATGTTTGGAGTAAGAATATATATATGAGACTGTTGTAGTCTGACCTCATCATCCTCAATATAATAAGTCTTCTAGTGTTCTGAACTTCTCTGTTTCGGGAAGTGCTTCATTCGGGGAACCTATTCTTTTTATGTTGTATTGTAAGTAAGCACGCCATGTTGAGTAGCAAACCTTGGACGAATAGAAACAATATAGTAGTATTATTAATAAGTGAATTACTGGGGATGTGTTTGTAATTATTGTACCTGCTCTTGAAGTCAGTTATCTCTGGAATGTCAGCATTGTACAATAACTTCGTAACGTGAAGAACATTACTAACTCTGAGGTGCCCTGCAAATTCGATGACTTTAAAATGATGTTTTATATATTATTTTTTGTAAGCCAGATCAGTGGATTTGTTTTTTTTTTTTTATGTAGGGATTCCTCAATATTTATAACTGGAAGTGTTTATCATACTACAAAGATATGGGATGTTAAAAGATGAACTCTTCTTTTTATGTTCAATTGTGATTTACCTATATCTGTTGATTTTGTCGTTGGGGATAAGCTAGTAGTCATGATACTCTTTTATAGGAGTTTAATCTGCTATTCGTATGAAACGCACTGCTGGAGATCCAGAAGATTGTAAGTAATTTAAAGTTCTTTTTTGTAATTTTATACAATTACGCCTTTATTCATGTTGGCTAAAAGGTTAAACAAATTAAACTACAGGGTCTTATGAGGTATGCTAGCTTATATTATTTGATTGTGTAAAGTGTCTTAACTAACAAGGTCAAGACGTAACCTATGATAAACTATTCTATTATAGCTGAGCACTGAAGTTGTAATTATTGTTAGCAAGATTTTCTCTTATATGTATGAATTAAATATCATTTGATTAAGGATGATTTACCTTTAAATTTTTTTGCTCTGCAGAACTGCGCTAAGAGAATGATGGGACCTTCATATGCTTGATCAAGTGTACTCAAGAGCTGATTCACATAGTCGCCCATAAGGTGCATGCTAACCTCCTCCTCCTTAAATCGAGACCAGTTTTTCTAGTTGGTCTACAGTGCAGGTGTCAGCTAGGTAGTAAATATGTTAGTAATGCTTACTCGATGTCTTCAATAGTGATCTCAATAAGTTTTTTTTATGCACCGTTGAACGACCTACGATCTTGTATATTTCCTGTATATGTTAATGCTCTAATGAATTCTGCATAAATGTGTAGTGATATGTGTAGGTCATGTATAGATAATGGTGTTGAAAAGTGTTATAAAAAACAGATTACATACCAATTAATGGACTATTTGGTGCAGTTTCTTCATTCTCAATCTAATCAAAGGATTTGAAGTTGAACATTCTGTTTGGAAAATCTGTTGTAAAAACTTCACGTACTCTAGTTGTGTCAGTGAATACAAATCTGTGTTTGTTTGTGGTGGATTTGTATTTTCTGGTGTTTTCTAAAACCTTGAAGTTCTTGATTCCATAAAGGTGTCCTTCTTCCATGTCATTCTTGAATGCAGGGATTAGATTTTTGGATATGTTGCCTTCTATTCTGTCCCCCTGTTCTTATCATATGTATAAGTAAGCAAGCTACATAATGTTATGTATTACAGAATTTATTTATACATATACCTCTGCATCATGGAATACACATTCTCAGCTAGCTAGTTCATCTTTGTTATTGTAGGTTGGGACACCATATGCTCGGACCAGTCTTACTTTAACTCCAAAAGTGGTTTTGGGGTTGTTAAGATCACGGATGAGAGAATAAAGTGGTGGCATTTTCGATCACTGTAATTAGAGATGTTTATTAAAGAGTTAGTTGAAGAAGAGGTAAGCACGTAGAAATGTTTATTAAAGTGTTACTTCAAATAATTATCAAAATTTAAATTAATTATATAGCTAAATATGTGTGAGCATAAGTTTAAATTGGATATTATTGTTTAACTATGTTATCATGTAAGCATATGTTTAAGCATTTAGAATTGGAGAAAGCATCATATCTATAGATATCAATAAAAATTTGATATGCGTAGTGTGAGAGGTAAATCTTGAATTAATTATGGGACCTTGAAGTAATTGTCTAGTTCAATATGTGGGTTAGACATTATTATTGTTTAATTATGTTATTATGTAAGCGTATGATAAGCTGGTGGAATTGGAGGAAGCATTATATCTATAGAGATGAACTTCTGCACTGGTACCGTCTTGGCTTTTGATTTTCTTGGTAGGCCTAGAGAAGAAGATAACAGAGCTCTAATTGTAATTTTGTAGATGGATAATCGAGAAAGATTGATTTTTTGTATTTGTATGATCAAAGATAAGGGTTAGTCATTAGTCTACATGTCTATACATTACTATAGTTGATCCACCTCATGCTTAGAGTGTTACGTGGGTGGGGAGCGAATTTTTGCTAATTTTAATTTTTTTCATGAAGGGTACTTATGTTATTAAATATGAATATTTGTCATTTATTTCAACGAATTTAGCTTTAAGTTATTTTGTAAGGAATTGGAAAATTTTTAGTAATCATATTTTTTATATTATTATATTATTTGTAGCAAATGAAATTTAAATGTAAGCTGTGATGATATGGTGTGTCTAAACCAAATCAAATGTAAATTAGGTTAAAATATTTATAGGGAAAAATTTGTATTGAATGGTATGTGGGGAAAAATAATTTCTTGATATTTCGAAGTGCAGGTATGAGAATAAAGTTTAGTGTTGGAATAAAATGCAATATTTTTTAGATGTATCAAGCTTTGGCCTTTTAGTTCTAAATGTTCTAACAAATTAAATGTGTTTCTTTGTGTTTATGTGGTGTTATTGAAATATGAGCAATTTTAAATGATTAAGCATTCAGATGTTAGTACGGATGTTGTAAATGATGTTGCAAATGAATATGCAATGAACGATTCTGCTATATCAATCGCAAGAGAAAGTCATTCCATAGCCGGCTACCTAAATATTAAAATAATATTTATTCTATAAAATATTAATTGGGCATATTTTTGTTTTTTATTGCAAAACTGCCACCGTAATTTACTGTTCATATGAATAGTAGCATGGCAATTTTGTAGGGGTATGCCTTATAATATAAGGGTAATATATATATATATATATATATATATATATATATATATATATATATATATATATCCTTACTAATCTTTTTAAGGTGGTGTTTGGAACATCTATCATCTAAAAATGAGATATCCTAAAAAATGAAATCAAGACAAGATGAATAGGACGGAGGTATCTTTGTTCATTCTGC
Source organism: Lavandula angustifolia (assembly GCA_028984105.1). Taxonomy (NCBI): domain Eukaryota; kingdom Viridiplantae; phylum Streptophyta; class Magnoliopsida; order Lamiales; family Lamiaceae; genus Lavandula; species Lavandula angustifolia. The sequence goes on from CM054822.1 coordinate 13,902,543, forward strand.
TACAGGTACCTTTATAGCTGCTTGAGTACTGTGCATATATTAGAGTGCTTATGTGTGGAGGAAGGAGAAACAATGGGTGTTCATGAAGCACTTTCATGGATATAGGAGATGGACCTTTTTCATTTTGAACTTCTCATGAACATCAAGATAGTTGTCAGTGCCCTATATTCAATGAATCTTGATTGTTTGGAATCCGGACTTGTAAGTTCATATTGCTTTCTTTATGGTCAAGCATGAACGACATGAGACCAATTTTGTGGTTCATTGTCTTGCTAGAGCAACTAGAAATTTTCTTTATCTATAATCTGGGATGAGTCCGGCTCTTTGTTGAGGGTCTTCATTCATTTACTAAAAGATATTAGTGCAAATGTTTAACTAGGAAGGGATTAATATTTTTGCCTCATATTATTAGCACTAGTGGCTACTTTCAGTTATAAAATTAGGAAATATTTAATTATGAATTCATTAATTAACCAAGATACCTCATACCACTGTTGCTCAAAATATCTAAATAGTGCTCGGACTAAGTAGCAAAATTTCACTATTTCTTTGGTGCGTTAAGATTTTATTAAGATTTTATCTTACACTAATGCCAATTATCCATCATTTATATAAATGGAGAGAGAGAGATGGATTTCAGAAAACGAAAGACATAATCGATCCCAAATCAGAAACAAATTGAAGTTAGTTTATCTCCTACCTGCAGTCAGATCCAAATTCACGTAGGATTGTGGAATCACTAATTAACAAGACAGACAATCTTGAATACAAATGAAGATGTTGTGATAATACTGTTGAACAGCAAGTAACATAGCCAAGGATGAATTGCCCAGCCGGTTGCGATCCGGCTCCTCTCCTCACCGGACGACGGAAGCATAATGCCGGTTCCCATTGTAAACAAGCCCACCACCACCCTGCATGTGCAGAGTACCATCACCGCCGGAAACCCTCGTGCCTTCACCGCCCGAGGGGCCATCGTACTTGTTACCCTCGACTCTATCACCATGGTAACTGAAACGAAACGGGTCCGCACCATTCCTATGGGAGGAGCCAATCGCAGTAGCGGAACCCGACTGCGGTTTCTTCGTGCTGAGAAAGCGCCCGCCCGTGCCCCTCACTCTATTCAGTGCGTGTTGGTGTCGAGACTCATGCAGGTACGGCTACAATCAATTTTGCTTTGCATTATACATAGCGACGCCGGACTTCCCTGTCATACAGAATAAAAAGGAAGGCGAGTTGGGACTTACTTTCCTAGTTTTGACAAGTTTGTTTTGTGCCTCCATCTTTGCTCGGGTTTGTCTCCTCCTAAGTATTCCATGGTACTGCTTTGCATTCACATATATGGGACCGTCCTCAGAAATATCCACCGGCAGCGGAACTCGCCCGGCCGCAGCTGCCATCATCTGCGGTTGCATCTAAACAAAATCTTATGTAAGGCGGTACTCATATCCAAATCCAATCATATACCTATTGGCATGTTAATACTTTAATGTTGGATCGAGGGTATCAAGACAGTCTGAGATGAGACTAACCGATGACAATGTAAGTCGAACAAATAGTTGTCAATGTGATGGGAGCAAAAAGTAACTAAGACGAAAGGATATGGCAAGATACAAAACTAAGTATAATGTGGGAGTATCAACTCACGATGTTATGATGAGGTCCATAGGCTGCAAAAAGTCCACTGAAGTATGGGTCGGAGTAAGCGTAAGGAAACTGTACCAGATATGGAAATTACAATGAATCAATGGGACCCGAACAAGAAACATCGGTATGTTGAGAAGACAGCAACTTACAATTGGTTGGCTAATTTCAGCTTGTGATGCATTGCCGGACAGCTCCGGATTGCATAGAAACAAAGCAGACTTATTCATATCTTGTCCATGCTTACCGTAGCTCTCTTCATGTACTGAATCTTGCAAAATGGAGAAGCAATTCAATTTTATTATCAATCGAGACGAGGCCTAACTTTTGAGTCGAATTAACAAGTACATCAGGCTAACATTTGCCATGAGAGGCCATAATCACACAATTTTCTTGAAATTTAAGTTTTAAGTAAGTTGCACTTGGAAGAGATATGCCTCCTTCATGGTTCAGTAAACTAAACGATACGAACATGGTTCGTTTAGCTAATAAGAGAGCGAAACAGACATTAGTAGAAGACAAAAGTCTTTAGAATGGTTAATCATGATATTGATAAGTAGAACACGCACATGACTAAAAAGAAGTTAGGTGAAGGATTGTAATTGAAGAGCTTCTGGGATTATTACCAGAGTCTGATGAAGCACATTGATCTTGAGAACTTGTCTTTCCCATGGCAGTCAACTCCTTATGAGAAAGGCTGGTAGATTCAGTCGAGAACGAGTGTTGATCTTGCAGTTGAAAATCGATATACTTCACCTTATGGCTACGTTGGGGAGAATGGTCCACTTCAAAATTGAGATTTTTGGAGATAGGCTGCGAGAAATGTTGCTCATGCAAATTCTGAAAACAAAACAATTGAAATCGAGACGTGCATCCAAAATAGTTTTATCTAATGCAATTTCTGAGAAAGTTTAGAAGTCATACAGCCATTACTTAGTAAAGTAGCTGAATCCAGATGCATAACCAATGGCCTTTCACCAGCTCACTTTAGCTGCATGAGGAAAGGATGACAAATGACTCAATCATACAATAACACGACTAGTGCAATATATTATTGAATCGATGATAAAGAGAGAACACGAAGCAGAAAAATGTTGGTTAAGACTATAACACACTTAGACAGTGTACACATACATTAATGAAACATGTACTTTACTTGATAAAAGATATCAAAGAAGAGGCCCTCAAGGGAAACTTTATACTAATTGCTCCTTTCTAAACCAGCATAAAAATGCAGGACCATAAAATTTCACACACACGCATACACATTTATGTAAAACTTGGTTTCTAGAACTATCACAATGTTTTCAGAGTTTCCATTTCCTTAGTATACTCGTTCGAACTGAAATCAGACCGTAACCTGATATTGTGCTTTTCACCAAAAGAAAAGAATGATTAATTGGGATTATAAACCCAAAATTGGCATTCAATTAGCTTTGGCCTTATTCTTTCATTCAATTATCTTCACGTTAATTGTGTGCACGACTTCCAATCAAAAACCAAAACCAAAACTAAACCCCAAACTAGGAAAGGCAAAATGTTTCCATCATTTGGCATTCAAACTCGGTGGGAGAAGTTATCATTTATAATGCAAATATGTATGACCGACAATATAATCACCAGTTTTAAGCATCATACACAAAGCAAGAATCTCACACACACAAGAAACTTAACAAGTCTGAATTGAAAGACTGAGGATAATCCCTTCAGTGGCACAATACATACATGGTAGTCCTTCAGCACGAAAAACGAAAAAAAAAACTTGAACGAAGCCTCTGTATTAACTTTGTAACTACTCAGCACGACACAACGAGTTGCGGGCAGGCAATTAACCCCGAACTCATCTATAAGTGAGAGATGAATCTATGACCAGAGACATAACATAAAATTTACAAGTTGCCAAAAAGAACTATGATGCACCTAGCATTGGCAAATAATGCTATTCTACCATAGTATGGCAGCTTCAACATATATATTGCAGTATATGTTACTAAAACAAACAAGCAATCCAAGAACACAAAATGATCCGATTCTGATTCTATTTCTTCCGCAAGAACAAATAGGGCATGTAACTTGTCATGTAAAGCAAACTAGAAACAAAGAAATAGAGAAATCAATCTTTATCTGTACAAGGAACATGAAAAGTCTAACATCTTCCCTCCCAACTACAGTAGCGATTCGAACATGCTTCCTTGGAGTAAATCCATCAAAGATTGAGAAAAAAAAGGAGAGGGATTTCATGTATTAGACATATCTACAACACTCATATAACACCAAAGATGAATCAAGCACAAAACCTGATAAACAAGTCGACTTCTTCAGTAGATAAGAGAAAAACCTCAGTAATATCCACGTATGTAACGCAACCTTACTTGAGAGAGAGTGAGAGAAGTGATGCAATTTATAGTATTGTGAAAGGGAAAGGGGAACAAGAGAGGGAGAGAGAGAGAGACCTTTAGGATCTGCTGCCAATGTCTGGAACAATAAACACTACTGTTGGGATGAAATTGGGCATGTTTCCCTTTTTTTTTTTTTTTTTTTTTTTTTTTTTGACGAGAACCAGCTCGCTACCTTTGGTGCGACGGGTAAATCTCGTTCCGTTGTAATACCGCAAACCACACAGAAGAGTTAAACCACCCATAAACCACCCTTAATGTGACAGGGTGACAGGCTCACACATAACGTATCCAGTAAGAATTGAACCCATGACCTATCGGTCCCGGACCACCCACCTTCACCGCTATGTCATCTCAAGGGACAACATGTTTCCCTTCCCTTAAAACTAGTAATGTTTTTACAACTATCCCCTTACAAGATTCTCTCTGGGTTCTTGAATCTTGGCTAACAATTTCCTTCTAAAATACTACCACATCTTAAAATATGAACATTCAATAGATAACAAAATACTAGTATAATTCTACTATTACTACATTACAACTAACAAAAAAAAGACAGCACGCTACCACCCACCAGCACCATTGATGGCATCATTCTCATACGACCAACTCTCTTTTTTTTTTTTTTTAAATTCTTTTGAGAGTTTGTCGTATCTTGCTTTGTTTTCTAGCACCAAATGTCTTTTTCTGTGGGGTGGCCCCCACTACGCAATTGTTTCTTGCAGGCTTCTTTGTGTTTGTGAATCAGTTCCACGACTCTCCCTTACAAATATACAATTCAAAAAATGTGGTTGTTTAGTACCATCTTTTGTTTTCCTATCCTAAATTCAAACTTTTTTTTTTTCCCCTCTTAATAAAAACTAGGGGTAATCTACTTTCCCTTTCACCTATCAGTTCAGCCTCGTTTCTCGATTTTCTTCTACAAAAAAAATATGTTGCTCCATTCATCTCATTGAATGACACATTTTTTACTGTTTTTAAAAATATCACTTTACTTTAAATGAGACATTCTGATAAGAAAGATGTGTACTTTTAAATGGGAGCATAACATTATATTCACAAAAGGCTCAATCTCTCCAACTTTTAATTTTCAAAATACACGAACATGCATTTTTACGTTACGAATAAAAATCCGTAGATATCTTACAAGGACGACTTGAAATGGTAGGAAAAAATCTATCAAAAGTCAAAACATTTAAATATTCAACTCCAATAATGCAATATTAAAGACAAGAGTAACAGCTGACAAGACTTTATTATATAATTAAATTTGATAGTAGAAGGAAGGAGGATAGGGTGTAGCATCTAATGTACGTACATTCATTCTCGGCCGCCCTTTCAGCCTTCCCAGCTTGGAACACAGTTCCTGTGGCTGTCCGCTACCACGTCACGTAGACCCAACATGGACTCTCGCACGCGCCGACTGTGCATTTGAATTTCAATCCCCGAAAGTGGGTTATATTCGGGAATTCCCCTCGCGAGGTTTTCTGTGCAGGCGGATGGGGGAGAATTTGGTCATAAATCAGAGTAAATGGAAAAGAGACGTTCAAACAAACTAGCCAGCAGAGTTTATTACTGAAGAAAAATGAATAAAGAAAAAAACACAGTAAACCGAAAGGGGAAAACGACAAGTTTTCTGTAAAAGGACATGGAGTTCGTATTATTTTCTTATGTGCCACTCTGTTTAGTTTTTCTTAAATAGAAAAATAAAAGAATTTTTTCACCAGTAAATAATCACATGAAACTAAAAGATTTTTTGAAAAATGCATTTGAAATGGAAGTTAACTATCTTTTTTAGTTTTTTACTTTCATAATGGAGATAATAGCTTGAGTATATTAACAATTACTTGGCATAAGTAGTTATTTTGTTTATCACTCTTTTTTCATGCAACAATTTGGATTCGAGATACGGACAAGACACATTCAATTGTAACTATAATGTCATAGAGTTTTTTTATATTGATATGTTATTTGCCCACATCTTCATGTTCAAAAAAAATATTATAAAGACATTATTTTATTTTCACAAATTAGATTTTATTGGAGTTGCTAAATTATTTACTCCATATATTGCAGTAAATGTAAGGTCTCAATAATACATAGTTGCATTTAATGGTATTCAGTGCAGTGCAGGAGGCACAAATGGTGTAATTTCTCATTCAAGAAAAAACCACTCATTATAAATGAGATTGGATTCAGGTGGATAGTCTAATAAATAAACAAATCAATTTATCTTATTCTGGATATAAATAATTCTTTTTGCCGTTAATAAGATTTTTGACGAAAAACTCATAACCGTCCAGAGGTGAAACAAATACCAAAAGAGGGAAGTAGGAGCGGCCTAACATAGTGCATAATTTTTTAAAATTACTGCTATTCAATTCTCAATTTTCAATTATTGCTCCATCCTATTTAGGTTAAACTTTAGTATTGGATGATAATGATAATGAAGCCAAATTTGTTGAAGTTAATAAATAAATAAATAAAAAGGAAAAAGTATGTTGGATAAGTGAGGAGGGTAATGAATAAGACAAAAGAAGGGGCGCAGTGGTTGGAGTTGTCATTTTCTTAAAAGCCCATCAAAGCTATATGGAACTTAAATGTCCCTGCCATTCCGAGTCCCGGTGATTTTTGACGCTTTCATCAAATTCAGATTTACTTATTTCAAGATTATTAAGGTGGAAAATATTCATGTACCTCCTATTTTATTCAATAGGTTTAGAAATCTCTAAATTAACATTTCAAGGATTTAAAATGATTCATTTATTTGAGATGCCATAAATTTATATAGTGCAACTTTTTTGTTTTTATTATTCTCTTTATCTGCTTTATTATTATTTTTTTATCATCCACTAATAATCTGGATCGGAAGACCTCACATAAAAGTTGAAACTCTCTTATTTGACCGATGTTTCGCATTTAACATACCAAGGACAAGAAAGCACGTCAATGTTTTCTTAATATGCCATGACTTTAAGTCGTTTTTGTATTTCTTTGCTAGAATATTTTTTTTGAGTGTTTAGAATACCTTCTCTTTATTTTTATTTTTTTTAAAAGCAGTCACATTTTAAAAAGAACCGAAACTACTGCTCACTCCATCTTACTATAAATTTTGTTCTATAAATATTGTTCTATTTTCTTTTAGAGTAAATTTTTTACTCGCTAATTAAATATTACATCATAAACAAATTACATATCTAACTTAATTAAATATACTTATTAATTCCTCAACTAATTAAACTTTACCACTATCCTAACAAACATTAATTCACAAACCCTTCCTCTATCCTAACAAAACATCTCCGCGCAACTTCTCTTTCTAACAGCATCCCATCTTCTTTCTCTCTCTTGATCTCTCGAATCCTAGATCTAAGCCTTCCCCTCTGACAGATCTAGACTTCATGGAAATCAAGAAGCTGGAAAAAGAAGGATCTGCCAAAAGGAGGGTCGGCGTCGACCACCAACCACGAAGGTGAACTTTGCCGCCAAGACCTCCGATTTCCTTGCTAAAACTCCTAGATCTGATGTTGATACTACAGTTGGAGGGTTCGGAATGAAGAAACGCCGGAGAATGAGCTAGACGGTGGTCGGCGCCAAAGAAGGCCAGATCCGGATCTGATGTTTCTTATCCCTATTGATTGGTTATTCTCTCTCTAAAGCTGGTATTTTTGCTAAGTGGAATAGGATCCATTTATTTGAAATTGGATTGATTTCAATGCAAATGATTAATTTCAAATAAATGTGCTGGTTGGAATCTCTCTGTGTTCTTATTTTCATGTTCCTCCTCTTTTCCCTTTTCTTTCTATTTTCTGTTTTTCTTTTTGACATCTATTGAGTACACTTTGTTTAGTGATCCAGTATCAGTTTATTGAGAATTTTTTGTTGTAAAGAAATTTGACGACAATATAAAAATGGGGCGAATAATTGGATAAAAAAATTAATTAAGTAATTTTTTTCTTTTATATCTGAAATAAAAAGGAAAAAAATCAACAAAACAAATGGTATTAGTAGAGGAGAGAGAAAGATTAAGGAAATATTTTATTAATAGGACCACACAAATTTTACAATTAACACCTCGTCTTAAATTTTCTAAAATTAAACTATTTTCTAATGACACATTTTACTTGAAAGAAAATTTATCCAACTTTTAGTATAATTAGATAGAAAGCGTTTAATTAAATTTTGCAAACGACTACTCCCTCCGTCCCGGATGAAACGTCCCATATTCTATTTCTGGAGTGTCCCGGATGAAACATCCCTTATTTTTTTTTGAAAATAATTAGTCATCTAATTACTTTATGTGGGACCCACAACATTAAATTTAATCTGCCCACTACCACACACCTATCCATAAATTACCATTTTTTATTTCTAAAGTACAAGTGGGCCACCATTCTTTACTTCTAAAGTACACCGCATAAATTACCGCGCCGAAAAAAAAGAGGACGTTTCATTCGGGACGGAGGGGGTACTATAATAACCTAGAATCTGTATATAAGATGTGAGCAATTGTGAAGTTCAATATTTATTCAATCAATAAATTTATTCGAACTGGAATTAATAAAAAAATAAAATGTATCAATACTCGACTCAAATTGTGTTAAATTCCCGATATTACCCAACCCATGCCTACGTGGTATGGACGACTCACTGGATATGGGCCTTCCGAATCAATGCAACCAAACATCATGGGCCTTATGCCAATACATTTATTTTCTCGACTAAATTTATTGCCATGGTGTTCTGTTTCTTTATCTAAACCCCAAAAAGAATAATACATTATATTCTTAAAACTTTATTTATTTTAGCTACAAAAAAAATATTAATGCACTAATAGTAAATAATAATTTGATAAATTTAATTCAGTAATGTAAAATATCAAAATGGAATATTTTAGTAGCTAGTGAAATATAGAATTCGTAATTGAACTTGTGAAAAGTATCACACTACATGTACACCTTGTTTTTTTTTAAGAGAAATAGAAAAGAGAGAAATAGATAAGAGAGAAATAGTTGAGAAAGTATGAATTTAGGGTTGTTTCGTTAGAAAGAAAGAAGACAAAAAAAAGGGGCCACGTCAAATTCTTTTCTCCTCAAATGTGGAGAAAAAGTGTGGGGTAAATAGTATGGATATGAAAATGACATTTGTAACCTTAATTAAATTTTCTCTTTTTTATTATTCTAAAAAAAAATCTTTTTAAATATACTCTCATTTATCTTTTCTTCTATTTATTTTTTATTTCTCTCCTACCTAAATATTATTACATTATTGTAATAATGTAGGGTTGATTGTTGGAATTGATTATTATATTATTCTACGATTTTTTTTTAATTGGAACTGCTTTTGATTTAATGATTGTAAAGTAACTAAACTATTGCAATTTGCGCCTTGAAAATTAAGAATTGTTCACAATAAAGTAATGTGAAAAGTTTTCTTATTTAAACAAATACCAATCTGAAAAGTCAAGTAAACCAAATAAAATTTGAATATCGCCTCTTCGTTAGCTAAATTTATTCCAAGCATTTCGTACATAACAATCTTAAGACTAGGGTTCATATTTAAACGAAAAGCCCCATTAGCCATATTCCTTTCTTGGGATCGATGTCAACTTTGAATTTAAAATTTTCTAAAAATAACTCCTGAAATTTGAAAGAAAAAAAGAAAAGAAAGAAAGATGGGATTCAAAAGCAAAGGCTAGACTCAAAGCCTCTACAAAAAAGAAAAATGAATAAGAATGTCCAATTTGTCTACTTTTCCTTTATATCCTTCCCTTCACCACCAAGTATCATTAACGAAAACCCCATCGGAACCCCTAGCCTGTTTAAACTCACATTTGGAAATATATAAAATATTAGGGTATGATGAGAATTCCACATTCAAATCAAATTGAATACTCCATTTGTTCCATTATTAATGTTTCATTTTTTTTTTGTCTCATTATTTATGTCTCATATTAAATAAGAAAATAAATGAGTGGACCACAATCAATATAAACAAGTGGAACTCGTATATTTTTACAACACAACTTTACGCATTTATACCCACCCCACTATTTTAATTTTCACTCCTAATTATAATCTTAATGGGACATAAATCATGGAACGGAGGAGCATGATTTATGGGACACATGGGGGCTTAAGGATGGAAAATTAATCGAGAAAATATAAATAATTCATCATTTCCAAAACTTGTTTGTTTCAAAACCACGACTGAATTGAGTTCGCTTGATACTATTTGTGTATGTTCACAAAGGTTTGTATGTTTGGTCAATAAATGAAATCGATTTTTTTTTACAATATTTAAACTTAATATGGATATTTTTGTATTATAATAATTTATTATGTAAAAATTTATTACATTTTATTGTTATAAAATACTATTTGTTTATTGTTATAAAATACTATATGTCACAAATATTAAGTTAAAAACATGATAATAATTTAAGCACTATTAAAAAAAACTTCAATTTTATATACACTTATTATATTATACTAATGTATTATATGATTTTTTTGTATTATATACTATACATAGGCCCTCTTTGGAAGAACTTATCTGCAGCTTATTTTAGCTTATTCTAAAAAATAAGTGCTTATGCACGTGTTTGAGAGAACTTATGAAAAAAGCTTATTCTAAAAAATAAGTTATTTTTTGCTTATTTTCATAAGTTGATAGGAATAGCTTATGAAAATAAGCCAAAAATAACTTATAAAAAATAGATCCTCATAACAAATCCCTCTGATAATATTTTTAAAACTATATATATTTTTCTTCTAATTAAATGCTTATACATAAATGTATCCAAATGCACTAACTTATTCAATTTAAGTCTTCATATCATAAGCACTTATGTCATAAGCACTTATTTAAGCAGCTTTCCTAAACATGGTCATAGTATATTACAATAAATCTATATCATTTTAACTAAGAAAAATTAGTATCACCGTATACTATTACGAAAATATTATATAGCGAGATTTGAGAAAGATTGAAAGAGGAGTTAGAGAATCCAAATCGCAATGGGAGAGCGAGTTGGGAATAAGGGGAATCAAGACGAAGAAAAAAAACGAGAAAAAGCATCATTAAAAATAACTCAACTAACACTCAATGAGTAGTTATGAGCTTCAATTTCTTTCCATTTTTAATGATTTCAAATGAAAATAGTCATTAGGTAGTGTTTGGAACAACTTAAATAAATAATATTTTGGCTTTTTTACTGTAAAAATACATTATTTATGTTATAGAATATAGATTTACATTTTTGGAGCTTAAAATAAACAAGAATAAGCAAAAACTCATAAACTGGTTTAGGGGTGCCTTTTAACAACAGAAGCAAAAAAAAATAAAAATAAATAAATAAATAAAATAAATTGAAAAATAATTTATGAGAGTGTTCCGAATACTGATTTTTCAAAAAATTATGCTCTTTTTTCTAATATTACAAATACTAATAACTTTTGTTTAAAAACAACTTTAAGCAACTTTAAGCATAAACCGTTAAAAGCTGCTTATAAAAGCGATTATAAATATTGTCTAGGGTTGTCTGCAAATGCTTATTATAAACACTTTTTATTTATTTTTGTTTAAATTTAAAAATAATTAATTTTAAACAAAAGTAGGGAATTTTTGGAATCAATAATAAAAGTCAAATATATACAAAATTTTGGAAATCAAGCACCAAAAACTGCTCAATTGATACTTAAAATAAATTGTTCTAAACACTAAAAATAATTTATGCAATCAATAAACAAATAAGTACTTAATTTATGCATTTACAAATATCCCTACTCCTGTAGTATATGGGTAATGTATAATTCTTAAAACTGACCAGCACGACCATCATCAGTTAACGTTGGTGTAGATTTCCATCGTCGATAAGGGCCAAAAAGAAAAACGTAAGTTGTTGTTGACTAATTAATTGACTCATGGTTTATTACCGTGTATATATATATAATATATATATAAATAATGGTAAGGAAGAAGAATCTACGGTATGGCGCAAATTAAGGAACGGCGTTAAAATTGTCTCATCACCATCCAACACTCCGTCCCTCACTCACTACACCGTTTTCTCCACTTTCCCTCCTTTTTTTCTCAGCTTCCCTTTCCAGTTTCCTCCTCAATATTTATTCATTTCGATACCTTTCCTTTTCGGTGTTTACTCTCTCTCTCTCTCTCTCTCTCTTGATCTTTGATGCTGTAGGGAGGGACTTTTCGGGAAACTTGTTCCTCTAGTTGCCGAAACCACAATGCTTACATGCATAGCACGATCGAAGCAAGCGAGTGACGACTCGACGGCCACTGATCAACGCAATCAGCCTCCTGAGAATCTCAATTCTACTAAACATGCCGTCAAATCCCTCTCTTCTCAGGTTAATTATAAAACATACTTACTCGATTTGGTCAAATTCCACGCTAATTCGTAATCGCAATTCGTTCGTATAGATCAAGGACATGGCGCTGAAGGCGTCGGGTGCGTACCGGCACTGTGCGCCATGCGCGAACCAGTCGACTGCGCCGCAGGGGATGAACGCGACCTACGTGAGCGGAGGAGAGCCGAGCCTCGCGGCGGCGCAGGATAAGTTCCGTTGGTCGTACAGGCGGACGGGGAGCTCGAATTCGAACTCGACGGCGGGGAGGAGGGAGCTGGAGGCGAGGTTGAAGGGGATTTCGAGCGGGGAGGGGACGCCGGCGTCGGCGAGCGGCCGCCGGATCGACCCGATCGTGTTCGTTGAGGAGAGTGAGCCCAAGGAGTGGGTGGCTCAGGTGGAGCCCGGCGTCTTAATTACCTTTCTGTCCTTACCACGTGGCGGCAACGATCTTAAGCGGATACGATTCAGGTACCCTATTTTGGTCATTAGCCTAAAACGCTAGTATTCCGTTTCCTTGATGTTCTTCCTAATTCTACACGTCAAAGCGATATTAGGGTTAAAATAACAACTTAAATGCCTGACTATAAATGCAGCATCTGTTTGGGAATTTTTACCAATTCTGGGTAGTTGTTAGTAGTCTAACTTCATTGAAATTCCAATTATTATTTACTAAAATCCTAATTTTACTTAAAGCTAGAAATTAAAACAAAATGAAGGAAGACTATAATTTGTCATGATTGATATAGTTAAATTGGCATCATTGGGGGAGTGCTTTACGACCATTAGGTGCAAAAGTTGCATGCTTAGTAAGAATTTTCCCAGTCTCTGACTACCTTTATCCAGCATTTAATGATTGGATACATTCAAATTAATTCAATATTTTATCCATACGTACCTTGCATATACTTGTCTCTTCTACAATTTTCTTGTGGTATGTACAACTCTAAATGTTACCGATATTTGTGGGAAATTATAATTAAAATGAGTGGTGGAGTCATATATAAGTCATCTGACTGTAATAATAATCTTGACGGTTCTTACATGACTACTGTGAAGTAAAATATGTCTCTCTTTCAAGATCATCATTCAAGAATTAAACATTTTGTGCAAAGATTACTTAATGGTTGTGGAGAAGATCATTAGCTTGATTATTGTGTGTTCACAACATGAGTATATATCTATATGTAGAGAGAGAGAGAGAGAGAGAGAGAGAGAGAGTGGATTTTTTATAGAAACTGCCTCGAAAAAAAAATCTGTTAGTGTTTGATTTTTTATAGACGCTGCTATCATTAATTGCACATTCATATCTTACCAAGTATATCCATGTGTAATAAAACAGTGTAGTGAGTATAATTAAAAGAAATGAGTGGTATAAGTAATCAGGTAATGAGGACAGACATTTCAAACAAATTCAGAGCATGTATCCTAGTGGGAAAATGAGAACAAATATTTGGCAGTAATAATGGGCAGAAACTCATTGAAAACACTTTGGTGGGGTTGGCTGTTTCCATGATGTTGGAAAACCTTTTACTAATTGTTGTTGGCTTGTCGGGAAGTGCCACTGCTTTGTTTCCCCATCACGCCTGTGCTTATAATTTGTCATCTTATGGAACCTACCAAGAAATGCACATCATATGTCACTCCAGATTTGGAGTTTTGACAAGCTGGATCTGCTTTTACTCTCTTGTTATTTTCCAAGCGGAAATGGTAAAAGAGATGAAAAATTAAGAAAAATGAGGTAACCTGGTATTCCTTTTTATTACTATATTTTTAATTTCTACATGCTAGGGTTGCATGTCTTATTAGATCTTTTGTAGTGGTCCACCATCTCATATCTTACAATGGTACAGTAGATTCTAAGTTTGGTGAAACAGACCAAGTGCATTACAGTTGTGTGGGAGAGAGAGAGAGAGATGTTAGTATTTGTGGGTGAGAACTAGTTATGATAAAAGCATTAATTGCATAAGTACAAACTGACATGCAAGACTGCAAAACTCTGTAAAATACTCAATTAGCTCTCCCTGCCTTGTGATAATGGATGTATGCGTTCAAACAGGATCACAAATTATGCGTTTAAACAGGATCACAAATTATGAATTCAGTATTATCATTTTGATATCATCATATGCTTTGTGACTCACTGCCCATTCCCATTAAAAGATTTATTAATTTTTTCCTTGCGTTTTCCTTTTCTCCCATTATATTCTGAAATAGTTGGATGCCAGCGAAGTCAAAAAAAGCTATCCAATTTCTACGTATATTTTAGAAATGCCAACCTTCAGTTTTCAACTATGCAGCACTCATAAAGTACCGACATAGCTAGGTCCAATTTAGTGGCTTGCCATGATGAGCTACAGTTTACTAGTATAATTAATTGGAATGATGCTACTCTTTGACCAAACTTAATTGGGAGAGAGGAAAAAAAACTCTTCTACTGTGAAACTAATTTTCTTTGTTAAGGTGAATTCAAAATGAACACTACTGTGAAAAGACTTTCCCTGCATCTTTTTCCATATATCTATCGTTTGTTCATGCAAGACTTGTGCATGCACTTAAAAGGGCTATGGACTATGGGAAGATTTCCATATAAATAGTATTTACCTCAACCTATTTCTTTCATAAATCTGATTGAATTGGTTAAGTATTCTGATCAATATTAGCCTTGTTTAACTAGCCGAGACATGTTCAACAAATGGCAAGCTCAAAGGTGGTGGGCCGAGAATTCCGAGAAGGTTCTGGAACTATACAATGTGCAGAGGTTAAACCTCCAAGGCTGCCCTCTCCCATCAACTCCAAGATCCGAGGACGACACCAGCTCGAAGATGGAATCCATAGAAGACAGCCCCGTGACACCACCACTTGGCAGAGAGCCGCTCCCTCGTGCTTTCCATCGACCAACTGGAATGGTGAAGGGATACTCCTCATCAGATTCCTTAGACCTACACTCAACAAACTCCCGGTCTAACTATGACTCTTGTGGCGTCGCCTCAACTCCCAAACTCTCAAGCATCAGTGGTGCCAAAACAGAAGTATCATCAATGGATGCCTCCATGAGGACCAGCTCCTCCCGAGATGCTGATCGTTCTGGGGAGATATCCATAAGCAATGCCAACGATTTGGAGAGTGAATGGGTCGAACAGGATGAGCCCGGTGTCTACATTACCATCAGAGCTCTGCCTGATGGTAGAAGAGAACTCAGACGTGTCAGATTCAGGTCACCTTCTACTAACAACATTCTTGAATTCACATGATTATTACTTTTCACCATGCATTATCTGTCTATCAGTCTATCTGACTCGAACTCGAACTGATTTCAGCCGGGAAAAATTTGGGGAGGTACATGCTAGGCTATGGTGGGAAGAAAATCGAGCAAGGATACACAAACAGTACTTGTGATTGGATTCGAGCAGCAAAGCTTCATTTTTCTAAAAGAGAACTACCATGAGAAAGCCAAGTTCATTACTTTGGAGTTTGAAGGGAAAGCAGTCTGCATTTTGAGTGATGCATCTTAAATGAGAAGTCACATAACACATGTTGTGGCAGTTTGAGAAAGTCTTGCAGGTCTTCTCAAATTTTTTTTCTTTCTCTTTTTTCTCTTTCCTGCTATTTGATCATATGGAATTGTGGCATATTATGGGGATTATATAAATGATATATTTTGCTCTAGAATCGCCTTGAGGCAACTGAATATCAGCAGCAGTTATGTGTAGTATGAACTTGTAAATCAAATTATAGAATAAAAGAGTGAAGACAAATAGCTCCTGCTGGTGGAATTGGATGAGCCGACTAATTTAATCTATTTTTCGCAAAGATATATATATATATATATCCAACAATCATGTTATATTATGCATTAAATTAAGAAAGAATAAGAATAAGTGTGTGATTGTTTGAACTAAAATAATATACAAAGATTAGTATGTACTACTTTTGTATATATGGTACGTTGGTATGTGTGTGTCCATGTAAACACGTGCGGTTGCATGAGAAAGCATATGAGAAGTACCTGATCCACTCTGGTTTAAAAGAATAGCCGAGTCTACTTCGTCTTCGTGGCCACTCTGTCACTCTATACTTGTCATGCCGTACGCACGCGTGTTCAACTTTCTTTATACCAAAACTTTTCCCTCTCTTTCCCCCACCCCTACGTGTTTATAAATACCCTATCTTACCATCAACTACAGTTGCCCCTTTCTTTCTCATATTAATTTAACCCAACATCCCAGCCGTGGCATTTGGCTTTTTCCATCATTTTCTCTCTCTCTCTCTTTCTCTCTCTCTCCTCGGAAGGCTTATCCTAGCAGCATAGTTATTTGGTTGCACTGAAATAGCTTGATCGCTCAACGCACCTCACATATAATATATGGCTGTGGGAGAGAGGCAAACGCAGAAGCAGCGCCGCAAAATGCCGTCGTTCTCGTCGTCCCTTCTCGACGCAATCTACCACTCCATCGACGAATCAATCCCTCAGAGAAGAAACGCCGCGCAAGTGGAAGAAGAAATCGAATCCCTCCGCCGCGCGATCATGGTCGAGAAATGGATGGAGAACTACAGCGCCGCCGCCAAGTCACGCCACCTCCCCTCCAACTCAGCCTCATCGACGGATTCCAGCATCTTCACTTCGTCGGAAACAGACTCCTCTGCTTCCCGCCCCACCCCAAAATCAGCGGTTATTTCTCCTCCCAAGATCGAAGGCCGCTTCACGAGGACCAAATCGAAGGCGCTCAAAATCTATGGCGACTTGAAGAAGGTGAAGGAGCCGATTTCGCCCGGCGGCAGAATCGCCAACTTTCTCAACTCCATTTTCAGTCCGAAGAAAAGCCAGGGCGTGGAGGATTGGGGATCAGTGAGGAAATCGAGATCGATGAAGGACACGACGACATCGAGGTCGTGCTTGAGCAATAACCCTAATTCGGCCAAATCGAAGAGGTCTGTACGATTCTGCCCCGTCAGCGTCATCCTCGACGAAGATAGCCGACCCTGCGGCCATAAGCGGATAAACGACGGCCATGAATATCCAATGCCGAACATCGGCAGCCAGTTCATCAAGAAGAACATCGATAGCTTTCGAATGTACGAGGTGAAGCACGAATTGAGGAAGCCTTACGAGAATGAGGGAGATTTTGACGATAAGAGCTGCGCTAGCTCCGATCTTTTCGAGCTCGAAAACATCGGGGCGTATGATGAAGAACTACCAGTGTACGGTACCACGGATCTTAAGATGAATCGAGCCATTGCTAGTGGTTTCATCCTGTAGAATATAATTCACAATGTTGATCACCAGGAATTTCTCATATTATCTTTACCAATGTGTTCAGTTTTAAATTTTCCTTTTTTTTTTTTTTTTTTGCCTTGAATAGTTTTAAATTTTGCTTTATCCTGAGCTTCAACAAGTTGCAAAAAAATATCATTTGGATATATATTTACACTTGCTTCTAGAGAGAGAGAGAGAGAGAGAGAGAGATCATTCCCACTCATTTCTCAGTAACAGCGCCAAAATAACTTTGATGAGAGAGAAAGAGATGAGAGTGAAAATTTGCAATGATGGTGGAGAGTTCTTGCTATCTTTGAATTGAAGAAAATATGATTTGGTTTTGAGTGTGGGCTTGGATTCCATAGCTATATGATCAGCTTATACATGTGTGGCAACATGAATATTATTGATTATAAAATAATAGTTTTTATATTTGTACTTTTGGAGAAGTTGAAAAAGTAACATCTTTTGAGGGAGAGCAAAAGTCTTGGTAGCAAAGTGAAATTGCATGATGTTGTCTACTTGAATATATGAAGAATAAAAGCTTGCAAGAAGGCGTATGCTAACAAAGCGACAAAGTAGTCGGCTCGGGAATATTCTTGAGCTAAATCTCACTTCTTAATCGACTAAGAATGTCGGACATAGTTAGTCTAGTATAAATGTTAGGTAAAAATTTAATCAATTGTGAGCGTTGAATAGTGGTCAAAGTGAGTCTAAGATTCAAGGACGCTGATATAGATTAATTGGAATGTACTGCTACTTACGTCTCTTAACTACTCTTTAATGTCTCATTAATAGGAGAATGAATGAAATGTTGCATATCATAAACAAATCATGAATGCTGCACCAACGGGCATAAATGCTGAATTAAATAAGTAAGAATAGTGTTTATATATATATATATATAGGGAGTCAATCAGGTGAGAACCCACACTTAACGTGATAAATGCGAATCATGCATAATTATTACTCCCTCCGTCCCGTTATTTGTGGCTCAATTGTTTTCGACACGGGAATTAAGAGAGTAGATGATAAAGTATGAGAGATGGGGTAGATGATTAAGTATGAGAGAGA
Source organism: Lavandula angustifolia (assembly GCA_028984105.1). NCBI lineage: Eukaryota > Viridiplantae > Streptophyta > Magnoliopsida > Lamiales > Lamiaceae > Lavandula > Lavandula angustifolia. The sequence continues at coordinate 13,921,283 of CM054822.1, forward strand.
AGATGAGTAAGATAATGAGAGAGTATGAGAGAAATAATGATAAAGTAGGAGAGAGAATGTAATAAAGTAGGAGAGAGAATGTAATAAAGTAGGAGAGAGAAGATGATAGAGTAGAAGATATGATAGTAATTTTTTACCAAATTAGGAAAGTGGCCACAAATAATGGGACACCCCTTTCGGGAAAGTGAGTCACAAATAGCGGGACGGAGATAGTATATATTTATGCATAATCCTTATGTTTTGTATGCAAAAAATTATGTAATTTTATATTATGCATAACTTTACATGTTCTATGCAGAAAGTAAAAGCATAAAATTATAGATATTTTTGCATAAAATATATAAGGATTATGCATAAAACATATAAGGATTATGCATAGTTCGTAGTTCTCATGATAACTATGAGTTTTCACTAGATCCACACCCTATATATATATATATATATATATATATATATATATATATATATAATCATAATTAGAAATGGTTGGATTACCTAAATCTATCACTTTTTAAATGAATGAGAACTATCAATTGATTAATTGAGGTACTGTATATGCTCCTGGTAAAATAAGTAAGAAGAATGTTATGACTTTGGTATGTGAAATATTGTTAATTCAAAACTATGAAACAATTTTTCTATTCTTAATTAATAACAGAAGAAATTTAGGATTGTTACTCAGATATTCACACTAAGTAGTAAACTCCAGTTGTGTAAACTGTAAATCAAATAGATGACGTTGTACTAGCGAATGTTTAATTACCCGAGATTGGGAAAGTTGTGTGTATTTAATTGGTAGTATTAAATCATCGAATTAATAAGCTGAAAGATAAATCCCCCCTCTGCTCATGACTATAGACGTGAAATCCATCATCCACACCCATAATTTTTCCAAGAAAAAATAATTAGTAGTGATTGGGGTTGATTGATTTATTATTTAATCTTAGTAAAAAGGAAATATGATGAGTTTGGTGTCTAAGATATGTCTGTTCGATGAAAAAAACTGATTGATATTAAGAAGAGTTAGTGGGTATAGAACGAGGCCCCATTAGGAATCTCACAAGTCAAAAATGTGAGCATCATAGCGCACATGCAATCCAACTTTTTTGCACCCACTAAAAGTTGAAGATTTTTCAACTATTCTTGCACACTTTTCAAGCTTGCTACACCATACTTATTAATTTGAATTTCTATTATTATTAAAGAAAGAAATAGTACATGATATAATGTTTGTTTTAAAATTATAGGGAAAGACTAGCTACTGTGTCTTCATGTTTTATCTTGCTTAAGTTTTGATTTTACGTAGTGAACAAAGATTCACTCAAGAGTCAACAGCATCGGACTTTCCCCTTTAATTTCGATTAAATGAGTATTATTAATAAAATTAATGAATGGTATTGATGAGGAATAAATGATAAGGTGAAGGAAGAGGGGTGAGGGTTTTTAAAAAGGTCACGTGGTCTGTAGCATACAGTTAAATGCGTGTGCATGTGGGTGTGTGTGTGTGTGTGTTTCTGCTGCAACTTCAGCGTCCCTTCGCTTTTCTAGGTTGTGTAATTGTCAGTTAAACTTTAATTCTATTTGGATTTTTTTGGATACACCTACACTCCACACTTTTATGTTTTTTCTTCTTTTCACTATTGTTATGCGCAGCCACGCACCGATGTAGTATTATGAAAGAGGAGGATTCGACAAAACTTAACCTTAGAGAAAGGACAAAAGTATAAATTTTAGATAGAGCAAGATACTAAGAAATTCAAAAGCTATGTATAGAATCAGGTTTCGGCACAATTTTGGGGACGGCCGCAACCCTACCATTGCCGACGTATGAGGTCTATACTCGATAATATATTTGTATAATACTCTTTCTATCTCACTTTAATTGTTCAGTTTTTTTACGATCATACTTAAGAAGCTGTTATTTGTATGTAAATAGTGATGTCCACTAGATTATATTATATATTATTTTAATTTGAAAATAAAAATAGACAAATACAGTGAAACATCCAACAAATTAAGGGATTGTGGACAATTAGAGTGGGACAAGGTGAATAGTTGTGACACATAATAGAGAAATCACACACAATTAATTATGTACGACAAACTCAAGCAATTGAGACTCCTTGGATTTGAACTTTAATGTGTTAGATTAATCCCTCCGTCCTATGGAAGCATCTTGTTTCTTTTGGATACGAAGATTAAAAATCTTTACTTTTGTGCTATTTAGTAGTATGTCCCATTTCTTTTGTGGTTATAATTTTTTCCATTTTAGGAAACAAGATATTTCAAATGGAATACCCCAATAAGGAATACAAGACGCACTACTACAAAAAGCTATTAAACTTATGGTAAAATGTAGCATTATTGTAGGTACGTTGTCGTAGAATCTCGCTCAGAGACAACGATACCTATATGTTTTAACCGTTGTCTTAATGTCTTTTCGTCAATGGTTTTTAACCGTTGTCTTTTAGTCTTCATAACCGTTGTCATAAATATGTACGAACTGTTGTCATATATGTTTCGCTACCGTTGTTGTAGTGAGTTTCAACAACGGTTTATGTTGACTGCTTGAAGGCTCCTCAACAATTATTAATTGTGTCATACAATCTAGAAGCCATAAAAGGAAAAGCTCATCAATCTAAGTTACTAGTAATTCTCCAAAGACCCTTATCTACAACATATTGAAATGCATTTATTTTCATTCAGTGCAATAGAAGAGAGGGACAAAGATTCAACAATAATAGAGAAAACCTAAAATATAGCTCATGGACTCAACAACATATATAGTTTACCACCACCGGATAACATAATAGACACCAAGAAAAACTAAAAATATAACTCAATAATAATTCACAACCAAATAATTAGAAGACACATCTCACAATCACTAATCACGAGCAAAGCATAAGAAGACAATCACCAATCACCAATCTAATCATCATATTAAACAATTAACATCAGACAATAAATAACATTTTATCAACACCTTTTATAACTATGAATTACCTTCAACTAAATTATATATCGTTGAATATATTCTGCCCACTCCTTCCTCACAATATTAATGTCATCCTCCACGTAACTTCTTCCTCAAAACTGTTAAGGATAAATATGTATAGTTACTAGATAGATAAGCAACAAATACTTTCAATAACTGTTGGTCCGGAGACGAGTATCAGATCTAGAGGGAGGGGGGGGGGGGGGGGGTGGGAGGGGGTGAATACACCTGATTGCAAGTTTTTCCTCAAACGCGAAGGTCAGCTAAGCTGAGTTTTGCTACTGAATGAACAATGCCAGATATAAACCTTCAGATCGCGGGTCAGATTCAGCAGCTGAGTCCGTTCTACTAACTTCAGTTAGTATGAGGATTTCAGTTGAAGAATATTGTGCGGATAAGTGTGGGACCCGTTAGACTTCGTCTCTTTGAAAACGTGTTTATGCTAACCAAAATCGTATTGGCTGGTGCACTTTTTAAGTTCGTTTTTATGCAAATGATTAGTTTGTAAATAGTTTTGAGCACAATGCAATAAAACGGTAAACAACATAAGCAGTTTTTAATGTGGATCGGATACGCAAGATCCTACGTCCACGGTCCTGCAGAACAGGAGTTCTTGTTGATTAATCTGAGCAAGTCTCGGCAAGGAATCTGTACGCTGGACAGACCCTTCTAAGTTATAGTCCTTAGCGACTTTTACAAATTAAACCGAAGTTTGAAGGGGAGGGGATGATCTCCAACAATGAAGGAATACTTACAATAAGAACAATTCACAGAAAATGAACTCCTTCGAAGGTTCTAAGCTAAAGATATAACAATGGAGCTTAGATAGAGAAGGGGAACTAAAGAATCTCTAGAGAGAAGAACTAAGGATTTTCAACAAAGCAAATTCTTCGCTGGATTGGCTTTAAGTGCGCTAGAGAGTTGTATGCTTGTAAGCTTGTGTTCCCTTGTTGTCCCGTACGTTGAGCTTGGAGACTCTTCTCTATTTATAGTCGTGACCCAGGCATGTATCTGTTGGAGAGGACGATGCCACATGTCACAAGCTTCCAAGGAAAACGACCATATATTTTCGAAATGCACCGCAAAGTGGTTGACTTTCTGTACATGAGAGCAGCTACAATGTCAGAGCAGGTAAGCTTAGGTTGCTTCTCATTGGTCGAGATTTGCGGTAGGTGAGACTTGTCAGACATCAGTCTTCTATCTGAGTTGACTCTCTAAACCTCGTATACTGAATGATCTCTGCTAACATTCGATCGATAAGAGTTGGGCAGTCGTTTTTCCTTGTCTGGACTTCCAACTGAGTTGCATGCATTCAGTAGATTTGGGCAGATCATACTGATTTTTCATCTGAGTCGGCTGATAAGGATCTTCTACTGAAGGTAGTCAGCTGGTGACTCTGAAGACAAGAGCTCTTCACACATTCAGTAGATCAAGGATCATATTGAGTCTTCTTCCGAAATCTGCTGAAGGAAATCTTCTACTGAGAACTGTCAGCTGATGACTCTGAAGACTACTGAGCTCTACGAACCGATGACTTGGGGTTCTGGAATTTAACTTCTCTACTGAAGTTTAGTCCAACAATACCCCATACAGGACTCAGACAAAATAATCTATGACGATAAAAACAAGTCTAGCCTATTACATCATCAAGGTTCAAACACACATAAGGTTTAGGACGGGTTTTGGGATCTTCAATTCTATAGTAATACAATTCAGCATCACTACAATTTCTCCCAAAAGAAAATATTACAATATCATCCTAAGTACATGAACTACTGACTTCAGTTTCAACGCAACTACTGAGTTAAGCTCTAAGTACCCCCTAACACTGATCTATAAGACCACTGACTCATATCCCTACAATTTCCCCCTAATTGATGATGCCAAAACCACTAAGTACTAAACTACTAACCCCAAAATGACTCAGTTAATATCAACTGAACAATGAGAGTAAGGTTAACAACTTACAAAAGATTGGCACATCAGAAGAAATCAGGACATGTGAGTGTGTGTTAGATCACTTCAGTGATCAAATAGTGAAAAAAGAATAACACATCCATAAGATAATGAGTGGTTGTCTGGCCAACAGAAATACTGATTTTTACATAAATGGCAAATAAGTACAATCAATACATCATTACAAAGAGAAGAGAAAAGAGAATAAGGCTGAGACTGCTACTTCTGAGATCTGAACTTCTGAATCTTGGCCTTGAAGTTAGCAAATCTGGCAGCAGGAGGATTAAGCCCATACGATTGGGTGGAAGGTCGGCTGGCGATTGAAGATCAAGATCGTTGCGTCGAGCGACTGTCTCCACTTCTTCCCCTATCTCCTTCGTGCAGACGGCTCCTTGAAGAGTTCTGGGAGGGTTCAGCTGGCGGTATGCAGGGGCAGTGAAAGGCAATTTTCCTTGAATAGCAGCAGCTTAATCTGAAGTCTGAAGTTGGGGTCATGGTTGTATAAGAATTGATCAAACAGTTCGACCGTCGGAACTCTACTCGGGTAACACTGCCATACATAATAAGCCTTGATAAAATCTTCCTTCAGCTCTTCTCATTCCTCGTTCAAGTTCCACGGGATCCACTTGTCTACGCGGCGGTATGGAGTTCTCTTCAGATGTGACTTCTGACCATCGCGTCTGTAGAATTTTGAGGTTCTATGGATCTGTCTGCTCTTGTCTGAGACTGGCTCACTGGCTGCTTTCTCAGTTAGCTTGATGATCTTAGCCAGATCAGCCTGTCTTAATTTCTCTCTGGCTTCAGCTGATCGTCTGTCCCTTGTTCTGAGGTTGAGGCCCTTCTCTACTGCATCCCATGTAGCTTTCTCCTCAGCTTCTTGCTCTACTATAAGTTTAGGAGTTTTCTCCAGCCTTTCTGCAAGTGGGTTGTCAGTATCGGAGTCCTCAGTAGGCTCAGAAGCTGGTTTCACAGTTAATTGCTTCTGCTGAGCCATAATCAGTTGAGCCTGTCTCCTTGACGCCCTAGCCTTTGGGATCTTTGGCTTTCATGATCCAGCCGAGCTTGCAGCTGCTGAGCCACGAGTTCGTCGTGCGCCTCTTGTTCTTTCTTGCTTTTAAACTTAAGCGACAGAGGGGGACTGCTCTCAGTAGCAATCTCCATGCCAGACCTCTTCGGCGGCTGAGGCTGAGGTTCTACGTCCTCTTCCGATCCCTCGACGAAATCGGCTACGTCATCAATATGTGCCTGGGCTGAGGATCCTTCTCCTGATCCTCCAGCCTGCACTGTCAACTGCGGCTCTGCATGCCCTTCAGCTGAGGCTTTTGCCTTAGTCTCTTCTTGTACTGAGGGGAGAGGGAGAGAACTGATTTCTACGTGAGACGATCCTTCCCCCTTAGATTGTTCCCCTATCTTTTCTTCCGACTCCTTCAGCACCTCCTTCCCTTTACTTTCCCCCTTTTTGGCATCATCTCCCGAGGTCAGTAATGCTTTGATAGCTACTACGTCCTTCTGGAGCGTGTAGATAGACGTCTTTATCTGCTCGGAAGTGGTGTAGAAGTCCCCGACCGCATCGCAATAGTGTACTCATTCATCTTCTTGATCTTTCTGAATTTGTTTGATCTGGGCGTCAGTTTGATTCCTCTGCTGCAGAAGAGATGCATCGAAAGAGTCTTTCATTATTGTCTGGATGATCTTCAGAGCTGCCGCCTGAGTTTCAAGAGCTTTTGTAACGCTGGAGCTGGCAAGTCTGTTCCTTTCATCCATAATCTTCTGAACATTGGCCAGTGCTACAGTCAGTTGCTCTGAGAATAGTTTCGACTAAGCTTCTAGCAACTGCAGGCACTGAGTGGCTAAGTCAATCTTCTGAGCAGCTAGAGCAGTCTCGATGATCTCTTTGAAATTTGGAGGAGGAGCTTTTGAGATCTTCTTGACTTCTCCGGTGAGGACGTCAACCCGCTTAGTTTGAGCCTTGGTGTATTGTGATCATTTCAGGTGCACATCCTTAGCTAGGAGACGATTTTTGTCTCCTTGCTTCCTTATAGCCCGATTGACAGTCCTCGAGGATACGGTACCAATGGGTTTGATCTGGCAGGAAGATGTACCGATCCTTTGCTCAAAGGCGGTGAGTTGTTGTTGTCTTGAGGAAGACGCAACAGGGGCAACACCAGATTCTGGAGGAGGTGGTGGTGAATCGCCCTTCTCGCTGGGAGTCTTGCCCTCAGCAGAGTCTCCCTTCTCTGCATCCTTGGGAGCTGAGTTATCACATTCAGATTGGTGGTCAGTTGGCGAAAAAACTCTGGCGGGAGAGGAGGAGGACTTAAGCTCCAAAAGATAGAGCATGGCAGATCTTAAGTCCTCAAAAGTAGCAATGTCTGCGGGTTCGCCAAACCCTATCACAGACTGTATGTGCTGCTCCTCTGCCAGAAGTGAGTCAACAGAATGCTCTTGAACTAGATCTGCAAGAATGTCCCAGTTAAGGAACCTCAGCAACATCTGAGTCCTTACCCTGATGGCTACATCTACTAAATCCTGGTACTTGGCAATCTCAGGAATCTGTTCAGTGACTTCGGATTCAACCCTAAGTCTGGTCTGCTGAACTGTAGAAGGTAGCTCTGAGGAAACTTCAGCAGTTGGTTCATCTTCGTCTTCCAGCAGAGTTTCTTCAGTACTTACTCGCTGGACCTTATCCTTGAGAGTGGCACCTTCAATGCCAGTGTCCGCATCGAGTAAGTCTTCCACCTGTGGGGGAGGTGGAGAAATAGCCTTAGAAGCCCCTGACTTGGTCAGCTTCTTTCTTCTGGACTGTTCGGTACGTGGAGGCAGTTCAGTAGAGGGTCAGCAGCTGTCTTCGACCTGAACTTGATCAGTTTCTTGTTGAAATATTTCATGTCGCCAAAAAACGCATGTGATGATACTGAAGCTTCGATCAGTGCTGAAACCTTAGTCCCGTACAGAAGTTTGCCCACACTAATTAGTCTCCTCTCTCCAGTGTTTCCGGTAACAAACTTCTGCGACTGAGCTTTCAGTTTGGAAAGGAAGAACTGAGCTCAGTTAACCGTGACTCCATCCATAATAGCCATCATAATTGGAGTTTCGGTTTGGAAAGCTGGATCGAAAGATCCAGTAGCGCTCGTGAGTATGTGAATAATGACGTACGCCAGGCCTCTGAATTCTGGCAGGAGCTGGCTCTTCGGAAAAGCAGCCTTGAAGGAAATGTCGTCCCTCCCGCAGAAACGTCTGATATAAGTGTTGAGCTCTGCGTCTTTGTAGCCAATGGGAGATATGTCATGGTCAGGTAGGTCAAATACTGTTTTCAGCCCTTCAAGCACGCTGATGTCGGCATGTCTCTCCTCCCATGACTGAGGCGAAACCTCACTCATATACTTCACGACAGTAACTTCAGCGTTTGTATCCTCCACCGAATGCATGTTGAAGTAGAACTCGACCACTTGTCTCGGAAAATAAGCGTGAGGATGCTTCGTCAGAAGCTTCTTCAGACCCGAAGCCTCAAGAGCAGAGAAAATCGCCTCCAGGTATGGCAGTTTCGAGAGATGGAACTCCATAGTAGGTTCAAACATGACCCTGCTCTTAATAATCTCATCAATGTTCGCATGAGTCTGAACAATGCTCGAATGTGATGCCATTTTCAACGGAAATATGCAAAAACGATGTTAGCACTTGAAAATAGAGTAAGTTAGTTGCAGATTTAGGAAAAAAAAATTACCGAATGTGAGAGTGCTTGAGAGAATGAGTGCAGTTGAGAAGATATAGTCGAAGCTCTCTCAATCGTTAATGGCGAAAAGTGAGTTTAGAAAGAAGGCGAGAGATTTTATAAGATTTGAATTCCAAATGGTTTTCAAATCTGATGGTTAGGAATAGATCTCGCTTTTTTCTCGTCGGTTAGGATTTAATATTATAAACGAAATGATTACTAAGTCGCCGCTAATCTAGACCCACGTAAGATTTGCATAGATAGAGTAAGGTGAGATGACATGCATTAAATGCGTTGCAGCCAGTTCTTAGGATAATGTACTTTAAATGAAAACGGTTTCTGCTGAGTATATCCTTAAGAATTTAAGGCGAGAAATAAATGCGTTTCATGCCACTGAAGGTAAGCTACTGAACTATTAAATGCAAGCATGTCACTGAGTAAAATACTGAATATAATACTCAAACCTCTTCAGCTGAACCTGGTGGTCAACTGTTTACCATTTGCAAATCAGGAGAATCTTCGTGATACAGAAGTGATCAGTTTTGTCTCACATTGCCCTGTACTGTGTACTGTATGACTCACCCTACTGAATCAAGTACTGAGTTTGACTTACTGACTTGTCGTACTGAATATTTTTTACTGATTTGAGTCAGTAGGATCCAGTAGACCTAGCTCGACTGAGAGTTCTATGAATCTGTTCTCAGCCAGCGGCTTGGTCAGTATGTCGGCCCTTTGCCTATCAATATGGATTTTCTCCATCGTGATATCCTTCTTTTCGACATGGTCTCGAATGAAGTGGTGTCGGATGTCCACGTGCTTGCACCCCTTATGAAGAACTGGGTTCCGAGTTATTGCAATGGCACTGTTGGAGTTACAGTAGATGGGCACTTCATCTTGAGTGATACCATAATCACGCTGTTGTTGTCGAAGCCAAAAGATTTGGGCACAACAACTTCCGGCAGCCATATACTCAGGTTCAGTAGTGGACGTCACTACTGAATGCTGTTTTTTTGAAAACCACGATATCAGTTTACAACCTAGGAATTGACACGTTTCTGAAGTTGATTTTCGATCTATCCTGCATCCTGCATAATCAACATCAAAATATCCAGTTAAAACAAGATTATCATCAGCAGGATACCATAACCCAGCATTAGGTGTTCCCTTCAGGTATTGCAGAATCTTCTTTGCTGAGTCTAGATGACTTCGCTTGGGATTCGCCTGAAATCTTGCACACACTACAACATAAGCTATGTTAGGTCTGCTTGCTGTTAAATATAATAAAGAACCAATAATAGCTTTATAATCAGTAGAGTTAACAGAAGCTACATCTTTGTCTAGATCAATTTTAAAATTTGTAATCATGGGGATCTTGACTGACTTGCTTGAGTCACATCCAAATCTATTTAGGAGGTCTTGGGTGTACTTGGCTTGGTTGATGAATATTCCTTCAGTTGGTTGCTTTACTTGAAAACCGAGGAAGTAGTTCATCTCTCCCATCATAGACATCTTGTTGACATATAGTCACGTTCCTCCAACCGAAAATGATGTCGTCCACGTAAATTTGCACTAGTAGAATGTCATCGGATGACTTAATGCTGAACAAAGTGCGATCTATTGTCCCCTTCTGAAAGCTTTCTGAAGAAGAAAGTCTGATAGGTTATCATACCAAGCCTTGGGTGTTTGTTTTAACCCATGCAAAGCCTTTCTAAAAGTCGGGCGGTTGTTCCACATAGACTTCTTCATTCAATACGTCGTTTAGAAATGTTGACTTTACATCCATCTGATATACTTTGAATCTTTGATGCATTGCATAGGCCAGGAATAGACGAATGGCTTCCAATCTGGCGACTGGAGCGAACATTTCATCAATATATTCCCTCTGCTTGACAGTATCCCTTAGCAACAAGTTGAGCTTTGTTTCTTACTATGAAGTTGTTTTCATCACACTTGTTCTTGAAGACCCACTTGGTGCCTATTACGTGTTGGTGTCTAGGTCTGTCAACAAGCTCCCAAACTTCGTTTCTGACAAACTGGTTCAGCTCCTCTTGCATGGCAATAATCCAATCAACATCGTTGAGTGCATCCTCTATCGACCGAGTTCTTCAGTAGACAAGAAGCATGAGTATAACGCACTTTCTCCTTGACATAATCTGTATCTTGTCTTTACTGTTGCTGATGGATCTCCAATGATGAGATCAGAAGAGTGAGCGTCCAGCCATGATCGTCTGAGTTTGGCTTCTTCTTATGAGATCACTTCTGTACAGTCAACATGAGTGTTAGGCATTTCAGTAGTGCTATTTTGTCACTGAAGCAATTCAGTAAGAAGGTTAGGATCTACTGAGTTCCCAGGTTCAGGGGCATTTCGCTCGGGAACATTATTCGTTCCCCCTGAGTTGATATTCTCAGTAGAGGTCTCAGTTACCACTGGGGCTTCCTCATTGACTATTGTTACCTGTATTGATTCTGTTCAATAGAATCAACCAGGTCAGCTACATTGCGTGCGGGATGGATCTGAGTTTCTTCTTCGTTTGACTCATCATCCCAACAATACTGGATCTTTTCAGTTTTGTCATTTAGCCTGAGATCCTGTAGCTTGCTGCTGACATCTTCAGTATTTGTCTTATTAAGTTTCATCTCTTCAGTAACAAACTCATAAAAAATAACTTGAGGGCTTTCTTCCACACAAAAGGTCCGGTAGTTAAAGACCCTAAAGGCTTTATTGACTCGAGAGTATCCTAAGAACACTCATTGATCAAATTTGCTATCAAAGACCTTTAACTGATCCTTTCCGCTATTGTGGATAAAGCAAGGACAAGAATTCTCCCTTTCCATAGTTCGTATGGTGTCTTCATATGTTGTTTTGTAAGTAGTGAGTGGTTCTGAGTATAACAGGCGGTGTCAGTAGCATCAGCCCAGAACTTTGAGGGTAATCCAAAGTCTGCTAGGAGCGTTCTTGTTGCTTCTTTTAAGGTTCTATTCTTTCGTTCAGCAAGACCGTTCTGTTGGGGTGTGCGAGTTGCTGAAGTCTCGTGCTGGATCCCCTCAGTGTCGCAGTACTCCTTTATGATTGAGTTGAGAAATTCAGTCCCTCTGTCTGAGCGAATTCTTTGAATCTTGATGTCTTTTTCCACACTGAGTTTCTTCAGCAGTATCGGCAACTCAGTCTTGACATTAGATTTATTGACTATGAAGATGACCTACGTATATCTTGAATAATCGTCAATAACGATGAGGGCATACTTCTTGTCTCTTATAACCACTGGGCGAGACTGGCCCAAACAAGTTTATGTGGAGCAGTTGAAGGATTCCATCAATGGAAGATGAAGGAATTGGTGGATTGCTTTTCTTTGTCTGCTTTCCCTTCAAGCATGCTTCACAGTTTTTGTCTTTATTGAATGCTTCATTGGACAGTTCTCTGACTCTTGAGTCCCTAGCAAGCTTGTTCATTGCCTTGAAGTTCAGGTGACTGAGCCTCTTATGCCACATCCATCCCGTTTATTACTTGATTTCGTCTGGACAAGCAAGCAAACTTTAGGTTCGGCGGTGTTCCAATTTGCAACGTAGGTGTTCTTCTTCCGCAAACCTGATAACACTGTTTTTCCTGTAGATTTATCAATAACATCACAAAAACTAATGTCAAAGGTAACTCTGTTAAGATTATCACAAAATTGATTGACAGAAAGGAGATTATGTTGAAGTACTTCAACATATGTTACTCTTGGAACTGAGGCAGTCCCAATGTTCAGTGTTCTATATCCCCTTGTGTAGCCTTTTGAGTTGTCACCAAAATCAATTCTGGGACCTTCTTCTTGTTCATAATTGGTCAGCAAGCTCTTTTGATAGGTCATGTGTCTCGAGCAGCCGTTGTCCATGATCCAAGGGTCCTTATGCACCTGCAAAACAGAAACATATTTAGGTATCCTTTAGTTCACTTTGGGTCCTTAAGCGTTAGTCGATGGTTTCGCGACCCAAATCTGGCTGGCCACCTTGGGGGTCTCAGACACTTTCTTCTTTTGAACCTTATTGTCAGTTTTCTTCTCCACTGAACTCGGAGATACTGACTTTTTAGCAGCTTTGGGTTCAGGAGCTTTCTTCTTATGATGTTTTTTGCTCTTCCTGACCCTGGGCTCATAATAGTACGAACCATATTGTGCGGGGTGCTCATACACTGGTTCACCATACTGCTCTGCCCATCTGCGCTCCTTAGTTCCCTTAAATTTGATCGTGGTATTCTGGGGCTAGAACTCTTGGTCAGTTGCTTACTACTTGGCTGAGGTGCAATAATTTTCTATTTGTTTTTCGCCTGAGTTACGGGTTCAGTAGTTTGAACTTTCCCTCTGACGAACCTATCAGCCAGCATTCCTGAGCCTTTTGAGGTAGAAGTTGAAGCTTCGTGAGTATAGCCAAGTCCATCCTTCATGGAACCGACCTTTGTGCTCTAAGCATGCTCTCCAACTTCTTCTTGACTCCCAAGTATTGTTCAGTCATTCATCTTCGCCAAACTTCATCACTTTTCCTGAGTGATTCATAATCTTTTTCAACTTCTGCGAGCTTCTGACTGAGCCTAGCTATCTCAGTATCTTTCTCAGAACTGTCCTTAGTCAGAATTGATATCTGAGTTTCTTGAAGCTGAGACTTAGTCATAAGAGATTCAATCTCTTCCTTCAGTCTCACAATAAGATTCTCTGAATCGGTAGAGACCTGACAATCAGAAGAAAGTTTCTGATTCCAAGCTTTTACCTGTTCCAACTCCTGAACAGTTCTACTGAACTCTCTACTCAGCTGAATCTGCTCCTCTAGTAAGTCGTCATATGCTTGAATTACGTCTAGAGGTTCACCTGTAGCTGAGCAAGTATCGTGTATACTCTGTGAAGAAGAGGTTATATTTAATTTAGAATTTACCCAAGCCTCTTCTCCAGCCATCAGACAGTGTTCAGTTGATGTTTCAGAACTTGATTCTCCGACCTCAACAGCTACAAATGCAGCTTTATCCTCAGAAGAATACATGAACGTATCTTCCTCTATTGAGTCGTCGGATAGCTCTCCGGCGATATAGGCCTGCCTCCTTCGGGCAAAATTTTCTCTTCTGGCCTGCCGTTCAGCTCGTTGAGCAGCTTAGAGCTCCAGGCATTCATACTGAAAATGTTCGTCCTTTTTACAGTTGTAACACACAGTAACTCTGTCACCTTTTCCAGTTGAGCTGTTGGATGGACTGGCAGCAGGCTCCGTGTTCCTTCAATCAGGAGAAGGTTTAGATTCTTCCCTTTTGTGATTATCTTTCTTACCTGAGGGAGAATCTCTGTGGTATTTCTTTAGCTTTCTGACTCTTTCCTTCTCCCTTTGATATTTAAGAGTCATAAGCGCAAGACGTTCAGTAGCAGGAGTCTGAGTGGATTTTAGCTCCTGATGTGCTGACTGTTGCTTTAAAAGCATTGTCAATTTGAGTGTCAGCTAGAGCGCTAACGCACCATTAGGGGTAGACTATGCTCGAACTCCTCTGTCTTTAGTTCTTAAAATATAACATCAGGAGTTAAAGCATTAAGATCAGAACGACGTAAATAAGTAGCAAAAGGAAGCCACTTTAGTCGAGGTAGTGCTTTTGAGATCTTGGTGTTCATCTCTTTGTTGGTGAACGTTCTCCCCAGCCCATTGATCACATTGATCTGGTTGGTGAATCTGACGCTAAGCTCGTCAATGGATTCACTGGGCTCCATGGCAAAGTTGTCGAACTTCTGAAGCTCTAGTTCGAGCTTGTTCTCCTTGATCTGCGGGGTTCCTTGGCTTAGTACAGCCAGGGCATCCCAAAGTTCTTTTGTCGTCTTGCAGTCTTGCACTATCTCGAGGTGAGAATCACTGAGCGTTGTCAGGATTACATTCAACGCCACCCGGTCAAGATTGTGTATTTTCTTCTCTTCTGGCGTGAATGCAGCTTTATCTTTGGCAACCTTTGCCTCAGCTTGTGCTCCTACACCTCCCACAATGGCATATTCTACGCTGTCGATTATGGGAATGATAGGTCCTGTCTCAACGACGTCTGTCTGTCGTGCAGCGATGTAAGGTGTGCCTCCATTCTCACATGCCATACCGTATAGTTCTCCACAGAGAACATAGGCACCATCCGAAGACCTGACATATCAGATATTATGGGTAAGAGTATAAGGATGTATGAAGAGATTCTTGTGCAGTGAAAACGTTTTAAGGATCAGTTCGAGTATACCAGTAGGTTTTTCAAAAACGATGATCAAAAGAACACCGCTCTGATACCAATTGTTGGTCCGGAGACGAGTATCAGGTGTAGAGAGGGGGGGAGGGTGAAGACACCTGATTGCAAGTTTTTCCTCAAACGCGACGGTCAGCTGAGCTGAGTTTTGCAACCGAATGAACAGTGCCACATATAAACCTTCAGATCGCGGGTCAGAGTGATTCAACAGCTGAGTCCATTCTACTGACTTGAGTCAGCATGAGGATTTCAGTTGAAGAATATTGTGCGGATAAATGTGGGGTCCGTTAGACTTCATCTCTGTGAAAACGTGTTTATGCAAACCAAAATCGTTTTGGCTGGTGCACTTTTTAAGTTCGTTTTATGCAAATGATGAGTTTGTAAATAGTTTTGAGCACAATGCAATAAAACAGTAAACAACACAAAAGTTCTTAACGTGGTTCGGATACGCAAGATCCTACTTTCACGGTCCTGCAGAACAAGAGTTCTTGTTGATTAATCTGAGCAAGCTTCAACAAGGAATATGTATGCTGGATAGACCCTTCTAATTAATAGTCCTTAGCGACTTTTACAAATCAAACCGAAGTTTGAAGGGGAGGGGATGATCTCCAACAATGAAGGAGTTTTTACAATAAGAACAATTCATAGAAAGTGAACTCCTTCGAAGGTTCTAAGCTAAAGATATAACAATGGAGTTTAGATAGAGAAGGGGGAACTAAAGAATCTCTAGAGAGAAGAACTAAGGATTTTCAACTAAGCAAGTTCTTCGCTGGATTGGCTTTAAGTGCGCTAGAGAGTTATATGCTTGTAAGCATGTGTTCCCATGTTGTCCCGTACGTTGAGCTTGGAGACTCTTCTCTATTTATAGTCGTGACCCATACATGTATCCGTTGGAGAGGACGATGGCACGTGTCACAAACTTCCAAGGAAAACGGCCATATATTTTCGAAATGCGCCGCATAGTTGTTGACTTTTTGTACATGAGAGCAGCTTTAATATCAGAGCAGGTAAGCTTAGATTGTTTCTCATTGGTCGAGGTTTGCGGTAGGTGAGACTTGTCAGACATTAGTCTTCTATCTGAGTTGACTCTCTGAACCTCGTATACTGAATGATCTCTGCTGACATTCGATCGATAAGAGTTGGGCAGTCTTTTTCCTTGTCTGGACTTGCAACTGAGTTGCATGCATTCAGTAGATCTGGGCAGATCATATTGATTCTTCATCTGAGTCGGTCAGCTGGTGACTCTGAAGACAAGAGCTCTTCACACATTAAGTAGATCAAGTATCATACCGAGTCTTCTTCCGAAGTCTGCTGAAGGGAATCTTCTACTGAGAACTGTCAGCTGATGATTTTGAAGACTACTAAGCTCTACGAACCGATGACTTGGGGTTCTGGAATTTAACTTCTCTACTGAAGTTCAGTCCAACAATACCCCATACAGGACTCAGACAAAATAATCTATGACGATAAAAACAAGTCTAGCCTATTACATCATCAAGGTTCAAACACACATAGGGTTCATGACGAGTTTTGAGATCTTCAATTCTATAGTAATACAATTCAGCATCACTACAATTTCCCCAAAAGCAAATATTACAATATCGTCTTAAGTACACGAACTACGACTTCAGTTTCAACGCAACTACTGAGTCAAGCTCTAAGTACCCCCTAGCACTGATCTATAAGACCATTGACTCACATTCCTACAATAACCTTAAGATAAAATATTTAAAGACCACATGAACTACGAGCTCAATCATCCCAAACATCCTATTCCGAGTTTCTGCACCTATCCGTTATTTTTATTTCTTTTCACCACGTCTTGAACCTTAGAGAAACACATTCATGGAGAGGATTAAAAGCTAGATCTAAGTTTAGTGACAATTTACCCCTAACCATAAATTCTTCAACTGTATTTTTCCCAAGCATCTCACATTCTGAGAAAAGTTTCCTTTCAACAAAAAAGATCTTGGCTTAACAAGCAACACTACTAAAATTAACGTACGAATGATGGAGAAGCGATAGCTCCCAAATTTCAGCATACTCCTTAGAAAATAGGGCATATATAGAAAATATAGGGCTTATACATAGAAAATATGGCTTAATCGTGATGCAAGATATGTTTGCAAATAGGGCTTATACGTAAAAAAAGTTGAAAAAATAGTGTTTGTAAACTAATTAGTTATATTATAGAGCGGTGTCATTATAGAGATATGGTTCATACCACTTATAGGTCTCTCATTCTTGTTGGCAAAGTCTTTGGAATACTTAATAATGTCAAACATAAGAAAAGTGAGGATGCGTCCAACAAGTATATATTTTTTTTGTTGCATGTTGTTACCTAAGAGGCTAAGATGAAAAGTACGCTAGAATGCATTCCTAAAGTTTGAGGCTTGGTTATTATTCTAACATCTACACACTTTATGCAGGGGATGTTTTAATAAAGTATTTGCTTACGAGAAACTAGGTTGCTGTCAATAATACATTTAAAAAACAAGTGAAAACATTCACACAGGAATTCAAACATGTAGTGATGATTAACCAGCAATAGAAAAAGAAACTACTATGCAGCAGAAGTGATCAAACTCTTATTGCTACACAAGTCATTGAACAAAAAAACAGATCTATCATATGTGTTTTGGTGAGTTGCAGAAACATGTTCTCCACACATTGTAACTTAACTAATAAGAAGTTGACCAATTTCATATATGTATTGCAAAATGGAGTTCCATACTGATTTCAAGAGGAGTTACACGTTACTATTTCAAAGATAATCGACCAACTTTGCGGGCTTTTGTTTCTTCCGTTTCAGCCTCCCAGATCCCTTGTTTAAAGTGTTTCAATAACACAATTAGGAGGGGGGCAAAATATCTTTTCAAATGCAATTGGGAGGGAACTATATCATCTATGCTTACTTATCCCACCCATGTACATATACACTTTTAGATGCATGAAAATTGAATGTTATTGAAAATATGCTATGACAGTTCTCAAACTTCCTTAATTATTAGTCTCCTATCTGTCACACTCTAATTAAATGAAAAGCAAACACTTCTTTACAAAGTGTGAATCTGTAATAGCGGCAAAGAGAAATTAGATATTTGGCATTGGGTAATTTTGTATAGAAGAATCAGATAAAAACAGATGCATTTAAGAGAAAGGACTCGTTTCAATAGAAGAAGCAAATAAGAACATATAAGAACAAGATATTAATTTTCATGGATGGCTTAATTAAGAACATAGAGATTACCTTTTCGAGCTCCGTCTCTTTCTTGATTCTACTCTGCCGCAACTCCTAACTCGTCCTTACAGCATCCGTATCGCCAACTTGAGAGGCCATCTATATGGATGGATGGATGGTTGCTGCACTGTGAGATTTATGTGGATGGAGAGAGAGTAAATTTCATCTAATAATTTAAATGGAGAGAGAATTGTCAGTGGTAGGCCAGTATTTGGTTGAATGGAGAGAAAGTTAGCATAGGTCTGGCCCACATGAGATGTGAAAAGTACTCTCTCCCTCCGTCCCATCCATCTTGACGCGTATTTCTTTTCGGGACGTTCCATCCATCTTGACGCGTTTCCAAAAAAGGAAATAATTTATCCTCCTACTTTTTCATTTCTCTCTCCTAGTTTTTTATTTTTCTCTCCTACTTTATCCCTCTCTCATACTTCATCATCAACTTTCTTAATTCCCATGCCGAGAAGAAATGCGTCAAGATGAGTGGGACGGAGGGAGTAGTATATAGCTGTTATATATACATTTTCGTTAAGTATATATCGTTTATAAAATAATTCTTGATGAATATAACCGTTAATTAATTATAAACAATTCTTGATGAATATAGCCGTTATATATACGTTTCGTGAAAAGTAGTATATAGCCGTTAATTAATTTTAACGTTACAAAATTTTTTCTATATATAGTGTAAGTACTGAAAACAAAAATCACACAATCTTACATTCTCATATCTTTACTAAAATTTTATTCTCTCTCTATATTATTTCAATTTCACTTCATTTTCCAATCCTCTTTTTGATAAATTTTTATCCGAAATGGATAAAAATAGCAATTTCAATTGGTCGAATTATTATAATTTGGACGAAGATGAATCTACTCCTAATTCTCAAATTCCTCCAAATTTTCAAGTTCCTCCAAGTTTCTCGTACCCTCAATTCAACCATCCACCACAATTTTTTCCACCCAATTATCCATATACCCAAAATTTTGGGAGTTATGGGATGCCGACTAATTATCCACATTTCACTCTCAATCCAACAAATATTCCAAATTTTCCATCCAACCCGCTTAATATGTCAAATTTCACTCACAATCCGTCACACATGTTTGGATTTTCTACTCCACCATCAATAAATAAACAGTCCCGATCTTCTTGAGAGTTGAAATAGGCTCTCCATCTTCGGTTCCAGAAACTCAATTCGAAGAGGAAGAGTCACCCGCTTCAGTTGGCTCTATGGAGCAAGCAACTACCTGTGCGATCGGTAAGAACAAGCGAGTGGTTTGGAAAAAAGAAGAGGATGTGCGTCTAACAAACGCATGGTACAAGGTATCTGAAGATCCAATCACCGGTAATTGCCAAAAAGAAGCGGCCTTTTGGAATCATGTTGCTTGCTACTACAATGAAAATAAACCCGATAGCCTTCCTACTCGTCCGGCGCCGGTCTTGAGATCTCATTGGCATTACTTTAGGCCGATTGCAGTAAAATTCAACGAGTGCTACAATCTCATATCAAGTATATATAGAAGCGGGTCCAATAGCGAAGACGTCTACAAAATGGCACTGGAAAAGTACCGCGAAGAAAAAGGATCCAAATTTGCACTCGATCACGTGTGGAAAATCATCAAAGATCATCCATCCTTTCGATTCCAGTCTGATTATGCTGATATTGCAACGAAGAAGTCAAGGACCTCTGAATCGGGGGGCGAGCAACACATCTTCCACGCAAAACGTAATTGTTGATTTTGATTTAAATGAAGAAACACGTCCAATCGGACAAAAGGCTGCAAAGAGAAAGGCGAAGAAAAAAAACATATGCAAGCCACAGTCATGACGATGGCAACAATGATCTAAAGCAAAACTTTGATGGCATTCGCAAGAGTATCTCTGAGTTGAAGTGCATCAAAAAAACCGAGATTGAATTGCGCCAGGTCGAGATTGAGATGCAAAGAGAGCGAATTAAAGAGGAGAAGAAAGAGAAGAAGAGAGAGAGGCGGTCCAAGCTATTTGAAATCATCCAACGCGATACAAGCAACATGACACCTGAGCAACGTTATTTCCATGACATAGAATGCAAAGAAGCTATGACAGAGTTGCAATCATGACCTTAAGTCTAGTTAATTTTTTTCTTATGTCGTAATTGATCTTCAAGTATGTAGTTGCATTTCATTTTCTTACTAATGTCGCAAGTAATCTTTATTAATGTAGAAGCTAAGTGATTTCTTGTATTAAATATTGATTCATATGTAATAAATCTATCCATTAGAAAACTAGCCGTTATAAAGTAGCCTTATATAGAGTAGTGAATGATTCCTTGTTCCTCACATTCTCAAATATTGATTCTTTTCAAACTTTGCTACTACAAAAAATGGCTCAATATTCCTCAAGCAGTTCTAGTTCATCCAGTAACAACGAAGAGCAAATCAATGATCAAGAGTCTGATTTGTATGAAGCGATTCTTCAACATAGTCAGGCAGTAATGGCAGAATATGAAAGAAGGTGTCTCCAAGCTAGGCGTCAACCGAGAAGGTACATCGAAAGGAATCGTGAAGACAGACACGAAAGACTTTTCAATGATTATTTCGCTGAGGTACTTGTGTATCCCGATTACATATTTCGACGGCGATTCCGAATGCGGAGAGACTTATTCCTCTGAATAGTGAGTGTCCTTGGGAATCACTCGTCATATTTTCAACAGATGAACGATGCAATATATCGAAGAGGCTTGACTCCTCTACAAAAATACCCCACGACAATTCGTCAATTGGCCTACGGAGTACCAGCCGATCATCTTGACGAGTATCTCCGAATGGGGGAATCAACTGCAATCAAATATCTTTCTACATTCTGTAAGAATGTGGTAGAGATTTGGGGCAGTCAATACTTGAGAAGGCCAAATGCAGCTGACGTTCAACGTCTTACTCAGATGCACAATGATAGACATGGATTCTCGGGAATGCTGGGAAGTCTTGATTGTATGCATTATGAATGAAAGAATTGTCCAGTCGCGTGGAAAGGTCAATTTACGAGGGGACATGGTTCTCCTACGATCGTGCTAGAAGCTGTCGCTTCCCAAGATCTATGGATAGGGCATGCCTTTTTTTGGTGTAGCTGGTTCACAAAATGATATTAATGTGTTAAATGAATCTCTGTTATTCAACCATGTGCTCTCAGGAAATGCGCCTGAGACTAATTTCACGGTGAATGACACACATTATAATGAGGGGTACTATCTGACAGATAAAATTTATCCAACATGGGCTACTTTCGTGAAGTCCTTTCCTTGCCCAGATGATCCAAAGAGGAGCATTATTAAAGAAAGGCAAGAGGCTGCCAGGAAAGATGTTGAACAAGCGTTCGGGGTGCTCCAAGCTCGATGGGCAATCGTTAGAGGGCCAACTCGATCTTGGTATAGGAAAAGAATAAAATTCATCATGTTAATTTGTGTAATTTTGCACAACATGGTTGTTGAGGATGAGGGGGATATGGTTGCATCGTTTCCCAATAATGAAGATGATGAACCCCCACAATTCGTTCAAGGTCCAAATCCAGAATTTTGAAATGTGATTCGAACCAACTCCGAGTTACGTAACAGCGATGTGCATCACCAACTTCGACACGACTTGGTTGAGCATATATGGACTCGCTACAACAACAATTGATCGATTAATATTTTGATGTACTAGTTCGTAATTTTTATTTTAAGTGTTGTATTATTTAATTTTTCATGTTATTGCAAGTTTTTAAATTGTTTTTTTTTTTTTACTTTCTTAGTATTTATTGTTTAATGAATTTATCTAAATTAATTAGTAATTTTTTTATTTTATAATTATTTATTTATTCGAAGAGTAATAAAAATATTATTATATATTTGTTGTTGTTATTTAAATATAATGTTTGAAAAAATTAAAGTAGTGGGACCCAATAAAGTAAAAAATTGTTTATATGGATGGATGAAGAAATGCATGTGAGTGTTTAAAAGTTAAGTGTTTAAAAAAAAGTTGACGTGGCGGAGAGAGAATGTGATGGATGGATGATTAAATTGGGGAGGGATGTGGATGCTCTTATGCCGCCCGAAATTCGCCGGAAAAAAAAATCACCCTTCCCAGCAATTTCCAATCCGAAGCAACACGGAGATTTCTATCAGAAAAGGACGAATTAGAAAGAATGTGCATCTAAAACTGATTCGAAACAATCTATTTCACGCCTTGCCTGAAATGTAATTGTTCTTCGTCGTTAAGAACTGGAACTTGGGAACGCTCAAGGGTGGTGGTGATGCTGCTCTGCAGTCAGCGGGAGAGGAATGGAGAGGCGTTCACCAGCGGGAGAGGGACGCAGAGGCGCTGGTGAAGGGAAGAGAGTTTCGTTCCTCTCAAGTGTGAATATTTTTTCTATTTTTTTGTTGGTATATTATTAAGTAGTACTCTAATTAAATATTATTAATAATTAAAATACATAAGCATAAGTATAATTAATTGAAAGTTAAGTTAAAATTAACGAATTAAGATTATGTATTAATTTTTTATCTAAATTATAATAAAATCTGTAAATTATTTTTAAATCATGATTAAAATGTATAATTATAATTTTTTTAATTACATTTTAAAAATATATACATATTTGGGTAAACAACAATGGTTCGACAATGCATAAATGACAAAGGTTATATAAACTGTTGTCTATATGTGCATTTTATAACATACGACAATGCATAAACTACAACAGTTAGGAGAAACTGTTGTCTATTAGCGCATCTTTCAACTACGACAACGCAAATACGACAATGGTTGGCCCAACTGTTGTCTATTAGCGCCATTTTCACCCTATGACAACGGTTGTAAAAAACCGTTGTTTATGAGTGCACTTTTGATATAGAAAACAACGGTTTTATCTACAACAACGGTTTTTTGAGCTACGACAACGGTTTTAAACAAACCGTTGTCTTTTCAGTGTTGCCGTAAGGCAAATTTGTATTAGTGACGCTTTCAATTGGACTGAGAGAATATATTCTATCTCTTATAAAGAGGAAACTTGTAGTTATCTTAGGTATGTACTGGTTAACTCGTTTATGTTAAGAAGATGTAAATTATAGACTTGTTGGGAAATAATATGTTTTGAATGATCTCAAATCCCTATTAATAGATAAACTAGTCTTAATATATGTTTAGACTAGAATCAGTCTGAGTTTGTATAGGAAGACTGATGTAGTTCAGGTTAGTGTAGTTCATGTGAGGTTTACGTTTTCAAAGTTTAGTCAAGCTAGATTGAACTAAGGTTGGGGACACAAGCTTCAGTTCCCATCTGACCAGTCTCAATCTGTAGATTGATGTACGTTGTGCGTATTTCAAAGACGATGGTCAATGGAGAGATTGATGTACGATGTGACACGTCCAAGAGCATTAAATACTCAAGACCGTTGTGAAGCAATGATGCAATGAAAAGTGGATGTCTCATATGAATCTCTTCTTGCTTGCATATAAATATAGAAGGCCTCTCATACGAGAAAGGTTACGAAATTTCAAACACGTTCATACTCAAAGCAAGAACTAAGCTCTTAGTCTTCATATCTTCAAGTCTTCTTAGTTAGAAATTCCTTCAGTCCATATTCCAAGCTCATTACGTTCTTATCCAAAGTTTGGAATCAAGAGAGTATCATACTCTTGTTAGTTGGACAACCCTCTAAACTTATAACGCTTGATAGTTCGATGAAGAGGTAGATAGATTGACAGTTTGTAGATACATACTATAAATGTTTGATTATTTGTTTGTAAGATCTGTACCTAGACAATCTTCAATGTTTGACAATGAACATTTGCAGAGGTAGAGAGTGGACGTAGGATCTTGAGTATCCGGATCACTATAATTTATTGTGTTCTTACTTTCTGCATATATCTTAACTGTCATCTGCATAAAACTGTTCTTTGAAAATCATAAGTTTTTATTAGATTAAATCAATCAAGTTGAGCTTAACCTGGTGCACTAAGATAATCACTTATCTTATTGAAAAGAGTTTTCTCACTAAGTAGTGGGCTCACACTATTCCGCACAAATTGATTGACTAAGACTCAGTCAGACTCACTCTATAATCTTAAGGATCCAGGAGCTATATGTGAGACTTAGATCCATTTTCAATCCATAAACTGACTCCGTGATTTAAGTTAGAAAAAATCACATCAGGTGTGTTTTCCCCCATATGTGAAGCCGCATTGGGGCCAACAAAACTAATCACGTGTTCATTGTATGTTTGATTTAAAACCTTTGATATTAAAGTACCTACTTGTTGGGATTTTATTATTTAATCTGTAGATGTATTGAGATATTTCAGACATGTTGGTGTTGGTGGTAAACTATACAAATCACAACATGGATAATCCGACGGTTATCGATCTAGCTGATTACAATTTTTTAAGCGAGTGTTATTTATTTATGTCCAGGTAAATAAATAATGAATTTATGTTTGAGAATAAAGCGTGAATTGTTTCAAGTCGTCGGTTGGCGTGAATCGTGGAAAGTGGTTACAAGGAGTTGTTGAATTCGTGGGAAGAAGATTTTTTGGTATTACAATCGTGTTGCATTTGTACTAAGAGTGGAGATTGAAGTGCTGAAATGGACGTGTGCAGTTGAGGGAAGTGGGGAACAAGAATCATTAAATAAATCGTCAACTTCTCGTAACTACCTAAGTTAGTGGAACGAACTTAGTCGGTTGGATCGTGCTACTTGGAGCGTGGTCTACAAGTCATGATACTCTATAAATAGCAAAGTTCATCAATTGAAGAACTTGAACCTGTTGGGATTTCTATATTGAAAGCAGTTTTATGTTTGTATACAATGTTATTCATTTCCACTGGTTTTGTTCTTCTATCTAATTGGTATGTTTGCACTTATTATTGTTATATTATGTGGGTGTTTCGAGTAGCTGAAGCTTATTGATAAGTGTTGAAAGCTCCTGAAAGCGGCTGAAAGCTACTAATTTGAGAATTTGTAGGTGTTTGGAAATAAGTGCTGAAAGCTGCTGAAAGTGGGGAAAATAGTGTTCGGAAATACTGCTGATAAAGGTTGCTTATTTTAAATTTTTAAATAAAATATCTATCTTACCCCAAATGTTATTAAACAATTATAATTTATATTACATAAATAAAATTGAAAAGTTATTTTTTTTTACATTATAATTTTGATTTCCGTATTATCCCTAATGTTGTTACATAATTATAATTTATATAAATAAATAAAACTGATAAATTATTGCTATTTTATATTTTTTTTCTTTATAATTGTCATCTCAATATAATAAAATATAAAATTAATTAATATACTCCCTCTGTCCCGCTATTACTGTCCTACTTGCCTAATCGGCATGTCCCGCTATTACAGTCATCTTTCCTAAAATAGTAAAAATTACTTTTAAACATAAAATGAAGTGGGTCCCCTTACTCACTACTCAACCCCCACATTTTTATACTCTCTCTCTTCAAAAACCTATCTCCCACTCGATTATGTTCCGCTCCGAACTCAGAAGATTATGATTTTTATCTTTTTGAAAACTTTAGATTATTTCTTCAAATACAATATAAAAAAATATAAAAAATAAAAATCGATTGTCTTTTACTAGCCTTGCAAAAATTTGGATAATTCTCATTTCTTTCCACCAACCACTCCTCGAAAACTGTGTCAATTTCTTTATACAATTAAAACTCATAAAATACACACTAAACTAAAATTTCTTAATCTCCGTGCCGAAGTCAACTGGGACTGAATTAGCGGGACGGAGGAGTACTAAATAAAATATTTAATTGTTATTTATATTAAAATATAATAATTTTTCATTGATTGTGAATTATAATTAAATGGTATGGAAAAGTTTTTTTTGGAATAAAATAATATTTTAAAGATAAATTTGTCTAATAAATTCCATAAGTTGTAAGCTATAAGCTGTAAGCTGAAGTGAAGCTTCTCTAAAATATGAAAAGAAATAGAAAAACTCTAATTGAAAGCTAGAATTCCGAACACTAAAAATATAGCTTTCAGCTATAAGCTGCTTAGCATAAGTTGTTCAAAACACCCTTTATATTGTAGATAGTTAGATTATGTAGTGTATTGCAGAGAAGACTACATAATTTGTTGAGCTAACGAGATGTCACAGCTGAGACAACTTTACGACGAGTTGTTGCTTTAAGCTGCAGTTTAGATAATAAGTAACTTGTCTTGGTTAGTTATCTATTCTGGTATACGTAAAGTGTATTGAAGGATCACAACGAGACGTATTCTCCTAACTGAACTTAGTGGAGAACCAAAGTTTTGGTGACTTAGTTGATCTTAAGCTTGATAAGATTTCAGCTGAGTGCACGTAACTAACCATCACTTTGACTTACAATGGGGAAGGTCATATATGGCTCGATCTATGTATCTTAGGTGATAGTAACTACTTGTAGCTCAGGCTGATTATCTGTATCTTGAATCCCTATCCCTCAAGAAAGGCTGATAATATCCCCTTAGTAGCTAAACAAGTTTATCGCTAAAAATGTTTATCACATTAAACCTTGCAGGTTGATTAAGTTCATGTGTGTTAATAAGGTTGAGAGGTACTGTTCATGGATCATATATTAATTAATTAGGTTGTCTGTGAGCTAAACTAATTAGCATATATTTATATCTTAATACGGAGATCGTATTAATTGTAAAATACAAGCTTTGACTCACTTTGGGATAAACAGGTAAGTCGGCATGAATTTTCTAATGCAATGAGTTCGTGTTTATTAATTAATTATGCTCTGGGTCCAACTTAATTTGTTGTACTAGATCCCCCCGTTTGGCTCAGTTACTGCACAGTAATTAAATCGACCCAATAAGCAATTAATTACCTCCAAATTAATTAAAAGAAATTTGGGAGCAATTTATTTATTATTTGCATGACCTATAATTATTAACTTATTACCTTAATTATTGGGCTTGGACTACAAACCCATTAGAGATGATAGTAGCTCTATGAATAAGTAAAAAATGATTAATTCTCTCGTAACTTATGCACATAGTTTTTGAAAATTAAGGCTAGAGAGAGAAGGTGAATCATTAGGGTCTTGAAGAAGCTGTCCATCCAGCATGAAGTCTTGTGCAATGGACATAGATCAGAAGGTCTAAATTAGGAGAATGCAGATCAAACGATCTAAACGGTCCAAAGGTAATTCTCAAATCCTTCAGAACCCGTTTGAGTCGTGTTGCTTAGCGAGAGTATCGTGTTCAAGAGTGTTCCGCAAACATAGAACATCACATTTCTTAGAAGTGTACTCTATTTAGTGAGTGGAAGCCAATTCCGACGTATTTTGGTTGAGTGATTGTACAAATGTTTGTAACTTGTGTTTAACAACGCATCATAAGTCTTTAGGCGTGTTGGTGATTTATGAAGTAGAGTAGGATCGTGGTGGTCTTACTTTGTTCCGTTTTGTAATTTTCTTTTGATAGTGGGTCCACAAGTTATTACTCCCTCTATCATATTCCATTAATCCACATTCTTTTCGTCACGGAGATTAATAAAATTGTTTGTCGTGTGTAAAGTAGTACTCCCTCCATCCCACTCATCTTGCAACATTTTCTTTTCGTGTCGTCCCACTCATCTTGCAACGTTTCATAAAATAGAAAGAAATGAGTGGACCACAATCATCCTAAACAAGTGGACTCCATTATCTTTTACTTTACGCTTTACTTTTGACTTTATATCACTATCTTAAAACTCTACGCCCATTACAAATATTGCAAGATAGTGAGACAAAATGAGTATAAAGTAGTGGGGTCCACTAAAATATATTAGTGTATTATTTTAAGTTAAAAATGGAAAGTGGACTAATGCAGTGGGACGGATGGAGTATTTATTATAACTTGTGGGATAATAATTGTTTGTGTATAGTTACTTTATTTCCGCTCCATTTTCAAGACTCTGTCTCATTTGGTAGTTAGGGAAGTAATGTAGATGATGAATATAATTATGTGGAATATAATTTTGAGGAAAATGACTCAGGAAACTAAAGTTGTTAAGAAATATTATTTCTTGGAATATGATTTTGGTAAAAATAAATTATTTGCCTTGCGTTTGAAAAAAGAAATAAAGACTATTCGGAATTAGAATTTTCTAAAAATTTAATTTTTTTTTATAACAAATTAATGAGTTGATAATATATATTTTCATATATAGGATGGGTCAAACCTCTTTTTATCTCTTCATTGCAAAAAAAAAAAGAGTGGAGCAGCCTTCGCCCCAACTTCACCAACTCAACCATCTCAACCACCGCCAGCCATGGTCTCTCTCCACCATCGCCCGACGTCGTGAACGCCGCCGCCCACCAGCCAGGGTCTCCACCACTACCAAACGTTGCGAACGTCGCTGCCCACCGCTGTGCCCATAACCAGATTAGATCCAAACAGCCCTACCCGACCACCTTCGTGCAGGCCGACTTCCTCCTTCAAGCAAGTAGCCCAAATATTGTAGTTTGATGTAGATTCTAAATCGGACAGATTGAAAATACGTAATTTGGGTTGTTCAATTATGCTGTGAGATAGAATTTGTAGGGCTCGTTTGGATTGTTTATGTGAAATTGGGGACGACCATTTTGAGATTGTAATAGACGAGATTGGTAGAAAAAAATCAATAAATTACCATAAATGAAGCAGTTAAAAATCGACTGGCTTTGGGGGAGTAGACATATATGAACAATTATTAAAAAAAAAGAGAGAAAAAGATGACTTTGTTTCAGAGAGGACTGAGGAGTCGACGTTAGAACCCCGCAAAAGAAAAAGACTTACCTAGCACGGAGTAGGAAAATAAATCCCCCGCAAAAGAAAAAGACTTACCTAGCACGGAGTAGGAAAATAAATCCTGAAATATTAATTTGTTTTCTTTTATAAACTAGAGAGAATATAGAGAATAAATAGAGAGAGCAGAAATTAGATGTGTATTATTATGAGGGTGAAAACCTCTATTTATAGAGTACAAAAATGGGTCCGTAGAACTTTTAGGGTTTACTAAAGCATCACAATATATATGGTAAGTATAAAATATATTTACAACACTCCCCTTTGATTGACCATCCCTAAAAAAGAAACTGGCTGTCTCGTTAAAACCTTGCCTGAAAAAACCCATTGGGATAAAAACTGGTCGAAGGAAAAAAGAGTACAATTTGCTCCACCTCAATATAGTCATTCTTGATCCTTGAGTCGGCGCATATCGATCTTGTATAACAACTTCTTGAATGTTGGTAATGCCTTTGTAAAAGAATCTGCTAGGTTGTCACTTGAGCGAATTCTTTCGGATATTGATGCCGCCACTCTTTTAGAGATCATGTGTTGTATTGACTCTTTTATGAATCAATCTCAATGACTCATTTACTCGTGTGTTGCATTGAATGCCTCATTAAAAACCTTGATTAAGAAAACCCTTTGGGAAAAAACTTAGGAAGGAAAAAAGAGTACAACCATTTGACCTTGAGGGTCATTTGACCTTTAGAAGTCAGTCTAATCTTCAGGATTATTTACAATTTGTTACTCCCCCTCAAGATAACAATCTTCAAAGTTATCTTCAAGGTCTACACTAATATGTGCAACACAAGTTTAATTATTCTCATAGAGAATAGCATAGAATATGTCAATATATCATTACTCTCATAAATAGACCAACATCATATTTGTCTCGAAGATAACAAAGGATGATCAATATCATTTCAAATCCTCAAATTGCACATAAGTAAGGAACTTCTGGTCTAAAACATCTTTGTTATCTTCTATAGGTCTAAATGAGTCTTCATTCACTTCAAGTGATTGAATCAACCATTAGGTAACTATGTGGATGAAATACAATAAATCTCTTTAAAGACCTTTTAGGTAGGTCGACTAGCGTAACTCCATCATGGAGATGCTCGACCTACAGGTCGAGACAATTATTAGTTCAACCCAAGTATTTAGATTCGAACTCCGTCTTTAGGCATGAGTTGGTTTCATCAAGTACTTTTGTACATAATGATTCACATATCCTCTTCAGGAGAAATTTGGAGTGATGTGTTCTAATTTTGTATTCCGCGGACTTCTTATCTCTTAGCACCAATAAATCTCTCACGCTTCTAGGGTCAATGAGAATTAATTGATTTATTTTTGTCTATGAGGAACTTCAGTTCTTTCATGGTGCATATACAACAGGTATATGAGATTTTAGTCACTCCTTTTGCACTAAATAACTTGATGAACTTCTGGTTCATAGTGCGTGAATCTAATAATTAATCCAACGAGATATTGCGGCATTCTATCATTTATGTTTTATATCTCCCCTTATGCCGACAAGCATGTGAGTTGGATTAACAGTGAATAAAATAATTCATAATTAATTTTTCTATGTAAGTCATTTTGACGGAGTATACATATAAGTATTATGTTCTTCAGGAGTTTCAATCAAACTCAAGTCATCATTTATGTGCCCTTCTGTCAAGGAATTCTCGTCGATTTCAGCCATGACAGTGACTTTTGCAGTGTAATTGAAAATATCTTTTTGACTTACATGCTTTGATCAAGTTAAATCCTTCAGGGATCTTCATATATATGTCACTATCTAGTGAATCACATTGATAGTATTTACTACATCCATAAGGCGCATAGCAAACCTTTTGTGACATAAGTTGATTAATCAAATATAATGGCGTCTATTATAGGAGAGTACATAATTAATTCCCGGTCTATGAGAGAAAAATTGTGTTACGAGTATTGCCCCATATCTCGTAATTTTTCATTTCTCTGTGTAACAAAGACACATTTGTATCCTTCGGGGATATATTTTTTGGATTTTGGAACTACATGTCCAAATATTTCCGGCTTTCTAGGGAATATTGATTCACCTTATATGACTTCGTTTTTCTTTGGCCAATTATTTCAATCTTGACAATCTCTTATAGATCGTCATTGAGGGTCCTCTTTTTCATTTCAAGAGTCATATTAAAAGGCGAAAATGACGTCGTGCGTCCACGACGATATTTGGTCTCTCCAATATTTTGAGATCTCAGTATTTTCAGACGCTTGTAGTTCTTCAGGAACTTCATTTGATTGACTAATCATTATCGTCATTGTTTGGTTCATATGTTGTGCCCCTTTTCTTAGACACAAAATTTCTTTTAGAACCAATTGGTCGACCATATTTTTGACGAACTTTTAATGTATTTGCTGTCATTTGTACTTGTCCTTCAGGGACATGAAATCTTGTTGGGGGTATTTGCAGCAAATGTATGACATTGTCACTTCTTTTATATACATACTAAAGCATCAAGAAGTTGATTCACAATCTTTTGCAAGTGAGTCTTTTGACTTCTTGTTCACATTGATTACTTCTGGAATCCAAATGTGACTAGTTTGTTTTTGTGTTTTTTGTTGGATGTAGATTTCACATTGATTACTTCAGGAATCCAAATGTGACATATGTTCCAACTAATGTTGGAAATGTTATTTCATCAAAATAACAATCTTAATGTGAGACGCGTTTTTATCGTAGAAAACTCATTTTGAGAATGGGCATGAACAACTAAATATTTAATCTCAATCCCAAAATCATATAATATTAAGTTCTCTTCAAGAGGAACTTAGAGTTTAATAAACTCACTAGCTTTATCATGATAAATCTGCTTCAAGGAATTGAGCTCATTGTTTTTGAACTTGTAGTACTAACAAGTTCTACATTTCTTCTAGAAATCGAACATTCATGGAAATTAAGAGATTCTTCAGGATCTCTCTGCAGCGCCCCTATGAATTTTCAATTATGTTGCGCACAAAGTTGCTTGCAGATGTCCAAACTTATCATGTCAAAGCATAGAGCTCTTTTGAACTTCAGGTTCATGACATGTTTTGTCTCACTTATTTTTATGAATGATTAATACATTCAAGGTGGTAGTGTGACAACTTTTCTTTTGTTAGCTTCTGGCTAAATACAAAAGAATCACTACCTTTATATATTATTTCAGTATGGTATCCATTGCAGCGGATGTCCTTAAAACTTAGTAAATTCCTTCTAGATTTACTATAGTAAAGGGCAAACTCAATAGTTGATTTCGTATCGTTTGATAGAATGACACATGCTCTTCTGGAGCCTTCAATAATTTCGATGCACTAGATTTGAAAATCTTACAATTTATGATGCATATACTCGTATCGAGTTTTAGGGAGGACAATCAATTATATCTTTAAGCAATCCTACTGGGATGCTTCATTTCTATTGTCTCTCTCATGCCCTTTTATTGACAGATGAACATCGATATCAAGAGTGCATTAATGTCAACAAGACATAAATAATATTTTTTATTCAAGAATAACATATATCATCGAAAATACGAGTTGCTCTTTATGAGCATTTAATATTATTTTGGAATAATGATGCTACTTCTGGAGCAAAAGTTAAATAGTATATAAAATACTATATTTGAAGCATTTCCACAAACTTGTGATAGTAATGTTACTATCACAATATGGTCATTCTTCAGGAATGTAATTGTGCTACTTCCAGAGCAACAATTTAGTTTTATGATAAGCGAAATCAATGAATTGCAAATTTTGAGATCTACCGGATCTCACATCTATTATTGAAAAGAAATTAAGCCACAATAGGATATTGAAAATGCAATTGTCACTCAAAGAGGAGCTCTTGCTACCACTCCATATAATTAGGTTATTTTTTTTTTAAATTACAACATACCTTTAGATATACATTGTTCATTAGGAACATGTAATATTCATCAAGAATATTAATTGTGCTACTTCAGGAGCAACAATTAAAGTATGATTATTGTGATATATGATTTCAAAATGACAAGTTTTAGTTGTTCCAAGAACATGTAGAGTTAATTGTGCTACTTCAAGAGCAACAATTAGAGTTATGAACATATAACATTTGTCAAAATCAAAAGCTTGAATTGTTCTTCAAGAATATGTAGTATTCTTTAGGAATACAAATTGTGCTACTTCAGGAGCACCAATTTAGTCTATATTAAACGACTTCAGGCGAATGGCTAATATTTTTGAGAAACACAATTGTTCTTCAAGAACATATAGTGTTCGTTGGAGATATCAATGCTACTTTGAGAGCAACACCAATAACAATTCAAGAACCAAGATTCGCCATCAATAAGATATATTATATCAATTGTTCATCAAAAGTACATAATATTCTTCAGGAATATTAATTGTGTGCTGCTTCAGGAGCACCAAATTAAGATTTTATGTATATATAGATATAAATATTATACAGTATGCAGGAGAAAAAAAAACTGAGGTATATAGTAAATACATAGATAATATTAATAATATTCTTCAAGAATATTAAATTGTGCTACTTCTGGAGCAACAATTAAATTTCAACAAATAATTTTGAGTTGCTCGTTAAGAGCATGTGATATTCTGCAGGAATATGAATTGTGCTACTTCCGGAGCAACAATTTAAGTTAAAAATATGGTTTTGAATTACTCTTTAAAATCATGTAATATTTTTCAGGGATATTGATTGTGCTACTTTAGGAGCAACAAAATAATCACTTCAAAAATAAGAGAATTTGAATTGCTCTTTAAGAGCATAGAATATTCTTCAGGAATATTAAATTGTGCTAATAAGTAAGATTTAATTGCTCTTTAAGAGCATGTGATATTCTTCAAATTGTGCTACTCCTGGAGCAACAATTAAAATCAAAGCATTAAATAAGTATGCAAAAACGTGTAAATGCTCTTCAAGAGCATGTAATATTCTTCATGAATATTAATATATTGTGCTACTTCAGGAGCAACAATACAATATGAGTAATCAACGAATATTATAATATAATAAAATGAAAGAATAACATAATGATTTATTCTTCTTCTTAAAAACGTGTATGAGCATGGATTAATGAAATAATTACCTATTGAAATCTGAGTCCAACATAGTCAGACAAAGGTTGCTAGCTTTACACGCACCATTCAGCCTGTTTAGATCGATCATCTCATGTTTGGAAGATTTTTTTTTTCAATCTTAGTAGTAAAATTGGACTTCAGCCGTGGATTTTTTTCTTTTGGAACGAGAGCTTTCGTGCTGATAACGTTTTATAAACTAGAGAGAATATAAAGAATAAATAGAGAGAGCAGAAATTAGATGTGTATTATTATGAGGGTGGAAACCTCTATTTATAGAGTACAAGATGGGCTCATGGGCTTTTAGGGTTTACATGGTCATCACAATATATGGTAAGTATAAAATATATTTACAACATTTTCCTAATTTTTGGGAATTGTTATTACTTCCCTGAAATTTATTAAAATGAAAACAAACATTGAAAAGTGAATTTTTGGAATTAGATTATTTTATTAATTTTACCAAACACAAGAATATGATAATATGAAATTAAATTACTTTTTAAAAGCAGATTTCTCACTAACCAAATAGGACCTGAATGTATGTATTGATCCTTGTATTAATCTATCACACAAATTAACATCCTATTTGGGCATTGATACTTCAAACGAATTAATATTTATAGTGTTCTCCGAATAAGCAAAGTTGAATTTTGATTACGTGAATTTAAACAACTACATGTAATAGTATATTATACTCTGTTGGATATGAGTCAGTAGATTGATACTCAGCTGTTCTAGGGTTAAAAGAAATTGGGGGAAATCATAGTAGTACTATGAAATTGAAGATCCCAAAACCGAGCTGATATCAGTAGATTAGTGTGTCGATAGGATTAGTTGATGTATAGGTTATACTTGATGTTTTGTTTATTGTTTTTGTCTAAGTCCTGTACGGGGTAGTTGTTGGACTGATCTTCTGCTGAAGATACTTTTCAGAACCCCATGTCATCAGTGTAATCGCTTGCGTTCTTCGTCGGAAGCCGAATGCTAAACTTCACTGGAGACAAGCACATCGCCTTACCCGATCTCGGTAGAAGACATTATCAGCGATGGTCATCGGCGGAAGAACCTATGCAAGCACAATACCTTCGCGAATCGACCAACCGACTATCGAAGCTAACTTCATCGGTCGGACGACTCACCAAGAAGACAGAGACGTATTCGATCCTATCACCCGACGAAAGCGACCCCCGCACCGAAGTCTTTTCGAATAGTTCGGCGAAGACATACGAGGTTGTTTGAACGGTCAACTCGACACTCTCACCAACTACAAACCTCGACCAATGAGAAGCCGACAACGCTTACCTACTCTACGCAAAGTCGCTCTCATGAACGAAGTGCATTAACGCCCTGCCGCAACTAGCTCGAATTTATGGCCGTTTTCTTTGGAGGCTTGTGACACGTGGCATCGTCGTCTCTAACTGGACATATGCCACAACTCACAGCTATAAATAGAGAAGGATTTAAAGATTTCGAAAGATAGAGGAATATACGCGAAATCAAGGGAAAGCATTCAAGCTCACAACGCTCTAGAACCTTCAAGCTTATCCAGAGACGAACTAGTTTTCATAGAACACTTCTTGTAGTTCATCTCTCTAGAGCTCTTTGATCCCTTTCTTCTCTAAACTAAGCTCATTGCGGATTCATAGCTTAGATTCGAAGGAGTTCACATTTAGTGAATCGTTCTTGTTGTAAGAACTCCTTCTCAGTTGGAGAATATTCCCTCCCTTCTAAACTTAGGTTTGGATTGTAAAAGTCTCTAAGGAATATAACTTAGAAGGATGCGTCCCCGCATACGGTTTCCTTGCCGAGACTTGCTCGCATTAATCAACAAGTTTCTCTCGTTGAGTTCGGGACCGTGGACGTAGGATCTGTTATCCGAACCACGTTAAAAATCGCTTGTGTTATTTACTGTTTTATCGCATTGCATTTAACCCTGTTTTAAATCATCAGCTTGCATAAAACGTATCTTAAAAAGCGCACAGCCAAAAGACTTTACATTGCGAAAACACGTTTTCAAAAGAGACGACTCCGGGCCTAACACTTATCCGCACTACGGCTCTGACCGGAGTTTCGTAACTCCTGACATCGGTCGGTAGAAGAGCTCGAAGCCGACTCACTTTGACCCCAATGATCGCAGACTTACTTGGCACTGTTCATCAGTTGCAAACATCAGCTTCAGCTGACCTTCACTGAGAAAAAAAGAAACAGAGCTCAGGTGTATTCACCCCCCTCTACACCTGACTTTTCGTCTCCGGACCAACATACTCCATTCGTCCCCTTAAAAGTGGCTCATTCTAAATTTAATAGTAAAAATTTTAATATTTTATCTCATACTTTATCATCTTCTCTCTTTTATTTTATCATCTACTCTCTTATTATCTCACATATCTTCTTTCTCATACTTTATCAACTAAATGAGCTGCTAATAACGGAACGGATGGAGTGTTTATTATTATTTTACTATTTATTATTAAGAAATGGTGAATTATCATTGCATCTACAAATTCTTCCTAAGTTTTTGTAGCGTTGAAAAAAACACTGAATCTTTTGGATGCAACAATAAAAAGTTAAAAATGATACTACTCCTCCGTCCTAGCCGAGTTGTTTGGATTTTTTTCGGTGCGATTTTTATGCGGGTTATTTTATATAATAAAAGTGTGAGACTCATATAATTAAATAATTATTTATAATTAGTTTGTATGGTAAAAGTGTGAGACCTATATAAATATTTAATTGTTTAAAGTTGTTTTGAGTTGGTAAATGTGTGAGACTCGTTTCCTTCTTTTTTTGATTCATGGTAAATGTGTGAGACTCGTTTCCTTCTTTTTTTTTTTTTTTTGATTCATGGAACCTGCAGCCGCTACTTTCGGTGCGCACTAGGTAAACCACGCTCCTTGTGCAGTAGCCTGCAAACCACACAGGAAGGTTCAACCACCCTTAATGTGACAGAGTGATAAACAAATCACATAGCAGTCTTGGTGGGAATTGAACCCAGGACCTATCGGTCCCGAGCCACCCACCTTAACCGCTATGTCATCCCATGGGAACACTCGTTTCCTTATTTATAAAGTAGATAGTAAGATAATACAACTCCAAAAGGAAATATTGATAAGTTATATTGTGAGATCTATTCATTTACACACAACTAACACTATTTTTATAATCGTGCCGAAAACAAATCAAACAAATTCAATTTGACAAATGTAGTACTCCCTCCGTCCCAGTATTTATGTCTCATTGGGACTTGGCACGGTAATTAAGATAGTGGAGGTAAAGGTGTAAAATTGTGGTGTAAAAGTATAAAGGGGTGGGGTCCACTTGCTTAGATTGATTGTGGTCCACTCATTTATTTCCTTATTTAGTATGGGACATAAATAATGGAATAACCAAAAAAGGCAAGTGGGACATTAATAATGGGACGGAGGGAGTATTATTTTAAATAATTTATTAATTTGTCGAATATTAATAAATGTAAAGTTTACTGTACATCTACTGCTGTGTTATATAGAAGGGATGGCTTTATTCTTTTCTTTTTATATTATCTCGTTCTTCTAAAGACGTTGAGTAAATTTTACGATTCTTCAACTCATCAGCATATATGTCAGACGATTCCATAATGAAAGTGGCAATCAAATTAACATCTCATTCAACAATTTAGTGATTGTTGGTATGATTTAACTACTCATCCCGTCAATTTAGCTACCATTCATCATATTTTCGACGAAAATTTTAATTTTGACCTTAATCACATCTTTTAGTTTTATTACGTGACCCAACTTTTAATTCTATCAATTATTTAAATCAGTACAAAAGCTCTCTTCTATTAAATTCTAAAATCAAACCAAATAATTCGATATTTGACTTGTGATCATTATCTAAAGCTCGATTTGAAGTTAAACCTAATAAGCGAAAATTGAGCAAAGGCATCGAACTCAACAAGTTTTGGGTTAATCGGAGTTTAGATGATCAAACAAGCTCAAACTTAATTTTGAAACTCGATGCTATTCATGGTTGAACCTAAGTTCTTCTTTTTCTTATACTTAAATTTGGGGCGAAATATAGAATTTATAATTTTGAGAGTGCGACATGCAGTTTTATGAAGACTAAATGATATTCTATCGGTCCGCCTATGATGTACCTGATGTTATTATTCCGAATGAATATATTAGTACCCCCTTTATTCCATTGAAAATAGTCTAGTATATCTTTATGGACTTTCCAGTTGAAGCTGTCCAGTTTCATTTTTTTACAAATTATTATAAACATTTTTTGAACGATCCATAACTTTACAAACATTAACACTGAGCCGAAAAGAAACTGGACTATTTTAATGGAAGTGAGGGAATAATAATTACTTCTACTGATCGGATAAAGCGCAAAAAGCCAACGAATCTTAGCCAACGAATCTAGTATATATTGCATCGGGACAGGTCTTTATTGGACTGGACCAGAAAGATGGGCCTGCAAGCCTTAAATCTTCGGCTCGTTTCCAATACGGCCCACGCTTAGACAAATGGATCTTGGCGATTGGCCCAACTATATAATTACGTCTACTGACCGGATAAAGCGCAAAAGCCAAAGAATCTTAGCCGCGTTGATTTCATCGTGTATACTATTCTTATTCTGTTCCGCGTCGTTTGATTAAATTTAACAAGTTCAAATTCCGCCTTCTTTCCGCAATTCCTTCTATAATCTTGTAATTTCAGCTTAAATTGCAGAATAAGTATTCTCCTACCTCCGATCTGAAGTTTTATCGCCGGAATCAAATCGATCATGAGTTTTCTTTTTGGGAAGAGGAAGACTCCCGCAGGTATGTACCTAATGTTTTAACTTCTTGGCTGTTCTGTGGATTTGTTGGAGGGGGTTGTTGTTTCATAAATTGAATAGAGATTAAGGGTTTGTGTGTTCACAATTTTTACGAATTGCTAAAAGCTAACTCATGATCGTGATCGTGAGGGTGAACTTTGTTTATCAATGAGGACATGGGTTCGAGTTACCAACAATTATTGTGTCTATTAAAATAGAATATAAATGAAGATCATAAGTTGTTTACAGGTGAATTTGGTGCGCGATTAAGATTATTGTATGCCGCTCGGCTGTTAGATTAAGATTTAAACATATTCATAGTTTCCTGCAACTAGCGAACTTGGGAGAATTGGGATTTATGATGATATGTGATGAACCGTATTCATAGCCATGTTTGAAAGAATATGTCTTGCTTAAGTGAGCATATCATAGCTGCCTAATAGTTAAGGCTCAATGCTCTTTTGGCCAATGATTTTTAACTTGAATATCAGAATTAGTTTGTTGATTTTCCTCCCTCTAGGGTACCTTTGCCACTAGTCGTCACAGATTTCACTGGCATTGGGTAGGATCACTCAAGTTTTTTGTGAGCTGTAAACCGCTAGAGTGGGAACTACTCCCGTGGCAGAGGAATTGATGGTGCTGTATCTGACTAATGGTGCTTTTTTCAATTCAAAAAGCAACTTAATCATGCTTCCATTGTAACATTAACATGAATTGGTGCTAATCTTATCGTTAAAAGTTATCCTGCAATTCTCTAATTTGAAACGGAGTGTTACACTTCTATGTTGATGAAATAGCGTGAGAAAATCTGTTCCTACTCAGGATTGCATACTACTCTAGTGGTCTGTGCTAGTGCCCTATGGTTTTCCACATTTGTTTTTTTCTTGGTATCATGCAGAGCTTCTGCGGGAAAATAAGAGAATGCTTGATAAGTCAATCCGTGAAATAGAAAGGGAGAGGCAAGCTTTACAAACACAAGAAAAGAAACTTATTGCAGAGATAAAGAAAAGCGCTAAGCAAGGGCAGATGGTATATAATTTTCATATTTATATGCATCACCTTGGGGCATTATCCGCTGTTTGTGTCTTTGTTTTTGCCAACCGTACTTTGTTTGATTGAAGCATGAACTTCTGTATAATTCAATCTTATCCCATTCTGGTCTTTTAGTATTATAATGCACATGTGGCTGGCTATTTTCAGGCTTGGTTAAACTATTATGCTTTGAATAATTATGGCATTTCAATCACTATGATACTCCAGGGGTCTTAATTCAACATGCATATAGAAATTTGTGTTCCTAATCCCCATCCCCCCTGCCGGAAAGATTTTTTTCCTTTACAGTTGTACTTAGTAAAATAATACATTATTTGCAGCTAAATTCCATTGTTTACAGCAAGATTTTAGCTGAATCTGCATATTACCAGCACATCTCAAACTCCTTGGGCTCTACTGGAAATAAATTATGGACTTTCTTGGATGCTACTGGAAATAAGTTGTGGACTTACTTTCGATGTTTGGATTCTT
Organism: Lavandula angustifolia; assembly: GCA_028984105.1. Lineage (NCBI taxonomy): Eukaryota > Viridiplantae > Streptophyta > Magnoliopsida > Lamiales > Lamiaceae > Lavandula > Lavandula angustifolia. The sequence goes on from CM054822.1 coordinate 13,961,632, forward strand.
AGTTTTATTTCCATGAACTGTAAATGATTGCTAATCTCTCTAACTGGACACTCTAAAAAGACTTTGTTCCTTTTTATATTTCCTGCTTATACAGGTCTATCTGTTTTGAATGATTCAAATGTATAATTGCTTGCCCTTTTCTTGCTGATCTTTGGTTCTGCACCACAAATCAATTCAAATAAAAGTCGTGGGAGCCCAATTTCTTAAATCCATTTTTGATTTATACTGTACTTGTTACAGGGAGCTGTCAAGGTGATGGCCAAAGATCTTATAAGGACACGACATCAAATTGAAAAATTCTATAAGCTGAAATCTCAACTTCAAGGTGTATCTCTCAGAATTCAGGTATATCACTTGATTACTGGAAGTAATTTGGCAAACATCTCAATATTTTAAGATGGTTTATATGGATGAAGTAAACCCTTTTTTGGGCTTCTCAAACTTGATCTTCTAAGTCTCTACTCTAGTTTCATTTTGTATGTGTACTTGATCTTACAACCTGGAAGTAGAAAAAAGTGATACAAATCTTCCTTACGAGACATGTTCCTTTTCAATACATTGACAGAGGGGATCGACATGAACTGTGGAAAATAGTTTTCTACTACTCCTATACTTGAGGTTGCAATAGTATTCATGCTGTTTCTCTCTCTCTCTTTTTCTCTTTTTTCCTTTAGACATTAAAATCTACACAAGCAATGGGGGAGGCGATGAAAGGCGTTACTAAGGCCATGGGGCAAATGAACAGACAGATGAACCTGCCATCTCTACAGAAAATAATGCAAGAATTTGAAAGGCAGAATGAGAAGATGGAACTAACCAGTGAAGTTATGGCAGACGCGATTGATGATGCATTGGAAGGAGATGAGGAAGAAGAAGAGACTGAAGAGTTGGTGAGCCAGGTTCTTGACGAGATTGGCATTGATATTAATAATGAGGTAAAATCTCATCTCTCTTGTTTCTATCTTTCTCGACTCTGTGAACCTTAATATTTCTGTATCTTATGATGTGCCCTGGTTTCCTCTTAATGCAGCTTGTTAATGCACCATCAACAACAGTATCTGCCCCAGCTTCTAAAAATAAGGTCCCACAAGCAGAGGCACCTGCAGGAAATGATGACGGTGGGATAGATAGCGACCTTCAGGCGAGGTTAGACAATCTGAGGAAGATGTAATGATTTGTAATATAAGATTGTCTGGTGAGACCAAACATGATATTTGACTGTGTAACATTTATGAAGATATTTAAGTACATGATTTGGTACAGCTTTACTCAGATGCCACTTAGTAAGAATTAGGGAATATATTATAAGCTCTTACTATATATATATCTATGTACAAAATCCAATGTTTATCAGGTTTGCCTAAACTAGCAATTCATCTCGAGAGTGCTCCGGTTGGTCGGGCGGTGGTTCGACCGGTGAACGACAAAGGGGACAGTCCATGTGGGAGTAGAGCCACATATCAATACAAGGTGCGTGAAAGTAATGGTTACACTTGGGCAGTTGTCTTATTTCTTCACCTTCTTCAAACACTGATAGGCAGACTGCACATTCCGAATCTCCACCATCTCTCTTGTACTTGAAGCTGTAGGTGTTGATCCTCCAAGCCTGAGCGTGTCTGCTTCGTGGCGTCCTGTGACCGGGGAGCTCAGCGCACCATTTCAGCACGACGAGGTTGTAGAGCACGAGCACGATGGCTGCTGTTGCAACGACGACTAGGCCGTAGTACAGCATCGGTAAGTTTGATTTTGGTAGTGAAGGAGTTGTTGTAGGGGAGCTTGGAGTATCTATCATGGCGTTTTGAGTTGTTTGGAGGAGAAGGGTGAGGTTTCTTTTGAGCTCTACTGTGATTATTTAATATTTGTGGACTAATCAGAAAGCCGTGGAGCTGGAGAGAAATTGAGATGCAGGCAATGAAGGCATGCCAAGACAGTGAGAGAATGGGATTAAGATAAGAGCTCTCTCTCTCTCTCTGCTGGTATGATGTTGCTATCGGAGAATAGCAACCTGTGGTAATTAAGCATTTCTGATTTCTTGCAAGCACAAGCTACGATCCAAATACAGAAGCTGGCATGGCCCTTTGATTTGATGTTAACATTAAAAAACTAATTTTGTATGCTTAAGAAATTATAATGTTGACAAACAACCCTTTTATAATAAAATTAATTGAAAATAATGGAAGATTGAGCATGGAAGTAGCACAACTCTACAGTTGTGTTCATAACTTCTCATCTGACGACAAATATTTAATTTTGTCTTTTCATTTATTGCTTTATATCATAATTATTTGAGTAAACACTTCTCTTTATCCATTACTCAAATGACATAATCGCCCTTCCATATAATTAATTCAAGTTGTACTCATTACTCAATTTTATGGGGGAATTTGAACGATAATGGTAAAAAAACTATTGAACAGTAATAAAAGAGACGTAAACTCAAATTAATCATTAAATAGTATATACTACCTTTGTGGCATCACCAAAGGATTCTTCACTATGATGATGGTGAATGAATAACAAAGAATAAGTTATTTATATTAGGGTTGCAAATTTGCAATTCTAATTGTAATGTAAGCCGAAATTCATCACGTTACAGATAAAACATGTGCTTCATAACTCAACAATCTATGTAACCAATATATATATATATATATTTTGTATGAGGAGAAAATCCATTTTATTTATTATAGACTGTAGAACGGTGATTTTTCCTATTAAGTATTATTTGGAAGAACTTATAGAAGTGTATTTTAGTTGCTTATGCTTAAAGTTGCTTAATAAAAAATTGCTAGTGTTTGCAATATTAGAAAAAAGCTTAATTTTTAAGAAAACAGTTTTGCGAACACTTTCATAAATTGCTCTTCAATTTTTATTTTTTTTGCTTCTGTTTTTAAAAGTACTCCTGACTAACTTATGTGCTTCTGCTTATTCTATCTTATTTTAAACGTAAAAAAAAAAAAGCAAAAACATACATTCTGTTATAAACTAAATAGAACGAGAGAATAAAAGAGAGAAAGAGAAAATAGATGTGTATGTTTATGATGGTGGAGACCTCTATTTATAGAGTACAAGATGGGCTCGTGGGCTTTTAGGGTTTACATGGTCATCACAATATATGGTAAGTATATATATAATATATTTACAACACTCCCCCTTGATTGACCATCCCTAAAAGAAACTGCTGCCTCGTTAAAACCTTGCCAGAAAAACCCATTGGGATAAAAACTGGACGAAGGAAAAAGAGTACAGCTGCTCCACCTCAATATAGTCATTCTTGATCCTTGAGTCGGCGCATATCGATCTTGTATAACAACTTCTTGAATGTTGACGTTGGTAATGCCTTTATAAAAGAATCCACTAGATTGCCACTTGAGCGAATTTGCTGGATGTTGATGCCGTCACTCTTTTGGAGATCATGTGTTGTATTGACTCTTTTATGAATCAATCTCAATGACTCATTTACTCGTGTGTTGCATTGGATGCCTCGTTAAAAACTTTGACTAAGAAAACCCTTTGGGAAAAAAACTTAGGAAGGAAAAAAGAGTACAACCATTTGACCTCAGGGTCATTTGACCTTTAGGAGTCAGTCTAATCTTTAAGATTATTTACAATTTGTTACTCCCCCTCAAGATAACAATCTTCAAGGTTATCTTTAAGGTCTACACTAATATGTGCAACACAAATTTAATTATCATCAAAGATAATAGCATGTTTGTCTCGAAGATAACAAATGATGGTCAATACCATTTTAAATTTTTCAATTGCACATAAGTAAGGAACTTCTGGTCCTCATTTTTGTTATCTTCTATAGGTTTAAATGAGTCTACATCCACTTCAAGTGATTGAAGCAACCATTAGGTAGCTATGTGGATGCAATACAATAAAATCTCTTTAAAGACCTTCAGGTAGGTCGACTAGCATAACTCCATTAGGGAGATGCTCGATCTTCAGGTCGAGATAATTATTAGTTCAACCTAAGTATTTTGATTCGAACTCCGTCTTAGGCATGAGTTGACTTCATCAAGTACTTTTGTACATAATGATTCACATATCCTCTTCAACAGGAATTTGGAGTGATGTGTTTTAATTTTGTATTCCGCGGACTTCTTATCTCTTAGCACCAATAAATCTCTCACGCTTCTGGCGCTAATGAGAATCAATTGATTTATATTTTCTATGAGGAACTTCAGTTCGTTCATGGTGCATATACAACAAGCATATGAGATTTTAATCACTCCTTTTGCACTAAATAATTTGATGAACTTCTGGTTCATAGTGCGTGAATCTAAATAATTAATCCAACGAGATATTTGCGGCATTCAATTTTTATATTTCATATCTCCCCCTAATGCCGACAAGGATGTGAGTTGGATATTAAAATCAACATACCAATGAATAAAATAATCCATAATGATTTGCTCTATGTAAGTCATTAGGACGGAGTATACATATAAGTATTATGCTCTTCAGGAGTTTTAATCAAACTCAAGTCATCATTTATGTACCCTTCTGTCAAGGAATTCTCGTCGTTATGATTATATCATATACGGCTGTACTATTTCAGCCCTTATAATGACTTTTACAGTCTAATTGAAAACATCTTTTTGACTTACATGCTTTGAGCAAGTTAAATCCTTCAGGGATCTTCATATATATGTCACTATTTAGTGAATCATATTGATAGATATTTACTACATCCATAAGGCGCATAGCAAGCCTTTTGTGACATAAGTAGATTAATCAAATTCTAAATACAATAGCGTCTATTATGGGAGAGTACATAATTAATTCCCGGTCTTTGAGAAAAGAACATTGTGTTACGAGTATTGCCCTATATCTCGTAATTTTTCATTTCTCTTTGTAACAAAGACACATTTTTATCCTTCGGGGATATACTTTTCCGGATTTTGGAACTACAAGTCCAAATATTTCCGGCTTTCTAGGGAATATTAATTCACCTTGTATGACTTCGTTCCTCTTTGGCCAATTATTTCTATCTTGACAATCTCTTATAGATCATCGTTGAGGATCCTCTTTTTATAATCTCAAAAGTCATATTAAAGGCGAATATATCGTCATGCGTCCACGATGATATTTAATATCTCCAATATAGTGAGATCTCATAATTTTCAGACGCTTGTAGTTCTTCAGGAACTTCATTTGATTGATTAATCATTTTCGTCTTTGTTTGGTTCATATGTTGTGCCCCTTTTCTTAGACATGAAATTTCTTTTAGAACCAATTGGTCGACCATATTTTTGACGAACTTTATATTCATTTGCTACCATTTGTACTTGTCCTTCAGGGACATTTATTCTTGCGGGGGTATTTGCAGCAAATTTATGACATTGTCACTTCTTATATATACAAAACTTAAAAGCATCAAGAAGTTGGTTTGCAATCTTTCGCAAGTGAACCTTTCGACGTCTTGTTCACATTGATTGCTTCGAGAATCCAAATGTGACTAGTTTTTACTTGTGCTTTTATTTGGATGTAGATTTCACATTGATTACTTCAGGAATCTAAATGTGATATATGTTCCAACTAATGTTGGAAATGTTATTTCATCATAATTACAATTTAATGTGAGACACATTTTTATACGTACAAAACTCATTTTGAGGATGGACATGAGCAACTAAATATTTAATCTCAATCCCAAAGTCATATAATATTAAATTCTCTTCAAGAGGAATTTAGAGTTTAATAAACTCACTAGCTTTATCAAGATAAATCTGCTTCAAGGAATTGAGCTCATTGTTTTTGAACTTGTAGTACTAACAAGTTCTACATTTCTTCTAGAAATCGAACATTCATGGAAATTAAGAGATTCTTCAGGATCTCTCTGCAGCGCCCCTATGAATTTTCAATTATGTTGCGCATCAAAGTTGCTTGCAGATGTTCAAACTTATCATGTCAACGCAAATAGCTCTTTTGAACTTCAGGTTCATGACATGTTTTGTCTCACTTATTTTTATGAATGTGTAATACATTCAAGGTGGTAGTGTGATAACTTTTCTTTTGTTAGCTTCTGGCTAAATGCAAAATAATCACTACCTTCTTATATAATTTCAATATGGTATCCATTGTAACGGATATCCTTAAAACTTAATATGTTTCTTCTAGACTTACTAGAATAAGGGCAAACTCAATGATTGATTTAGTATTATTTGATAGAATGATACAAGCTCTTCGGGAGCCTTTAATGATATTCGATGCACTAGATTTTAAAATCTCGCAATTTAGGATGCATATACTCGTATCGAGATTTAGGGAGAACAAGCAATTAATATTTTTACGCAATCCTACTGGGATGCTTCGTTTCATTATATTATTATCTCTCCCGTACCTCTTATTGACATCAATATCAATAGTGCATTAATGTCAACAAGACATAAATTATCTTTCTCATTCAAGAATAAAATATATTATTGAAAGTACGAGTTGCTATTTACGAGCATTTAATATTCTTCTAGAATATAAAATGATGCTACTTCAGGAGCAAAAGTTGAGGCATTTCCACAAATATGTGATAGTAATGTTAATAATATGATCATTCTTCAGGAATGTAATTGTGCTACTTCCAAAGCAACAACTTAGTTTTATTTACGATACGTGAAATCAATAAATTGTGAATTTTGAGATCTACCGAATCTCACATCTATTCTTGAAAATAAATTAAACCACAATAGGATATTGAAAATGCAATTGTCACTCAAAGAGGAGCTCTTGCTACCACTCCATATAATTAGGTAATATTTTGAATTACAACATACCTTTAGATAGACATTGTTCTTTAGGAACATGTAATATTCATTAAGAATATTAATTGTGCTACTTCAGGAGCAACAATTAAAGTATGGTTATTGTGATATAAGATTTCAAAATGACAAGTTTTAGTTGTTCCAAGAACATGTAGAGTTAAGAGCAACAATTAGAGTTATGAACATATAACATTTGTCAAAATCAAAAGCTTGAATTGTTCTTCAAGAACATGTAGCATTCTTCAAGAATACATTTTGTGCTACTTCAGGAGCACCAATATTAAACCACTTCAGGCGAAAGACTAATATTTTTTAGAAACCCAATTGCTCTTTAGGAACATATAATGTTCTTTGGGATATAAATTGTGCTACTTCGGGAGCAACAACAATAATAATTCAAGAACCAAGATTCGCCCATCAATAAGACATATTATATGAATTGTTCATCAAAAGTACATAATATTCTCCAGGAATATTAATTGTGTGCTGCTTCAGGAGCATCAAATTAAGATTGCTTGTATATATAGATATAAATATTATACAGTATGCAACAAAAAAAACTTGAGGTATATTAAAAAAATACATAGATAATATTAATAACTCTTTAAGAGTATGTAATATTCTTCAGGAATATTAACTTATGCTACTTATGGAGCAACAATTAAGTTATTTCAATAAATTTGAATTGCTCTTTAAGAGCATATGATATTCTTCAGGAATATGGATTGTGCTACTTCAGGAGCAACAATCTAGATTCAACATTAAATAAATAAATAACTAACAAATAAATAAATAAATAAAAGCGTAAAATAAATGCTCTTCAAGAGCATGTAATATTCTTCGAGAATATTGATTGTGCTACTTCTGGGGTAACAATTAAATCATTTCAATAAATATATTGATTTACTCTTTAAGAGCATATGATATTCTTCAGGAATATGAAATGTGCTACTTCATGAGCAATAATTGTGATTTAACATTAAATAAATAAACAAACAATCAAATAAATAAAAGCGTAGAGTAAATGCTCTTCAAGAGCATGTAATATTCATCAGGAATATTGATTGTGCTACTTCTGGAGCAACAAATCAAGTTAAAAATATGTTTTGGAATCGCTCTTCAAGAGCTTATAATATTCTTCGAAATATTAATGCATTGTGCTACTTCTGGAGCGACAATATATAAGTATCATGATTTACTTGAAGGGTGTACATGATTGAAAACAAGTAATTAATTTACTCTTCCAAATCATGTACGATACACTATTAGTATTATATAATAATATTTTGTATCAGGATTGATGAGTAAAAAAAAAATTATACCAAGACACATTGGAGATATGCCACCGCACTAACCCAAACAACTACATCCATTACTTTATTAATATAAACTGTGACAAAATCATCTTCTGGGAAAAGGCTTCGTAAACTCTAAAAAAAAAAATTCTTTTCAATCTAGAAAGGAAGCCTATGGGATAAAGTAACGAAAATATTGCAATATGAATACTTTAAATAAAACTTGTGGATACCTTCGTAGCAATGCGGCGGATATATTTTTTATGAGAAGAGATTATTCGTGCTGATAACGTGTTATAAACTAAATAGAACGAGAGAATAAAAGAGAGAAAGAGAAAATAGATGTGTATTATTATGATGGTGGAGACCTCTATTTATAGAGTACAAGATGGGCTCGTGGGCTTTTAGGGTTTACATGGTCATCACAATATATGGTAAGTATATATATAATATATTTACAACACATTCCAAATATTAAAAAAAGTGTTTATGTAATATAAAAACTCAAAATCAGTTTATTTAAGTTGTTCCAAACACTGCCTAAGTTTGAAGGGACAATAAAATTATTCACAAAATGGTACTACAACCTAATCTAGATTCAGAACACAACTCATCTTTTTTTTTTTATTTCTTTTCATTTTTTGTGAAAAATACTCATCCGAGACAAAAACTTGATTTAATTTAGGGGTTTTGATGAAAAAAAGCATAGACTTGTCCGAATTTGCAATTTTAATACTCTTTTTAAAACTTGGTTAATTAAATCATGAAGTTTCAATTTCTTGCAATTCAAAACACGCTCCGACACCAAATTTTTTCAGTTATCGGAATACTGACTTGGATGTCCACGTGGCCATCCCAAAACGACGTTGTTTTGAATATGAAATATATTTGCAAATTAAATCACCATCTTTCAATTTTTTAATTTTTTTTTTTGCAATACAAGACACGTAACAAAAAAAGATATAATTTGAACCCTACTAAATCATCATAAACAAGGTGTAACTCAAATATGTTCCATGTGCCAAGCTACAACTCAAATATGCTTTCTGGATCCACTCTCTTAAGTTCAGCAACATAACTATCTAATCTTGCATAATAATCTTCAATAGTCTCACTCAATTTAACTCGAGCTTTGTCTCTAGCCCTGTAAAGTTTCTAATCAATTGTTTATGTTGAGAACTTAGCTGACATCCATCCGTGTGTCGAGGTCGAGGTCGGGGGCGAGGTTGAGGGGAGGAGAGCTACTGCGGGAGAACAAGAAGATGACATTGAAACTCTAGAGAGTCGCAACTAAAATTGGAATGACAGATTGAAAAACTTTAATTTTTACACTTCTAGTTATTGATGACTTTTGACTGTAATACTCGATACTATGATGTTTTGAAATTTGTTTATGATGTTTCTAAATTATATGAGATTTTATTTTCTCTGTTAAAACATGAAATTGAGTAATATTAATTTTATTTTTCCATTGAAATTAGTATGGTTCAAATTTTGTTTTTCTTTTACATGTCTTATATTGCAAAAACTTGAAAGGTGATGATTTAATTTGCAAAAAATTGAAAGGTGGCAATTTAATCTTCAAATACATTTTATATTCAAAACGACGCCGTTTTGGAATAGCCACGTGGACGTCTAAGCCAGCATTCCGGTGATCGAAAAAAATTGGGAGTTAGAACGAGTCTTAAATTACAAGAAATTGAGAGTTCGTGATTTAATTGATTAAGTTTTAAAAAATGTGTTAATTTAACTGTCACAACTCACAAGTTCATAAAAGTGGAATAAAAAGTATTGAGCGCACGCCCACCACAATTTTAACTCATTGGAATTGAGTTTGTAATCAATCTCTAATACGTTTTTTTTTATATAGTAATAATAAAATTTATTCAATACATATGATTTTGTTCCAAAAATAAGCGCTCATTGTTTATGTTAAAATTGTACGTATGTTGAGATGGAGCAATAATGTTGTAGCGGTCAACCATAAGATGCTAATTATTGAATTGATTTTAGTAATTTAATTAGATTATGAATGCATTTAATTTTGAAGTAGAGTTGAAGAAGACTAATGAATTATCTTGCCATAATCATACAAAGTTAATAAATTGAACTTTATATTATTCATATTATAGTTGCGTAGTATATTAAAAGAAATTTAGGAGCTCGTTAAAATACTAAGTATCAAATAAAAAGATCCAAAAAAGTATAGATATAGAGTTGGATAAGAAATTTGTCGATTATGAATTTATGATAGAACTAATATTAGTGTATTAATATTATTAATGCTCGTAAATGTTTGGTAGCAGGCATGAGGACGTCGTTTTTATCTTGTTAAAATGAATAATTGACATCATTCTTCCAACTATTAGTGCTTCTTGGGATGAAATTCAGTATGATAAAATTTGAAGATTCCAAAACCCCTAGCTGAATAATGAGCCTTCGATAATATAATAGCTTAGTTGAGTTCAGCATGTTAGGAACTCAGATGCATTCAGTAGAAGATTTGTCACTCAGCCGAAGGAACTCAATATCGAAGAAGTCAGTTGGGTAAGCTATAACCAACTGAATCTGCAAAGGAATTCGAGCCACGAGCTGTAATCTCAGAAGCATGGGAATTGAAGTAGGAGACAATTCAGTAAAAGGTCCGAGGATTCAGAGGAAGTCAACTCATCATACACTTGGAGTTTGAACAAGCCTCACCTACTCTCATAACCTCAACCAATAAGAAGCTGGCAACACTCTACCTGCTCTTCTATAAAGCTGCTCATAGGCTGAAAAAGAGGAAATCTCTACAACGATATTCAAAATTGATATGGCCGTTTTCCTTGTCTTATTTGACACGTGTCTAGACTCCCTCCAATGAATCTATTCAGGAATCGAAGACTATAAATAGAGAAGAGTCTTCATGCAAAAAAGACAATACAAGGGAACCAAGCTCCCAAGCGAATATACTCTAGAGAACTCAAAACCAAACACATCGAAGAACTTGCTCATTTGAAAGATCATCTTAGTTCTTCTATCTAGAGATCCTTTAGTTCCCATTCTCTAACCTAAGCGTGCTTATTGTAATATTATTAGCTTATAAACCTCGAAGGAGTTCATCTTTGTGAACTGTTCTTATTGAAAGAACTCCTTCATAGTTGGAGAAACTCAAACCTTTCACGGTTGAGATTGTAAAGTCACTACGACTATAAGTAGATATATGTCCAAGTAAGACGATTAACCGAGACTTGCTCGAGTATAAGTAAATAAGAACATATATGTCCAAAGGAACGGATCGACTAAGACTTACTTTGTGTAAGCTAATCAAGAACTCCTGCTTTGTTCATGATGGACGTAGGATGTAGCGTACGAACCACTTTAAAAACTGCTTGTGTTGATTTACCGTTACATTGATAACTGTTCACATTGCATAAAACTGACTTAAATCAAACAACATAAAACGACTTTTCAACTGAGACGAACATATTTTGGGCCTATATTTCCGCACACAATTTATGATACTGAACTACTGTTCACTGATATAAGTCAGAAAACTGTACTCAGTAGAGAAACTCTCTGCCCACGCGATCTAGAAAGCTTAATTGGCAACTGACTTGTTCAGTAGCAATATTCAGTTCTACTGACTTTCGCGTTCTGAGAAATAATTTGCTTTCAGGTGTATTCAACCCCCCGCCCCTACACCTGAGGTTCGTCTCTGGACCACTATTGCTTGTCCTTAACCTCGTCTAACATGTGTTTTTAGTGTTTGATTTTATTGTCTTTTAGAAATGCTAAACTCAAAAAGTTCACATTCATCTAAATCTTCTTATCATGTTGTTATCATACTAAATAAAGTGTTTACTTGAGTCTGAGAGATAGATAAATGCGAGTCATGGATGGTTTATGTGTGTTGTTTGGGTTAAATTAAATTAGTTTTATTAAAATTAGATGTTGACTTATTTTCATGGTTACAAAGTATCGCGCTAGAAATATATTATATGTGTTACATGTCCAATATAATACTTTGAGGTGCAATCACCACACAAATATTGGAATACATCGATCAAAACAACATTGCAGTTATTTGAAGAATCTTAACGCAGTTTACCTCTCATCCATAATTTGTACTCCCCTCGTCCCATAGAAAGTGTCATCTTTCTATAAGACACCGGAGATTAAGAAACTTGTATTGTGTGGTGTGTGTTGTTTGATTTTTGGGTTGTTAATTTTGTTCTACACATTATTTACTTTTTTTAGAAATAGAATAATTTCTATGAGATAGTCCAAAAAGAAAAACAAGATATTTTCTATGGAAATGAGGGAGTATAATTTAGGTTCGCACTTTAAATAACAAATTTCGGTTGTACCTACTCATAACAAAAAGAGAAGGACTAGTGTGCATCATGTTGCACATGCAACATGATCCAATTTTCTATTTTGACCCGATTTGATCGGGTTTGACCCGATTTTCTACTTTATTAAAAAAAAAGTAAACATTTCATCTCTCTCCCGTCTCCTCCCCTTCCCACTACCCCTTTCTCTCTCTCCTCTCTTTCTCTTTCTCTCTGCAACTCACCTCTCTCTCTCTCTCTCTCTCTCTCTCTCTCCACTCCCTCTCTCTCTCTCTCTCCACTCCCCTCTCTCTCTCTCTCTCCTACATTATTTTGTAACAATTAGCAGATAACGAGCATCCAAATTAGATCTGCTTTGGAAATCAGCAGATCCGCTGCTTCCTGTATCGAGCATAAGAAGCGAAGTTATACTTGAAGCCCCTCCTATTTCTTCTCCTACTACAACATTTGATGATGAAGAATCGATCGACGTTGATTGTGTTACATGGCGCTCACTCAGTTCAGAGAACTTAACAGAAGAAGATGAAGAGGAAGAAATGAATACAAGGACGAGTATCGTTACTGTGGTGGAGGACGAGAGGTGGATTAAGCACTACAGCAGCCGCCATAGAATACTGCTGGTGGGCGAGGGTGATTTCTCCTTCTTTGCTTGTCTGGCCGTCGCATTTCAACGGGCTTCCAACATTATTGCAACATCTCTAGATTCGCAAGGTACAGGCTTGTGATATATTTAGGTATAAAAGAACGCATTTGCCATTGAGGCGTGTTCTTGTCCTTTTTTCATTTTTTTCGGTCTGCTACTCTTATTAGCAAGTTGGGCTTTCCTCGTCAAAGAATGGTCGTAGATGTTTTCATAACGATGATACACATATATAATTACTTTATCTGTTTACTTTGTCAGCATTTATGAGGAATAACTATGGGAATGCATTAAGCAACATTAATGAACTAAGGAGCAGGGGGAGCACCGTGATGCATGGGATAAATGCGACTACAATGGCGAACCATGGATTGCTCAGACAACTCAGATTTGATCGTATAATTTACAACTTCCCCTATGCTGGATTAGATGTCAAGAACGAGGCGCGCCAAGTTCAATTTGTTATGTCTTTTATCAATTAGCAGACACTCTGCTCATCATTGGCACGTTCTTTTATCGTGATTGACACGCACAGTAGAGACAATTGACACTCTGCTCTCTACTGTGAATTATGTCTTAAACAAACACTCTGCTCATCATTGACATATTCTTTTATCATGATTGACACAAACAATAGAGACAATTATCATTCTGCTATCTACTGTGAATTATGGCTTAAAAAGACACTCCGGTCATCATTGACACGTTCTTTTGTCATGATTAACACGAATAGCACATACAATTGACACTCTGCTCTACTGTAAATTACGGCTTAAACAGATACTCGCTCTCATCATTGACACATTATTTTATTATGATTGACACGCACAGTAGAGACAATTGACACTCTGCTCTCTACTATGAATTATAGTTTAAACGAACACTTCTTATCATTGACACGTTATTTTGTCATGATTGACACAAACAACATAGACAATTGATACTTTTTTCATAAACAAATGACACTTTTTTTTCGAAACAAATCGCATTTTTTTCAAAAATAATTGATAGTCAATAAATGATACTTTATTCAAATACAAATGATATTTTTGTTTTTTATTCAAATACAAATGATATTTTTGTTTTTTATTCAAATACAGTCCGGAGACGAAAAGTCAGGTGTAGAGGGGGGGGGTGAATACACCGAGCTCGCTTCTTTTTTCTCGGTGAAGGTCACTGAAGCCGATGTTTGCAATCGATGAACAGTGCCAAGTAAGCCTTCGATCACTTGGGGTCAAAGTGAGTCAGCTTCTGAGCTCTTCTACTGACTGATGTCAGTATTACGAAACTCAGTCGGAGACTGTAGTGCGGATAAGTGTTATGCCCGGAGTCATCTCTTTTGAAAACGAGTTTTTGCAAGTTAAATCTTTTAGCTGTGCACTTTATAAAATACGTTTTATGCAAACTTATGATTTTCAAGTCAGTTGAATGCTATGCAATAAAACAGTAAATGAACACAAGCGATTTAACGTGGTTCGGATACGCAAGATCCTACGTCCACGGTCCCGAACAAGGCGAGGAGAACTTGTTGATTATTCCGAGCAAGCCTCGGCAGGGATACCGTGCGACCGGACGGTTCCCTCTAAGTTATAGTCCTTAGCGACTTTACAATCCAAACCTAAGTTTAGAAGGGAGGGAATATTCTCCAACTGAGAAGGAGTTCTTACAACAAGAACAATTCACTAAATGTGAACTCCTTCGGATCTAAGCTATGAATCTAGCAATGAGCTTAGTCTAGAGAAGATAGGGATCAAAGTGCTCTGCAGAGATGAACTACAAGAAGTGTTCTATGAAAACTAGTTCGTCTCTCGGATAAGCTTGAAGGTTCTAGAGCGTTGTGAGTTTTAATGATTTCCCTTGATTTCGCGTATATTCCTCTTCTTGAAATCTTCAAATCCTTCTCTATTTATAGTTGTGAGTTGTGACATATGTCCGTTGGAGACGACGATGCCACGTGTCACAAGCGTCCAAAGAAAACGGCCACTATTCAACTTTGTTGCGGCAGGCGCTTAATGCAGCGTTCATGAGAGCAACTTTTCGTGTAGAGTAGGTAAGCGTTGTCGGCTTCTCATTGGTCGAGGTTTGTAGTTGGTGAGTGTCGAGTTGACCGTTCAAACTACCTCGTATGTCTTCTCCGCTGAACATTTGAAGGGACTTTAAGTCTTTGGGTCGTCACTTTCGGATACAGATCTCGAAAGTCTGTCTTCTTGGGGCCGAGTCGTCTGACCGATAAAGTGAGCTTCGATAGTCGGTTGGTCGATCGCGAAGGTATACTGCTTGCACCGGTTCTTCTACCGATGACCATCGCCTTGTAGAGAATGCTTCTACCGAGGTCCGGGCCACCGATGCGGGATCTTCAACTCGAGTTTGATATCGGTGGCGACGAAGAATGCAAGCGATTACACTGATGACGTGGGGTTCTGAAAAGTATCTTCAGCTGAAGATCAGTTCAACAACTACCCCGTACAGGACTTAGACAAAAATAATAAGCATTACATCACGTCTAACCTATACATCAGCTAATCCTATCGACACACTAATCTACTGATATCAGCTCGGTTTTGGGATCTTCAATTCCATAGTACTACTATGATTTCCCCCAATTTCTTTTAACCCTAGAACAGCTGAGTATCAATCTACTGACTCATATCCAACAATTTCCCCCTAATTGATGATGCCAAAACCTCTATACTCTAATATCTATTAAAGATACTGTCCTACTGACAACAATTTCCCCCTTAAAGCATCTCGAGGAAAACCGATAATAGTAAATGAACTCCAAAGAGTGAGAGAAAGGCAAGATCGAGAAACCGATGTGAGTGTGTGTCGATCACTTGGTGATCGATAGTGTAAACACAAAGTAAAAGGCCGAAAGACAATGAGTAATTGTCTATCAAGCGGAAGGAACCGATATATATATCAAGAATTACGAGTTCCTATGCTATTACAAAAGATGAGGAGAAAAAAATCACCGCTGCTCTTCTTGAACTTCTGCGTTTTCTTCTTGAAGTCGGTGGATTTTTCCTGGGGGGATCCAGGTAATAGTATTTATACACTCTAGCTCGAATCTCCCGGATCTCCAAGTTATCATCCGGCCTTTCCGGGAGCAGCTCGGGCATCGTAGGCGGCTTCCTCCACTTCTCTTTCTATGTCCTTAGTGCTCGCCAGATCCACTAGCAAGTCTCGGCGGTGGAATACGCCGGAAAAGCCGGGGCACGGAAGGTTACATTCTGTGATTCCATGACTTGCTTCAGCCGTTCACCGAATTCAACATTAAATCTCGTAATCAACTCCTCAAAGAGCTGATCGGCCGGGCGATCAAGTGGGTAAATGCGCCATACGTAGTAGCCTTTGATAAAAGTTTCTTTCAATCTCTCCCAATGTTCATTCATATCGGTCGGCACCCACTTATCCACATGCTTTGAATCGGTTGTTGCTTGATGTGGGGGCCCCGATGAACTTAGATCCTCTCGGGATCCGCCTTCTTGGATCGGGCTGGCCGGTTTATCGAGATAGGCTTTTCATTCTTGCCGTGTCGGCCATCCTTTTCTTCTCACGGAGAGCGGCTGCTCTAGTGTCTCCTCGTCCGAGACTCGGTCCTTGCAGCCGTCGCCTCCCGTGTCGTTTGATCTTACGCTATCCGCTCGGTGTAAGAGTAGATATGGGAATACTCGAGCAAGAGCTTTGATTTCGACGGAAGAGCCTTAGCAAATTCTTCTTGGGCTTTCTTCTTTTGCTCTTCGACCGTATTAATGACCTTTCTCTTTCCTTTGCCCCGACGCCTTTGCCCTTAGGCTTTTTTTGCCGCTTCACCGCCTCCTCTAGCCGACGCTCTCCGGTCCAGCCTTGTCTTGCAGCTCTTGGGCTATTCCGAGGTCGAATGCCTCTTGCTCCGCTTTTGATTTAAACTTCTTGATCGGGGAGGAAGGAGTAGTGGATTCGATAGCGATTTCCTTCCCCGACCTCTGCGGCAGCTTTTGAGACTCTTCTTCTTCACTGGCTCTTCAAGGAATTGAGCGATTTCGTCTATGTGCACAGATCGAAGAGGAGATGGGGGTGGCTTGTAGTGGGAAATCAAGGAGAAGGACCTCGAGTAGATGTACCTTTCGATTAGTTGGTCCCGCCTCCGAGCCTGTTCCCCCCGAATCTCTCGCGGTGAGGGCTCTGCTTGCCGAGGAGGGTCCCGCCTCCCGAGCTCGTCCCTCAAGGATCCGGACGTCGGCGTATCCGTATCGGGTTCATCTTTCACAATATCTTCCCCCTTTTTTGGCATCGGCAATATTCGCCGGGGAGGTGCGGATAGCTTTTACGTCTCGCCGTTGTGCAGTACGTAATCTTTGATCCGGGTAATCGTGTCATCAAAATCATCGACCAAGTTGCGGTAGTTTTCCCAGTCTTTCTCCCGATCGGCTCTAGATTTCTTCAATCGAAGGGGCCGACTCTGACGGAGTTTCAGCAGAGCTTGATCATTTGATTCTCGTCATTTCTTTACGAATGGCTTTTAAGGCCTCACTGTTGCTTGATGGCCGTTTGAAGAGAGGTGGTTGCTATCTTGTTTCTCTCATCAATGAAGCCTTGAATTGTTTTCATCGCTGAGTCACTGCTCCGAGAAAGTTTTATGCTCGAGCGGCAAGCAACGCTGACTCGTGCTAATAAATCGGCCTTTTGAGCACTTAGGGCCTCGCTCAACTATCTCCTTGAAATCCGGCCGAGAAGCCTCTTTAGGGGTGGAGATGTCGGCGGCCAACTTACTTAGAGCTTCGTTCCGAGCCTTGGTGTACTTCTCCCATTTGAAATGAACATCTTTGGCTAGGAGTCGATTTTTCTCACCTTGGCGTTTGATAGCCCTATTGACGTAACGTGAGGACACGGAACCGATGGGTTGTATCCGATAAGAGCTGGTTCCGAGCCTCTGCTCGTAGAGACGAGATCAATCGCTCCCTACTTGCTTCCGGAGCGGTTGTAGCCTCACCGAGATGTGACTATGGGTAGTGTTGGGCTCTTCTCTTGGGGAGTTTGTCCCTCTGCGCAGATTCTCCCCCGGTCCGCTTCCTTGGGTTTGCCATCCATCTCCTCATCTTGATCATCATTATCGCCTTTATCGGAAGGTGGAGATGGGGGCGGAGTCTGTTTCGATCGGAGCTCTCAAGCTCCGGTAAATAGAGCATTGCGGCTCTCAAATCTTCGAAAGACGCCACATCGCCGGCTCTCCGAATCCAATCTTGGCTTGGAGCTCTTGCTCCTCCGTCGCAGCTCATCCGGTGACTGCTGGGGATTTGGCAAAGTCAATAAGAATGTCCCAAGTCTGCAGAAACCTTAAGAGCATCCGAGCTCTTGTCCTTCTTGCTATTTCAACCGGATCTGCGTGCTCGGCAATTTTCGGTATCTCTTGTCGAATCTCAATGCGAGCACGCAATCGAGTGGTGTCGCTTGTTGTCCACTCAAGAAGTAGGTTCGGGTGACGGTTCCCTCTTGTCGGACTCTGTTCCCTCGTAGCTGATCACTTGGACTTTGTCCTTGATCGTCGCTCCCTCGATTCCAAGATTCGAATCGAGTAGTTGCTCCTCTTGAATAGAAGGAGGAGCCGGCCGAATAATGGTAAGTGGCTCGAGCTACGTGACCTCGCGGGTCGATTCTTAGCCAACCTCCTCTTCTTTGGTACTTGGACAGTTGGGGGCGAAGCGAGACGCCGCTCTCTTCGGTTCAGGTGGCCCCTTGCCAATTGACTTTTCCGCTCCAGCCTTTGTCATAAATTTGATAGACTTCTTGTCAAAGTACTTGGAGTCCTCAAAGGCTGAGTTCTCAACAGCTGAGTTCCTCTGAACTATGCATTCTATCAGAACAGACATCTTTGTTCCGAATAGAAGTATATTCACACTGGCTATCCTCCTCTCGCCAGTGGGTAATGTGGTGAACTTCTGAGCCTGTGCCTTCATCTGAGTAGTATAATACTCGGCCCAGTTCACTTCAACCCCATCGTCTATTGCCATCATCAGCTGAATCCTAGGTTTGGACAGTTGATCATATGATCCAGCTGAACTTGTCAGAATGTGCGATACCACGTAAGCTAGACCTCTTTACTGAGGTAGCAACATATTCCTCGGTAAAGCTGTTTTGAACGCCACATCCTTGCGTCCACAGAATTTCGCACATATGCATTGATCTCCTTCTCCTTGTATCCAATCGGAGAAATGCCGGAGTTGGGAAGATCGAAAGAGAGAGCTAGAGCATCTTGAATATCGAAGGTAAGAACAAGTCGACTCCCACTCATCTTGATCGACTTCCTTCGATAAGAGAAGGACGATTCCTCTCCTCCCGACGCTAGAGATTTCCGGTTGAAATAAACTTCAGCGACCTGTCGAGGGAGAAAAACACGGGGGTGCTTCGAAACCAGCATCTCCAACCCTGAACGCTCCAAAGCGTCAAACACGGGTTCAAGGAAAGAGATCTCCACTTGGCGGAAGGCCAAGGTAGGTTCAAACAGAATCCTCGGAGGCTACAATCTCCTCAATGTTGTGCCGGAGTTTGAACGTTCGCCATTGAAATCTCGCAAAACAACATATTAGCACTTGAAAATAGAGTAAGTTAGTAGTTGCTAGCGCATATCCGATACATTACCGTGAAATAGAGCTTGAAAAGAGATATAGCAATGCGGTTTGAATGAGGATGTAAGGAAGGAAACCGAATCGCTAAGAAAAAGCTCTAAGATATGAGAATGGCGAAAAGTGAGGAGTTGATAGAAGATGAAAGATTTTGTATATTGAGTTTGATCTTTAGTTTGAATCGCACGGTTCAAATTTAATCTTTCAAAATCAAGGGGCGGCTAAGATTAAATGTTATAAAAGAATGATTACAATAGCCGCCAAAAATATAGATATACGTAATAAAGCTAATGGAGAAGACATGCATTAAATGCGCAACAAAGAGCATTAATTACACAGGCGAGGAGTCCTGCTGACCTTTCCTCAAACCTTAAACATAATAAATGGTAAGGAATAAATGCTCCTAGGCAACCGAATGCAGCGATCGATGCATTAAATGCGGCATGCTTCGAACAAATTAAGTAACGATACTACGCAAACCTCTTGATCGAACTTATCACCGGTTACCATCATTTATCGGGAGGATGGTTGTGCCGATGACCATGTTCTCCCTTGTTGTGTACGGTGTGCATCTCCCAATGAGTCACTGTACTAAGTTTTCGACTTGTCGTGCCGATTCCATACCGATACACATTGTTGCTAAGTATATTATTATCGTAGTCGGCTTCTACTAACTTGTCTCGGTAGGATCGAGCGGACCTAGCTCAACCGATAGTTCTCCGAACTTGTTCTCGCCTAGTGGTTTGGTCGGTATATCTCGCCCTTTGCTTGTCGGTATGGATTTTCTCCATTCTCGATGTCCTTCTTTTCGACATGGTCTCTCGATGAAGTGGTGTCGGATGTCCACGTGCTTGCATACCGGTATGTAGAACTGGGTTCCGAGTTATAGCTATTGCCTTTGGTGGAGTCACGGTAGATGGGCACTTCATCCCGAGTTATACCATAATCTCTCAATTGTTGTCGAAGCCAAAGGATCCGGGCACATCAACTTCCCGCAGCCATGTACTCGGCTTCGGTAGTGGACGCAGCCTACCGAGTGCTTGTTTCTTTGAAAACCACGATATCGCCTTGCCGCCTAGGAACCGACATGTTCCGGAAGTTGATTTTCGATCTATCCTACATCTCGCGTAATCGGCATCGAATAACCTCGTCGGTATTAGATTATCATCGGCAGGATACCATAACCCGACCTCGAGATGTTCCTCTTAGATATCGCAGAATCTTCTTCGCCGAGTCTAGATGACTTCGCTTGGGATTCGCCCTGAAATCTTGCGCATACACCTACAAAGATAAGTTATGTCAGTCGGCTAGTCATTAAATAAAGTAAAGAACCAATAATAGCTCTATAATCGGTAGAGTTAACGAAGCTCCCTCTTTGTCTAGATCGATTTTAAAGTTCGTGTTCATGGGGATCTTGACCGGTTTGCTTGGAATCACACCCGAATCTTTTGAGAAGATCTCGAGTGTATTTGGCTTGATTGATGAAGATTCCTTCACTGATTGTTTTACTTGAAATCCAAGGAAATAATTCATCTCTCCCATCATGGACATCTCGAATTTCTCCTTCATCATTTTCTCGAACTGCCGACATATAACCTCGTTTCGTAGCCGAAAATGATGTCGTCCACATATATTTGCACCAATAGAATGTCATCTTCCGACTTTATGCTTTGAATAGGGTGCGATCTACCGTCCCCTTTTGAAAACCTTTACAAGTAGAAAGTCCGATAGGGTATCATACCAAGCCCCGGGTGCTTGTTTTAACCCATACTGAGCTTTCCTAAGTCTCATACACTCGATGTCCCCTGCCGAAAGCCGGGCGGTTGTTCCACGTAGACTTCTTCCTTCGACGCCGTTCGTAAAAGCTGACTTCACATCCATCCGATATACCTTAAATCTCCGATGTGTTGCATAAGCTAGGAAAAGACGAATGGCTTCCAATCTGCGACCGGAGCAAATGTTTCATCAAAGTCAATTCCCTCGCCCTTGATCGTATCCTTTAGCAACTAGTCGAGCTTTATTTCGACAATGACGTTGTTTTCATCTCGCTTGTTCTTGAAGACCCACTTAGTTCTAATCACGTGCCGATGTCTCAGTCCGTCGACAAGCTCCCAAACTTCATTTCGACGAACTGGTTCAGCTCTTCTTGCATAGCAATGACCCGGTCCAAGATCTTTAAGTGCGTCCTCTACCGATCGAGGTTCTTCTCAGAGACGTAAAAACAAGAGTAAAGTGAGCTTTCTCCTTGAATTAATCTTGATCTCGTCCTTATAGTTGCTGATGGATCTCCAATGATAAGATCCGAAGAATGAGCATCGAGCCACGAACGCCCGAGTCGGGCTTCTTCTTCCGATACCACTTCGCACGCCGGTAGGTGTATTAGGCATTTCGCAGTACTTGTTTTGTGACCGTAGTAATTCAAGAAGAAGGTTAGGATCTACCGAGTTTCCGTGTTCAGGGGCATTCAGCTCGGGAACATTAATGGTTCCCCCCGAGTTTATATTCTCGGTAGAGGTCTCGGTTACCACAAGGGGCTTCCTCATCGACCGAAGTTACTCGTTGTTGATTCCGTTCGATAGAATCAACTAGGTTAGCTACATTGCTTGTTGGCCGAGTCCGAATTTCTTCATCTTCCGACTCATCATCCCAACAATGCTTTGGATCTTTTCAGCTTTGTCATTTAGTTCGAGATCCCGTAGCTTGCTGCTGACATCCTCGCATACTTGACTTTGTATCTTTCCCCGTTCTCGGTAACAAATTCATCAAAAACAACATGAGGGCTTTCCTCCACGCAAAGAGTTCGATAGTTAAAAACTCGAAGGCTTTATCGACTCGGGAGTATCCTAAGAATACTCCTTGATCGATTTGCTATCAAAGACCTTCAACTGATCTTTCCCATTGTTGTGGATAAAGCAAGGACAACCGAAAACATGAAAATGAGAAATAGAAGGAATTCTCCCTTTCCACAGCTTCGTATGGCGTCTTCATGTGTTCTTGTGTCGGAGGTGATCGATTCCCGAGTGTAACGGGCGGTGTCGTGAGCATCGACCCAAAACTTTGAGGGTAGTCCGTAACTGCGAGGAGCGTTCTTGCTTGCTTCTTTGAGAGTTCTGTTCTTACGTTCGGCAAGTCCGTTCTGGCCGAGGGGTGCGCGCACCGATGTCTCGTGCTGAATTCCCTCTTTATCGCAAAGATGTCTTAACTACCGAGTTTAGAAACTCTGTTCCTCTGTCGAGCGTATCTTCTTAATCTTGATGTTCTTTTCCACACCGAGTTTCTTCAGTAGATTAGGTAACTCGGCCCGAACATCGATTTGTTGGCGATGAAGATGACCCAAGTATATCTCGAGAAGTCGTCTATGACGACGAGGGCATACTTCTTGCCTCTTATAGTCACTGGAGAGACTGGCCCGAATAAGTCCATGTGAAGCAGCTGAAGGATTCCATCAGTGGAAGGTGACGGAATAGGTGGATTGCTACTCTTTGTTTGCTTTCCCTTCGTGCACGCTTCACAATTTCTCGTCTTTGATAAACGATTCGTTGGGCGGTCCTCGACTTTAGAGTTCTTGACAAGCTTGTTCATGGTCTTGAAGTTCAAAGGTGGCCGAGTCTCTTGTGCCATAGCCACCGACTTGTTACCTCGATTTAGTCCCGTGCGAGCAAGCAAGCCTCAGGTTCTGCGGTATTCCAGTTTGCAACATAGATGTTCTTCCTCCGCGAACCTGATAACACTGTTTTCCCTGTAGATTTGTCAACAATATCACAGAAACCAGTGTCAAAGATTACTCTGTTAAGATTATCACGAATTGGATCGAAAGGAGATTATGTTGAAGTCCTTCAACATATGTTACTCTTGGAACCGTGGCGGTCCCAATGTTCGGCGTTCCGTATCCCCTTGTGTAGCCTTTGGAATTGTCACCGAATTCAATTCCGGGACCATCTTCTTGTACGTAGTTGGTCGGCGAGCTCTTACCGGTAGGTCATGTGTCTCGAGCGGCACGCCGTCCACTATCCACGGGTCCTTATGCACCTGCAAAACAGAGGCATTTTTAGGTACCCTTTGGTTCAGTTGGGTCCTTACAGGTTAGTGGGTGATTTCGGAACCCAGATCTGTCTCGGGACCTTAGAAGTTCCAGACTTCTTTTTCTGAACCTTATCAGCTTTCTTCTCCACAGGACTTGGAGATACTGACTTTCTGCTAATAATTTTGGGTTCATGCGCTTTCTTCTTCTGAGTCTTAGCGCTTCTCCCGACCCCCGGGCTCATAGTAGTACGAGCCGTACCGAGCCGGGTGCTCATACGGTGGCTCCTTGTATGCTTTCCGCCCATCCGACCTTCTTGATTCCCCCCGAATTTGATCGCGGTGTCCCGGGGCCGGAACCTTTGGTCATCGCTTGTTGCTACTCTACCGAGGTGTAATTATTTTCTCGTTTGTTTTTCGCCCGAGGTGTGGTGTCGGCAGCTTGCACCTTTCCTCCGACGAACCTATCGCCCGGGGTTGCTTGAGCTTTTGGAGGTAGAAGCTTCGTGTGTATAGCCCGGGCCTTCTTTCACGAGAAGTTGACCGTTGAGCTCTAAGCATGCTTTCAAGCTTCTCCTTAGCTCCCGGGTATTGTTCGGTCATCAATACTCTCCGGACTTCGTCACTCCTTCCGAGTGAGTCATAGTCATTCCGCACGTCCGCGAGCTTCGGATCGAGCTTGGCTATTTCGGTCTCTTTCTCGAATTGTCCTTGGTCGAACCGAGATCCGAGTCTCTTGAAGCCGAGACTTAGTCATAAGAGATTCAATCTCTTCCTTGAGTCTCGCAACTAGATCCATCGACTCGAGTAGAGACCCGACAATCGAAGAAAGTCTCCGATTCTCGGCCTTTACCTGTTCAAGTTCCCTGGATGGTTCTGCTTGAACTCTTGCTCCGGTCGAATCTGTTCCTCTAACAGTCGTCGTAGGCTTGTACCACATCTAGAGGATCATCTCGTGACCGAGCACGTGTCTTGTGTGCTTTGTGTGAAGAAGAGGTAATAATGCGTTTAGAATTTACCTCAGCCTCTTCTCCGGCCATCGACGCATTCGGCCGACTCATCCGGAACTGTCTCTGCGACCTCAAGCTGCGACGAACGCGGCTTCATCTTCGAAGAATACATGAATGTATCCTCCTCAATTGAGTTGTCGGATATCTCTCCGGCTATATAGGTCTGTCGTCTCTCGGCGAATTTCTTTCTCTGGCTTTGCCGTTCTCGCTCTTTGAGCACCGAGAGTTCGGGACAATCGTATCGATAGTGTCCCTCCTTCTTGCGGTTGTAGTAGGTAGATGTTCTGTTTGCTCTTACCACCGAGTCTTTAGACGGACCGGCGCGAGACTCCGATTTCCCGCATTCGGTAGAAGGATTAGATTCTTCTTTCTTATGATAGTCTTTCTTACTCGAGGAAGAATCTCGGTTGTATTTCCTCGGCTTTCCGACTCTCTCCTTTTCCCTCTCGATATTTGAGAGCCATCGGTGCTTAGCCGGTCGTGGCCCGAAGTCTCGAGAAGACTTTGCTATCGATGTGGCCACAGCTTTGCTTGAGGAAATAGGCTTGGCTCCGTATTGCCGACTTTTGCCTTGAAGGCGTGGTCGAACCGTGTGTCACTTGGAGCGCTTAAGCACTTTTGGGGTAAAGGCTATGCTCGAATTCCTCCGATTTTAATTCCGAAAATATAACATCGGGAGTTAGAGCATTTAGATCGGAGTGACGTAAATAAGTAGCAAATGGAAGCCACTTCGTCGGGGCAACGCTCTCAAGATCTTGGTGTTCATCTCCTTGTTGGTGAACGACCTCCCGGCCCATTGATGACATTGACTTGATTGGTGAATCGACACTCGGCTCGTCGATGGTTTCAAGAGCTCCATTGCAAAGGCGTCGAACTTCCGAAGCTCTAGCTCGAGCTTGTTTTCTTTGATCCGAGGGGTTCCATGGCTCAAGCATGTGCCCAAGGCGTCCCATAGCTCTTTCGCCGTTTTGCAATCTTGTACCCTTCCGAGGTGTGAGTCACCGAGCGTAGTCGCATGGGCGTTACGTGCAACTCGGTCAAGGTTGTGCAACTTCTTTTCTTCAGCGTGAAGGCAGATTTGTCTTTGGGAACCTTAGCACCGGTTTGTGCTCCCACGCCTCCTCCAAAGCAGAATACTATGCTGTCGATCATAGGAATGATCGGTCCCGACTCTAGGACATCCGACATGCTTGTCGTGGAGTGACGTTAGGTGTGCCTCCATACGTACGCGCCCATACCGGTGTAGTTCTCTATTGAGAACATCGGCACCATCCTAATACCCGACATATCGAGACATTGTAAGGGTAAGAGTATAAGGATGCTTGAAAAGATGCTTATGCAAGTGAAAACGGTTTTCGGGATCGGTTCGAGAGGACCAAAGATTTCGAACCGGCGATCGGTTGAACACCGTGAGCTCGATACCAATTGTTGGTCCGGAGACGAAAAGTCGGGTGTAGAGGGGGGGGTGAATACACCGAGCTCGTTTCTTTTTCTCGGTGAAGGTCACCGAAGCCGATGTTTGCAGATCGATGAACAGTGCCAAGTAAGCCTTCGATCACTGGGGTCAAAGTGAGTCGGCTTCGAGCTCTTCTACGGACCGATGTCGGTATTACGAAACTCACGGTCGGAGGCGTAGTGCGGATAAGTGTTAGGCCCGAGTCGTCTCTTTTGAAAACGCGTTTTTGCAAGTTAAATCTTTTAGTCGTGCACTTTATAAAATACGTTTTATGCAAACTTATGATTTTCAAGTCGGTTGAATGCTATGCGAATAAAACAAGAAATGAACACAAGCGATTTAACGTGGTTCGGATACGCAAGATCCTACGTCCACGGTCCCCGAACAAGGCGGAGAGAACTTGTTGATTATTCTCGAGCAAGCCTCGGCGGGGATACCGTGCGGTTTGGACGAGTTCCCTCTAAGTTATAGTCCTTAGCGACTTTACAATCCAAACCTAAGTTTAGAAGGGAGGGAATATTCTCCAACCGAGAAGGAGTTCTTACAACAAGAAAACAATTCACTAAATGTGAACTCCTTCGGATCTAAGCTATGAATCTAGCAATGAGCTTAGTCTAGAGAAGATAGGGATCAAAGTGCTTCTAGAGAGATGAACTACAAGAAGTGTTCTATGAAAACTAGTTCGTCTCTCGGATAAGCTTGAAGGTTCTGAGCGTTGTGAGTTTTAATGATTTCCCTTGATTTCGCGTATATTCCTCTTCTTGAAATCTTCAAATCCTTCTCTATTTATAGTTGTGAGTTGTGACATATGTCCGTTGGAGACGACGATGCCACGTGTCACAAGCGTCCAAAGAAAACGGCCACTATTCAACTTTGTTGCGGCGGGGCGGTTAATGCACCGCTCATGAGAGCAAACTTTACTGTGTGTAGAGTAGGTAAGCGTTGTCGGCTTCTCATTGGTCGAGGTTTGTAGTTGGTGAGTGTCGAGTTGACCGTTCAAACTACCTCGTATGTCTTCTCGCCGAACATTTGAAGGGACTTTAAGTCTTTGGGTCGCTTTACGTCGGATACGAGACTCGAAAGTCTGTCTTCTTGTAGCCGAGTCGTCGACCGATAAAGTGAGCTTCGATAGTCGGTTGGTCGATCGCGAAGGTATACTCTTGCACCTTGGTTCTTCTACCGATGACCATCGGCTTGTAGAGAATGCTTCTATCGAGGTCCGGTCGGTGATGCGGGATCTTCAACTCGAGTTTGATATCAGCGGCCGACGAAGAATGCAAGCGATTACACGATGACGTGGGGTTCTCGAAAAGTATCTTCGACGAAGATCGGTTCAACAACTACCCCGTACGGGGACTTAGACAAAAATAATAAGCATTACATCACGTCTAACCTATACATCGCCTAATCCTATCGACACACTAATCTACCGATATCGGCTCGGTTTTGGGATCTTCAATTCCATAAGACTACTATGATTTCCCCATTTCTTTTAACCCTGTAATGCCGAGTATCAATCTACTGACTCATATCCAACAATTCCAGTGTAATACTACTACTATTTATAGTTCGGGTTACTTTGTAGTATGTAGTAATAATATTAATATATTTCTCAACTACAAAACATCAAATTATAAAATCCCTCTCTAGTTTTCTCTTGACATTCAAACTGGGACAGTTCATCTATTGGTCAACGTCAAAGGTTTACAACTAGAATTCCCATGTGGGAATAATTTAAATTCTATTTATTTGTTATATAAACGGCAAGTTGTCATAATATTTCTCAACTACAAACATCAAATTATAAAATCCTCTCTCTCCCTCTAGTTTTCTCTGACATTCAAACTGGGACAGTTCATCTATTGGTTAACGTCAACGGTTTATAACTAGAATTTCCATGTGGGAATAATTCAAATTATAATTAAACCTCCATAAAGTAATAATTTTGATATTGAGAAAAAATATTCATTTAACGAGGTTATTATTTTATTGAATATTATTTTAATACATTGATCCATATTGAAACATGAAAAAATTATTATCTTAACGAGATTATTACTTTATCGAATATTACTTTATTAAGGTTTAACTGTATTAATTATTATATAAACCGCAAGTTGTCAAAAATAGCCTAACAGTGTCGTAAAACGCATTTGGATTGAGAGCAGCCTTCCACTCTCTCCCCCTCACTGTAATAAGGTTGGGGTTATGGACTGAAGTGGCGGCTGTAAAATTTCAATGCTTTTAAGAAACAAAGTGGAGCAGAAAGCAAAGGAAACAGAAACTTAATCCCTTTTTTTCTTCCATTAGATCGTTGATTAAACGAGCCTTCCAATGGAAAGTGAAATATCATTGCGAAGTAAGGGCGGAAGTCTCGACCTCGTTGTGGAGATTCAAAGTCCCAAACCCGACGAAACTCCACCAAACGATGAAAACTCCGACCAGAATCAGAACGACGATTCTATTCAAATGAAGATGAACTTATTCAACAGCACCGCACCACTTTCAAATCAAATTGCACCTCCGCCGGCACAGTTGATCATCCCCTCTCCGACTTCAGCTGCCTATTCAGATCCTTCTGCAAAACCTCCGATTGGACCGGACATGCGGCGGAGAACGCTCACGAAATCGGCCTACTCCAAGCCTAAATCGAGAATCGCCGAGCCGCCATTCCCGAGCAGCTTGAAACCGGCTCAGGAAATTGCCCTAACCGCCTTCGCAAAGTCGCCTGCCGCCAATTCACCGGCACTAGCTTCCTCGCTTTCTTTGAAGCCTAATTCCGGCAATCAGAAAGCGCCGGGAACAGAAACGCCTCCGATACCGCCGGCCGGAGATGACGATGAAGAAGACGATGACAACGATGATGACGTGTACAATACTGATAACCTCAAGCCTGAAAAGGTGAAGCGAGGTAAGAAAGTGAAGATGATGATTGTGTGTGAATGGATTACATTTGTAGGCATAACGGCTCTCTTGATCTTGAGCAGAACGATCAACAAGCTCAAAAATCACGACATTTGGAGTTTGGAATTGTGGAAATGGTGTGTGTTGGTGTTGGTGATATTCTGCGGCCGTTTATTCACAGAATGGTTAACCAACTTCCTAGTTTTCTTGATCGAGAGGAACTTCTTGCTCAAGAAGAAAGTATTGTATTTTGTCTTTGGATTGAAGAAGAGCGTCCGTGTTGTGATTTGGCTGGCCTTGATTCTTCTTGCATGGGCATTGCTGATCAATCGAGGGGTGCAGAGATCCGAGAATGAATCTAATGTTCTAAACAAGATAACCAGAGGAATTGTATCCACTCTTGTAGGGGCAGTTCTGTGGATGGTGAAGACACTGCTAGTTAAGTTAGTTGCTTCAACTTTTCATGTCAAAACCTTCTTCGACAGGATTCAAGAATCGATTTTCCATCAGTATATTCTTCAAGCCTTGTCAGGGACTCCCACTTTTGATGATGGTGGAGAGAGTTATACCAATAGCGGCCTACTCAGTTTCACCAACACGAAAACAACAAAAACAGGAAAGATAGAGCAAAAGGGGGAAGATGTGATTAATGTGGATAAGCTTTATAAGATAAATAGGGAGAAAGTGTCTGGTTGGACCATGGGAGGGTTGATCAAAGTGATTGGGAACTCGGATTTGCTAACTGTATCTGAGGTTCTTGATGAGAGTGTAGAAGAGGAAACTGGAGGGCCGAAGGTGATCACGAGTGAGGTTGAGGCAAGGGAAACTGCTAATAAGATATTTAAGAGAGTGGCAAAGCACGGTCACAAGTGAGAACTCTTACTTTGTGAATGCCTTAGTTTCTTTTCTTAGTTGTTTTAAGTAATTTTTTGTTAAATTTGTGCTTTTTATGTGGACTAGGTATATTGAAGAAGGTGACCTCTTGCCTTACATGCCTAAGGAAGAAGTGGATAATGCTATTCCACTATTTGAAGGTGCTGCAGAATCAAGACGAATCAAGAAATCAGCCTTTAGAAATTGGGTGGTAAGATCCTCTTCCTTTTTCTCTAACAGTCAGAACCTTTCAAAAGAACTTCGTTTGATGGCCTACAACATTCTTATTCAAGATATCTTACAATTTTAACAAATATAATCAACTCTATCATCTTGTTACTTACACCTTATTGGTTTGCAGTTCATAGCTACCTGGGAAATGCTAGAACTTGTTATTTCATTATATCTTAAGAAGATTAGTGCTCCTCTTTATGGCTTTCACCATGAATGAGAAGTTAATACGGTTTATGAGATGAAACTTTTTCCATGCAGGTAAAGGCGTATAATGAAAGAAAATGTTTAGCTGTGTCTCTGGATGATGCTAAAACAGCAATAGAGGAGCTCAACAAGATCTCGTCAGCCTTCGTGCTGGTTGTGATTGCTATAGTTTGGTTACTTCTGATGGAGATTACAAACACCAACTTTTTAGTCTTCATTTCATCTCAGATGTTGCTTGTAGTTTTCATGTTTGGAAACACAGCTAAATCTCTATTTGAAGCCATTATCTTTGTATTTGTGGTGCATCCGTTTGATGTGGGTGATCGTTGTGTTGTTGATGGTGTTCAGGTACTTTTTGGCTCCTCTGCCACCTTGCTTCTATTAGCCTTCCCCATTTGCTTAACTCAATGCTACTCCTGTAGATGATTGTGGATGAGATGAATATTTTTACCACAATCTTTCTGAAGCCCGACAATGAAAAGTTGTACTATCCGAATTCAGTTCTTGCTACCAAAGCAATCAGCAATTACAACAGGAGCCCGGAGATGATGGGTGATGCTATTGAGTTTGCTGTTGATTTTTCCACCTCAGTCCAGAGCCTAGCAGATTTGAGAACCAAAATAAAAGGGTATGCTTCTCAATCTTCTCTGCTTATACAATTACAACTGTTAGTCATGACCGAATGCTTCGCCTAAGGCTAGTCGTGTGACATTAAACTCTTCTATCCTTTGCTGTGTTTCTTGTCACTTGATTTAGGAAAAGATAGCAACATATGCAACATTTTCTTGTAGTTGATAGATCTAGTTGTGCTATTTTGATGTTCAGGTACTTGGAGAGTAAGGCTCACACGTGGAGTCCAAATCACAGTTTGCAAGTGAGAGAAATAGTGGATGTGAACAAGATGATACTTGCTCTTTATGTGACTCATACAATAAACTTCCAGAATATGGGAGAGAGAGGCAACCGAAGATCTGATCTAGTTATGGAGCTTAAGAGGATTTTGGAAGAGGTGGGCATCAAGTACCACCTTCTACCTCAGGAACTGCAGATTACTTATATCTCAACACCTGGCTCTACTCCAAGCTCATAATCACACCTTTTTATGCATACTTGAGAAATCTTTTTAACGTCTTTCTTCTCTGTAAAATGTAAATCATGTAATTTACTATTTACCAAGTTCATAATTTATTTTTTCAAATTCTCCGATGAGCTTTTGTTGAAGAGTATCTCTTTGCATGAGAGAGATATGAAGTCAGCTCAGTATGGATATATGGTTTAAAAAGTTAGATTGTAGTATCATTTAACACTACACTCTGAAAGGATATCTAGCAACTTAATCGTATTGATGTATTCATTTGGTTCCAGAGTACATAATTTGTTCAATGAAGACCTGAGCATTATGACCAACTGTTTGTTATAACCTATGTATTTTTTGTTCTGAATTATGCACTCACGAGACAGAAACCAAGTTTAACGTTTAGTTAGCCTCCAGAAATATGATTACGAATATGTACAAAGTCGTTTAGGGGCCATTTGATTTGTAAACTCTATAGTTGAGTCCCCAAACATTGATGTAGGGAATCGGATATGATTATTTATAGGAATCTAAATTTTTAGATATAATTTCAAAATCAAGTAGTATTTTAACATCTTATTAGTTATATGGATGGACCAAATTTCCTATCCCAAAATCTCGGTTCCAACTGGGTAAGTGCAATTCTAATTATAAAACCGAACAATCACTATTTCACTGCAATTCTAATTACGAAAATCAGACTATCTTATGATTTAGATATTAAAACACTGTAAAGTCAGACACTTTTTGTATTTCTTTAATTTAGTACCCCTTCTATGGAGCAAGGAAATTAAGAAAATGAGATGGAATAGTATATATTATTTGACTTTTTGAATTATTAATTATAATCCACATATTGCTTACTTTTTAAAAAAAACAAAAAAAAAAAAACATTATTACACTTTTATGGGACTGATGGAGTATTGTAGGTAATAAAGTGAAAGAAAGTAAAGGTAATTGGATAAGCTTATCCACCACAGCCAAGTCGAGAAACTGCCACGTCGGACCGTGTAAGATACGGTTAATTCTCCACCTCTGCTTGGATTTCCTTCCACCTCTCACAATCTTATTCCCTCACCTCGTATCAAAACACAATTCCGTCGCTGGATCGCAACACCACATTCATTCAAGTTCTCAACACCAGTCAGAAAACCTGCACCACAGAAATGGCCTCAACTTCAGCCATATCAATGGCGCTGCCGCTACCACGCGCCGTCCACAAGGGCCTACCCACCGCCGACAGCTTCCTGAAGCCGTTCCCCGTCAAGAAGCCGTCCAAGGCGGCTGCCGCCGTGTCCAAGTTTGAGGTGAAGGCTTCTTTGAAGGAGAAGGCCGTCGCAGGATTGACAGCCGCCGCATTGACCGCCGCCATGGTTGTTCCTGATGTTGCCCAGGCCGCCGGCGACGTCACCCCCTCTCTCAAGAACTTCTTGCTCAGCATCGCCGCCGGCGGAGTTGTGCTCACCGCCATTGTCGGGGCGGTGATCGGCGTTTCCAACTTCGATCCAGTCAAGCGGACCTGAATACCCTTTCTTTTCTGTACTTTCCATCTGTTTTCGTATGTATCATCACTGTATTACATTGGCTTGACAGATCAAGTCTTCCTGTTCAACTTAAGTGACACAAACCTCTCTACTATATGATATATCAATCACAAATCAAATTTTTACTTATGATAATGAATCAAATACAAGCTCAGTTAAAGAACCCTAACAACAAACAGATTAGAATCAGTGTTTTAAATGCTAAGAGTTTATAAAAGTTATTACCATGTAGTCATTCTAGTTTAGCTCAGCGGAATCTTGAGATACCATAAACATAATTCTACTCTCTTCGGGATACTTCAACTTCGCTGCCTTCACTACTGTGATCTTAACCTTCTGTTCATCGCCGTAAGTCTCCTCTTTGATTTTGAGCTTAAAGAGGAACTCTCTAAAGAGGCAGTTTCTAATAATTTCGATAAATCTGAGATCATCTTGCTCGTCGTATTTTAACGAGTACAGCTCCTTAGCAGAGCAGCCCAAGATCTCTTCACCAGCTTCTTGGAAAGCAGTCACCCAAGTCAGGCCAGTGTGATCCTGAACTTGAACTTGAAGAAGGTACCTGTAATCACACTCTTCGAATTCTTGATTGCACCGGTCGCATAGCCATCTCGAGTTTCCTGAATCTGTGACTTTCTTGCTGCACTTTCTGTCACCTATCATCAAAGGGCAAGCTGTGTAACAGAATGAGTCGGTTTTGATGAATGATACAGTTGCCTTGACTGCAATCCAGTCCGGTTTGTCTGACCGTCCAAGTCCTTCGTCTTTAATCTGTGTCAAGCACTTGCGTGTCTCCGTCATTCCTCCGGTTGCAGCGTCTGTGGATATAGAATTAGAAGCAGTGTCTTTACCCCCTGTGTCGAACCAGTTTCTTAAGCTGTTAGCCTCTGGGGAATCAGGATTTATGAATAGCTGTGTGGCAGATATGGTACTGATGGACTTCCCACTAAACTCGTTAACTTTTCCAGCTTTGACAGCTAAAATGGGGAATATACCAGTTTCTATCATATCATGCAATTGTTGTCCTTCCCTATTACAGGAATCTCCCCATAGTGTCAGCTCAACAGTTCGTCCAGATTGATCTTTCAAGTTAAGAATTCTTCTTTGTGTTTCCATTCCATTCTTTCTCATGATGTGAACAGAACGGTTCACATTTGCAACAACACCAATAACATCCAGAATAGAATTGCTTTCAGCAGTCTCGATTTCACTAATAGGTCTAAAAGAGAACTGCTGCCTGGGTATGGAAGTATCTTCATCTGGACAAAGATCCACTGATGATGTCGTCTCCAGAAATATCTCCCACTCATTCTTCAAATGGTTGAAATTCTTCTGGGCAGGTTTCAAACTACCTTTTGATATCACATAGACTTTACCAACTTCAATAGTATCATAAAATCGGTCAGCTACAGCATTGAAGCATGTCACCCGGATTTCCCCTTCATCTGAATCAAGAAGATCAAAGGAGAATACTTTTCCATCTCCTCTTGCATTGTTATAACGTCTGAGATCTCCTTTTGCTGTCACTCGTGCCTTGATAGCCCATCGACCTTGATAAGGATTCAAGGCAGTTATTGGTATAGTGCGTGCAGGGGCTTCATTCCTCATGATTGTCCCATGGTTCTTATAATTCGGAGGAGGTTGGTATGGAGGCTGAACAGTAGGGCGGAAATTCTGCATGTTACCTCCTGGATTTAGAGAGCTTGAAGTTTTACAGTTACTGTAGCTTGTGTATGAATTTTGAGCTGGACCACTAAAGCTATTATTTATTGGTGGTCGGGGTCCAGAAGATGTTGGCTTTTGAGGCACGGAATCTAATGTAGATGGAATTATTGGGTTACCAATTACATCACAATCTGGAATGATAGTTTCCATGTTTAACACCACAATAATCCTACAAGAACAATATGTAGTTATGAGTTCCCAACCTAAAAAATATGCACATATAATCCCATATGTCAGTTAAATAATCTTGTTTTACAGCTCAGGCACTTCATATCTCAGTCTCACTTGACTCCATAGTAGCCTAAAACAACTGAAGTCAGGTTTGGTGCATTGCAGCCTTGAACTAGACAAAAACCATGATTCAAACACAGACTTAAGCCAAAAGAACCCTACAGGTTTATATCAGCTTGATTAGCAGAGGAACTTTTGGTTCAGTTTGTAAGAAGATTATCAACCAACAATTACTGAAGAACAATACCCATCACAAATCAAACTCAATGTACGGCAATGATTCAACAAAAAACATTACAGCATGAGTAGAAACAAGTGCAACTTAGACAGGTGACTTTGCCTCAGTGTGAAATAGTTAAAGTAACTCCTTACCATTTTCTCAAACTATTTGAGATAATTGTGTTGCAACGAACCAAAGATATACTATTATTTTTAGGCATGCCGAACGCATAACATTTCAGTCTAGTGACTAGGTATTCCAACTAGAAAATGTTCCGTTCCAACAATTTCATATCTAGAAAGTGTACTCAACCTTATGTCCATTTTACTCCTTAATCGTGTCCAGATAGGCAATAACAACACTGGCAGCTTTGGCACTGTTTGCATTTAAAGTATACATTAATTTGAGAAAGTTTTTCACACTTGGATACTTCACCTTAAGGACTAGTATGAATTAAAAGTTGCCAGCCTAATAATGAACCAGCGAACTTCAGAATATAAATCCCCAAGCTCAAACAGAAAAGTAAAACTCCTCGAACACAATTCAGAGGCAACTACTCAGAGCTCAAAATTTTATCCGTTCTGCAGGCATACAGGCAAGGCAAGTTTACCGTAAAAGATCCTAAACACGAGCGCGACGGCAGATGCAAGCGAGTAGAATTGGAAATCATATTACACAGAATTATTCTACCTAATTGAACAATATCAAGAGAGCAGAGAGAAGAATTTACTTGCGGTTTTGGACGGTGCTGCAGATGTACTCAATGAGCTGGATGACGGATCCCTTGCGAACTCGACCGGTCTTGACTCGATCATTGAGCTGCGTGGCGAGCATAGCGTGCTGAGTGACCGCCGAGTCGGAGAGGAGAAGTCGATAGCGCTCCTGCGACGAGCCGATGAGCTTGACGTCCAACACCTGCACCAGCGGCTTCGAGTTGACGTCTCCGCCATTTATCGCCGCAATAGCGTTCGCCGTCAGATTTACCGGCATCGATGTCGATTTCGGTGATTAAATTGGAGAATTGTTGGAGAAGGAAACTGAATCGGGGAGAGTTGGAAGGGGGAAAATCGTGGCTGAATTTCGAACAAGGAAAGGGGTGCAGTGCGTTGATTTATATGCAGGAGTTTGCGATGGCATTTTGGACCTGGTTTAAGGCGTGGGATAAACCGACCCACCCCAGCTACTCAGTAATTAATAATTAATTGAATTTATTTGATTAAGTAATTAAATAAACAACTCAGCCCAAATAATTTGTATTATTGGGCCTTTTGAGCCCACAACAGTGTGTAAGATAGCCCAAACTTTTCTAAAACCCAGAACTCATCTTAGCCGTTGGATTGAGCTTCCAGCCTTCAGATAAATAACCACCAACAAACTCAGAACCCTAATCTCCTACTAGCGCTTGCATCAGAATCTTGCGGAAGGCCATTTCTCAGATATTCTCATACTCGAAAATGGCGACTCAGATGAGCAAGAAGCGAAAGGTATTTCCCAATTCGCCTTCTATTGTTAGCTATTAGATGTCTGCGTGTGTTTGTAGTTTCTAAGTTCGAATTTTCATGGATGAATTGAACGTGTGGCAGTTTGTGGCTGATGGAGTGTTCTTCGCCGAGTTGAACGAGGTACTGACGCGTGAGTTGGCGGAGGATGGTTACTCCGGCGTGGAGGTTAGGGTTACTCCCATGAGGACCGAGATCATCATTCGCGCCACCCGCACCCAAAATGTCCTTGGTTAGTATCATTAATCTCTTGTTGGATTTGCTTTGTTTTGTTATGATTTTGATTGAATAAAATGGGTTGGTTTCAATAGGAGAGAAGGGGAGGAGGATAAGGGAGCTCACTTCGGTGGTGCAGAAGAGGTTTAAGTTTCCCGAGAACAGTGTGGAGTTGTATGCCGAGAAGGTTAACAACAGAGGGCTTTGTGCCATTGCCCAGGCCGAGTCCCTTCGTTACAAACTCCTTGGTGGTCTTGCCGTCAGAAGGTAATTATTAACAAAAATTTCTTGTGAAAATGATTCTCTTTTCATATTGATCGAGTCCCCTGTTGATTTTTTTTCATGTGATTCACTTATTTTGGTGGCTGCTTTTTATTGTTGTTTTATGTAGTTTGGCCTGCACATTGTTTTAGATTTTTACTATGCTATGAATGTTTATGCTAGAATCGTCCAACTTTTTATATAGTTTTATGTATTGTGGTAATATCCAGTGAAAGTTCAAGCTAGGAACTTTATTACAGATTGTTTGCTGACTAAATATTGCAATCATGTCATACTAAAAGCAATTTCGGTCTTTCAATACCAATTTTTGTGTCGGATGATGACTTAGAAATTGTCTTCCTCATTATTTATGATCACGAAATGTACTCTGCTTGTGTTGTATCCATGGAGAGGCGTATGGTTAGTTGATTGTATCTAATTTATAGATTGTATCACTGTGTAATGCAATCATGTCATCCTCAAAGCAATTTTGGTGTATCAATACCAATTTTGTGTCGGATGGTGACTAGAGAAATTGTTTCCACCATGCCTTTATCATCATGAATTGTTTATACTCATGTTTTATCCATGGAGGAGGCACATTTATAGCTATTTTATCTAAATCACTTATTTACCTGTACTACTATGCTGTGCCTAGGAATGTAAATGTGGGCTCTTAGGTAGTGAAATGTAAAATTGGCCTTTGATAGCATGTCTTAACTAGGCAACCAGAAATTATTATTCTTTTGTATTGAAATAGTGCATTTCTTGTGTTTATCGTTTCTCAGGGCATGCTATGGAGTTTTGAGATTTGTAATGGAGAATGGAGCGAAGGGTTGTGAGGTATTTTAATTCATCGCTGAACTTGACTGTTGTATTGTGTTTTGTTGCCATTTTCAACTAGTGTAATTGATGTGTTGGGTATAGGTGATTGTTAGTGGAAAACTTAGGGCTCAACGTGCCAAGTCCATGAAATTCAAGGATGGGTACATGATTTCTTCTGGGCAACCTGTTAAAGAATACATAGACTCAGCTGTTAGACATGTTCTACTCAGACAGGTACACAGTCTTTTTTTCCCCCCTCTAATATTGTTAATCTGTAACCAAGCTCTGTTAGTGTTTTTTTTCCCATGAATTCTGATTTTGTGCATACATTCATTAGGGAGTACTCGGTATCAAGGTCAAGATCATGCTCGACTGGGATCCGAAAGGAAAGCAGGGACCCACAACTCCTCTTCCTGATCTTGTCACAATTCATCCTCCCAAGGAAGAAGAAGTTTTCCGGCCAACACTGGTGCCATCTGAGGTTGAGGTGGAAGCATAGAGAGTTGGGCCTGCCTGATACTGTTATTTTTGAGTTGGTTTTATGTTTCTTGAGTTCCTTGTAATCCTTTTTGGCAAATGAGAGCAGCTAGCTAAATCCTTGCATTTTCCTATTTGTTATCTTGAACTGATTTGTATGTGGTCAGACATCTCTTTGTTTACTTGAGAATGTTATCTATTATTTTTGTTGGGTAAGAGTGTTATTTGCTACGCCTTTATTTCAAAGAGGTAAACTCAGTTTTTTCTTTCACTAAAATTGCTAATTTCTGCTCCATTTGCCATAGTTAAGCTTTTGTTGCTGAAAATCCAAAAGAAATATATTTATTTGAATTTTTCTATTTGAAAGCACCCCACTAATTCTCTTAATAACAACTTTTCACACATTTAAATAAAACAGATTGAAGATGCAAACATATCTGGAGTGAAAAATATTAGGAGTGAATCGAGTGTGTAATCTTTGTTTTGAGTATTTCATGTAACGTCTTTCCTTTGAATTTGTTGTTCATATTTGAGAGTGTATCAGCTGGTATTGGAGCTGTATAACCGTGGCAAAATAAGCAACCGATTGATGAAATGCAAGATTGGATGGTGTGCATGGAAGGGAAGGAGCATCGACAGATTTCACATAGATTCTACTCTTAGTCAGGGTGTAGCAAGACGAGCTTGGGAAGAAGTTAGATAAGTTCTGTGAGTAGGACATAAATGGTGTGTAACACCTCAAAATTTTTCGATATAAAATGCATTGCATATGTATTCATGCATGTTATCAAGTGTTTTAGTTCTGTAAGTCGCGCCTTAGAAATTAAAATGAAAATTAAAGCATTTA
The DNA here is from genome assembly GCA_028984105.1 of Lavandula angustifolia. Lineage (NCBI taxonomy): Eukaryota > Viridiplantae > Streptophyta > Magnoliopsida > Lamiales > Lamiaceae > Lavandula > Lavandula angustifolia. Next base: position 14,000,885 of record CM054822.1, read on the forward strand.
TGTTATTTTTCGTTAAAACATTTTGTTATGTAAATTTATTTTGAATTTTGAATTTGTTTGTTCATATCATATTATCATTATATTTTTTTATTTAATTATTTAGAAATTATGTTAGAATTATTAGGCAAGAATATTATTTATTTATTTTGGATTTCCTAAACCAACTAGGATTCATAAAATGATATAATATTTATTATTGTATTAAGTTATTAGGAGATAATTTTATATTATGTTTTGTGATTATAATAGATATTATATTTGTGATATACATGTTTTAGGAAAAAAATCTAGTTGTATTTATCCATATTCTAATTTATCTATGATTGAATCTCTTATATGGTAAGTGATACACTAAATTATATATAAATTATATAAGTATGAAAATAATTATGGATAAAATATATTTGATACATTATATGATTAGGAACCTTTAGATAATGATTTCTATGCCTATAAATACACATTAGTCGTCCATAATTTAGTTTCACATTAAATTTTTGAAAATCTGCCAAAGCATATCTCGCGAACTGTTCCAAGAATTATTTACACATCTTCCCGTTGTCATATCGTCGTAAACATTTAGGATCATCTTCATCGGTATGTCTAGTATACCATATTATGTTTCTAGAATTTTACAAGCATGATAAGTATTTGTTAAAAATTATTATTCGTAACCTGCCAGTTTTTGACAGCATGTCCACGAGCTTGATAGATAAATTGATTTTCATATTTTATTTATGTTATTTTCGACCATGCTGAATTTTAATGGGATATAATACATGTTAGGTCATTCATTTTAAAAATATAGAATTTTTAGGATTTGTTTGCTATTTATTTGTTAATTAGTTTCTTGATGTGCCAAAATCTTTTGTCAACATGCATGTAGATTGAAAAACATAAAAGGTTTTAGGTTACTATTAAATGAATTCTTGATCATGATAAGTTTTATTGTGATAGAATATGTATTATGTTGTTCATGTTAGAGATCTATAATTTTAGGACAATACTTTTATGATTTTATTAATTTATTTCATGAATAGCCGAATTACTCGATGCATGAATTAATTTTCCTGCATGAATGAATTTTCAATAGGAATAAGATTTTGTTTAATATACTTAAGATTATTACTATGTGAAATCGTTAAAAAATCATGTTAATAAGTATATTATGTATAATATGCATTGTTTGATTATTATGATCTATTTGTATATATGAATTGTTGAAATTGTTGGTGCATGCATGACATTCCATATAGAGTCATTGAGATAAATTTTCATGTATAGGATCGGCGCGCAGGACTTAAATATTGATATCCATTTTTTTTCATTCACTCAAAAGGTTAAGGTGGGGTTTTTCTTTATCCTTATTATACACTATACAATTTTTCTCATGCGTTATTCAGTACAGGCAGAGCCTTCGGGCAATTCACGCAGTAAAACCTTCGGGTTAGCCTTCGGGCATTCACGCAGTAAAACCTTCGTGTTAGCCTTAGGGCAATTCACGCAGTAAAACCTTCGGGTTAAGCCTCTGGGCTTGCATGTCTAATTTCTCATGTTAAATTCTTTATAGTTTATAATTTGGATAATGTTTGACCCCACTGAGTAGTCGTACTCACCCCTCTATTTTTTCACTTTTTTCAGATCATGGTCCGGCAGATGCTTGAAGTGGCGGATGGTGATTGTCACACACTTATATGAGAAAGAAATAATGAAACTTTTTACTGCATTAATTTAGTTTTTATCATGAACTAATATCACTCATGTTTCATTTTATTTCTCGAAAACTAGTAGTTGCTTATGCTCTCATTTTAAGATTTCCGCTGTCAATGGAATTGCATTGGAACTTTCTTATTTTTATATATTTAAAACCATCATTTTGAAAAACAAATTTGAAGATAAAGTTTATGCATGTGGTGACGTCCCCTTAAAAAGTATATGAAAAATTGGGACGTTACAGATTGGTATCAGAGCAGGTCTACTTTCCTGTAGACTTGCTTCATGTTATGCAGGAAATTGACCATCATCACTGCCACAACAGCGTGCCGGCGAGGTAAGAAAGATTTTCTAAGTTAATTTTGAAGTACAATATTGAAAGCATGTTTTTTCTAGCATGGCATGAACATGATTTTATGCAAGTAAATTATGATAATATTTAAAGTCCTCGAAGATGTTGCCTTAAGAATAAGAACCTAGAGGCCTTACATAGTTGAATTTTATATGAGCAATAGGAAGATGCCTTCGAGAAGAAACCCCATTAATAATGGTAGTGTAGGAACAAGAGATAACCATCCAGAGAACCTTAGCAATTTACAGCTGCTGGAGGCTATGAGGGAAATGTTCCCGCAACGCCAAAGAGGAGATCCAATTATAGGTAGTAAACTTGACTACCTTAGGAAACATTTTAGTACTTAACCAAATAGCCGTAGTTCTTTTTGATTCCGGAGCGTCGGATTCCTTCATATCGAAAAGATTTTATGACAAAGTAGCCGAGAAATGCAAAGAGGAGAGTGCAGCATGCAAGGTCGGGTTTCCTGTAGGCAAGGCAAAGGAAACAAATCGTCGAGTAAAAGGAGTAACGTTGAAGATTGATGGCATGACTTTGAAAGGAGATTTGTATATCCTCGAGATGAAGGGCTTCGATGTCATATTGGGATAGGATTGGATAAGCAAGCGATGCGGTTGTCAGATGCAAGGATCGTGAAGTCGTTTTCTCAACATCAGACGAAAATCAATTCTCCTTTTACGGAAGTAAGAAAAAGAGAGGACCACATATCATAACTGCAATGAAAGCCACCAAGATGATGAGGAAGAAGGATTGTCAAGCCTACTTGGTGAATATTACAAGCACAAAGACGGAGGAACTAACCACAAATAATATTCCGGTGGTAAGGGAATTTCCTGATGTTTTCCCTGAGGAACTAAGTGGTCTACACCCAAATAGGCAAGTAGAATTCAACATTGATATAATTCCCGGAGCAACTCCTGTCTCGAGAGCGCCATACAGAATGACACCAATGGAGTTACAAGAACTCAAGATACAACTACAAGAGTTGTTAGACAAGGGACATATTCGTCCAAGTGTATCTCCAAGGGGAGCACCAGTGCTTTTCGTCAAGAAGAAAGATGGAACTATGCGTACGTGCATAGATTACCATGAATATATCAAGTTGACAATCAATAACAAATATCTGTTGCCAAGGATTGAAGACCACTTTGATCAACTAAAAGGTGCGGGGATCTTCTCAAAGATTGACTTGAGGTCCGGATATCATCAACTGAAGATTAAGGAGAGTGATGTGCCGAAGATGGCTTTTCGAACAAGATATGGTCATTATGAGTTTACACTAATGCCTTTTGGACTGTCTAACGCACCAGCCGTTTTCATGGACTTGATGAACAGAGTGTTTCATCAATATTTGGATAAATTCGTAATTGGGACGTTACATAGTGTGACCTCAAAAGTCTATAAATAGTCTTGTTGAACTTAGGTGGACAAGCTCTAGTCCGGTAGGTTTTAGCACCAGTGTTATTTATAACCGCATATACTTGAATTTATATATGCTTATTTTTGGGTACTTACAAATGTTGAATATATCACAAATACTCCTTTTGTGCTCAATTTATCTAGCTCAAACATGTAGACAATATAATATGACGATGGACACAATTTGATTGATAACATCTCAAAACTAACAATGAGTAAGAATTTGTTAAAACTCATATTAAATATAAAAACTGCTAATACAACTTAAAACAGTAAGTCGAAAAAATAAAAATGGAAAATTCGAAGAAGCAAACTCGTCGAGTCGAAGAACCCTCTTTCCGCAAGATGAGATACGCCCTGAGTAGTGCTCTCGGATTAGACGTATCGTCCTAAAAAATGAAACGACGACGTCTCGAAGTATTGCAGCACCGCAAAACAACGAACTCCAGCAAACTAGACTTCCGGCGAGAACATAAGCTGGACAACTTAAAAGCTAGTATGAAGATGCAGAGAGAGTATGAATGTTGGTGTATAAAATGCTTTGCAGACTGCCGCTATTTCTCACTCATCGAAAATTAAAATCTAGAAATTAAATACACTAACGATCATCTAATCGGAACGTAGATCGACGCTATATATTTCAATTTGTAAATCGGATACGTTTCGAGGCTCAAAAATACGATCAAAATTGACTGAAATTTAATCAAGTCAACAAGCATTTAATGCTTGATTTAATTCCATATTTTCCTTAATTCAAGATTTTCCAACAACTGATACCCAACTACTATTTTAGAAATTTCGGATTCGTCCTATCAATTTATATCCCACAACAGAATGCAGAATGAAGCTATAGATAGGGATCATAGATCATCTTTTGAGATGGCTCGTGCTTGGGCCTTACTCATCAATCTCTATCTACTTAGCAGAGCTGTCAAATTGTATGGGTTAGGCCAGCTCAACCCATTAGATCACACCTTAATTTCAAGTCCAGTTGGGCCAGTCCATAAATTCTAGGGCTATTGAAATGATAACACTATCAAGCGCTTTATGAGCCATCAGACCAGGTGGGTAAATATATCGAGAAACCGATATACCGCACATACCGTATTGAAAAAATACCGAAAAAATAATCTTGTTTGTCCGGAGACGAGTGTTAGGTGTAGAGGGGGGGGTGAATACACCTGAGTACAAGTTCCTTTTCTCAAATGCGAAGGACAGCTGAGCTGTATTTTGCAACTGATGAACAGTGCCAAATAGTAACCTTCTGATCGCAGGTCAGAGTGACTCAACTACTGAGTTTGTTCTACTAAATTTCGTCAGTATTAAAACCTCAGGCGGAGAGTTAGTGCGGATAAGTGTAGGGCCCGATAGACTTCGTCTCGATTTGAAAACGTGTTTTTGCAAACCAAATCAGTTTTGGCTGGTGCACTTTTAAATACGTTTTATGCAACGTATGAGTTTGTAAAACGATTTGAGAACAATGCAATAAAATAGTAAATAACACAAGCAATTTTTAACGTGGTTCGGATACGCAAGATCCTACGTCCACGGTCCTGCTTAAGGGAGGTCTTGTTGATTAATCCGAGCAAGCCTCAGCAAGGTATCTCGCTACGGGACGGGATCATTCTAAGTTATAGTCCTTAGCGACTTTACAAATCAAACCGAAGTTTGAAGGGGAGGGGATTTTCTCCAACTATGAAGGAGTTCTTACAATAAGAACATTCACAGAAAGTGAACTACTTCGAAGACTCTAAGTTATGGATATAACAGTTGAGCTTAGATAGAGAAGAGGGATCTAAAGAAACTCTAGAGAGAAGAACTAAAGATTTTCAACTAGGCAAGTTCTTCGCTGGATCTTCGTGAAAGCGCTAGAGAGTTTGAATGCTTGAGTGTGTAATCCCTTTGATATCCCGTGCGTTGAGCTCGGAAAGGCTTCTCTATTTATAGTCATGACCCAATCATTTGTCCGTTGGAGAAGATGATGCCACGTGTCACAAACGTCTAAGGAAAACGGCCATAAGTTTCGAAATAGTGTCGCAGAGTAGTTGGTCACTATACATGAGAGCAGCTTTAGTTGCAGAGCCGGTAAGGCTTAGACCGCTTCTCATTGGTCGAGGTTTGTGGTAGGTGAGACTTGTCAGACATCAGTCTTCATCTGAGTTGACTCTCACTCATCCTCGTATGATCTTCTGCTGACTTCGAATGTCATTAAAAGTCGGATTATTTCCTGTCGGATATAGTAGATCTGGCACGATCGTACTGTCTTCTTCTTCTGAGTCGGCTGATAACGGGTCTTCTACTGAGTGCAGTCAACTGATGACTCTGAAGGTACTAAGCTTTATACTATGTCCTTTACTGGAGGTCAGCTGATAAAAGAATCTTCTACTGATGAAGGTCAGCTGGAGACATGAGAACACGAGCTCTTACATACTGATGACGTGGGGTTCTGGAATTTAACTTCCTATTGAAGTTTAGACCAACAAATACCCCTTACAGGACTTAGACAAAAACAGATAACGAAAATAAGAACAGTCTAGCCGATTACATCATCTAGTTCGAAAGATAACACACTAGGGGTACAAGAAAGGTTTTGGGATCTTCAATTCCATAGCAATAAATCACTATGATTTCCCCCATTACCGAAGTAAGCAAGTCCTAATACAAGAACTACCGATGATAATACAAAGTACCCTCTAAGTGATGATTTAATCAATCACTGACTCATAACCCAACAAATTTCCCGCTAATTGATGATGCCAAAACCACTAAGTACTAAACTACTGACCCAAGAGACTTCAGTAAAACTGAGCAGTGAAAAATAGGGTAATCAGCAGATAAAAGATAGGCACATCAGAGAAAGGTAGGTTACGTGAGTGTGTGTCAGATCACTTCAGTGATCAGTTGTGATAAACAATAAACACAACCATAAGACAATGAGTAGTTGTCTGGCCAAGAAAGAACTGATATATTATATATGAGAGGTTAGATTACATCACTCTATGCACTATACAACAGAAGATAAGGAGCAGCTACTACTAACGTCTGTACTTCTTGATCTTGGCTTTGAATTCCGCAGACTTAGCAGCTGGAGGCTCCAACCCATAAGATTTGTATATCCTTTCTCTGAGGGTTTGGATGGAAGTGAGGTCACTTGGCTGCAAAGGATCCAGATCATTGTGGCGTGCAGCAGTCTCGACCTCGTCCTCTATCTCCTTCGTGCAAATCACTCCTCGGGTCGTCATGGGAGGAGTCAGCTGGCGGTAGGCAGGAGCGGTGAAGGGCAGCTTCTCCTTGAATAATAGTAGCTTGATCTGCGCCCTGAAGTTTGCATTGTACTGATAGATGAATTCATCGAAAAGCTCAGCAGGCGACACTTCAGCAGGATAGCACTACCATACATAATAGGCCTTGATGAAATCTATCTTCAGCTCCTCCCACTTCTCGTTCAGATTCCAAGGAATCCATCTGTCTACGCGGCGGTGTGGAGTCTTCTTGAGATAGGCCTTTTGGGCACCACGCCGGAAGAACTTTGATGTCCTCGGGATCTGCTTACTTTTGTCGAAGATTGGCTCTCTGGCGATTTTATCAGTAAGCTCTATTATCTTAGCCAAATCTTCTGCTCTTTTCTTCTCCCTCATAGCAGTAGCTCTCTTATCTCTTGTCCTGAGATTTAGCCCTTGCTGCGTAGCCTCCCAAGTTGCCTTGTCTTCTGCCTCCTGCTCAGGTGTAAGTGTAGAGATATTCTTCATCCTCTGAGCAAGTGGCAGGGTGTCCATCCCTGAGTCATCAGCAGGCTCCTGATTAGCAGATTGCTGAGCCTTCTTCTTTTGCTGATCAATTATCCTCTTGGCATGACTCTTGGACATCCTGACAACTGTCACTCTCTTCTTCTTCTTAGGCTTCTGAGCCTCTTCTTCTAGCCTCAGCTCATAATCTATCTGATCCTAGAGTTGCTGGGCCACCCTCTTATCATGCTCTTCCTGCTCTACTCTTGATTTGAATTTGGGCGTCGGGGAAGGAGGTGGAGTGCTTTCAGTGGCTTTCTCCTTCCCGGGCCTCTGAGTCAGCAGGGGCTCATCCTCCTGATCGAGGAATTGAGCTATGTCTTCAATGTGCTGCGCCTGAGCCGAGGATCCTTTCATCTAATACATCAATTCAATTACAATATAATTAAAATCATTTTTCTAAAAAAATCATTGTTTAAAAATCCATCAATATTGGTATTCGATAAATAAATTTGATCAATCCACAATTTATCAAAATAACGCGTATTTTTATTTTTAATTAATTTTTATTTTAGAAATTCATTCATTTATAATATATTAGAAAATAAAAATAAATAGGAAAATTAATATACTCATTAATTTTTATACACTATTAAAATGTAGCCTCAATTAGTGCCCTATATTTACCATATACTCTAAAACTTGATCAATGTTGTTGGTCCCGAGATAAACGTTCAGGTGTAGAGGGGGGAGGGGGAGGGGGGGGTGAATACACCTGAAAACAATTTCTCAATAAAACGCGAACAGTCCTTTTCAAGAGAATGACGTACTAAACAGGTTCAGCCGACCAAATAAGTTGTTCTGAATCGCGTGGCAGAGTGACTGACTTCACTGAGGCCTGCTAGCTGACTTAAGTCAGAATTCAGTACCGTTCAGCTGAAGTTCAGTATAGTACGGAATGTGTAGGCCCAAATTCAGTTGAGTTAGAAAACGTCTTTAAGAAAACAGTTTCAGTATATTAGTGCAATCTGTTAAGCTTTGCTAAAACTCAGTTGAATGATTCTAAATGATATTTTTATTTATGAACAGTAATCAATGCAACAGTAAAAACACAGAACACAAGCAATTTTAAAGTGGTTCGGATCCAACAATCCTACGTCCACTTGTCCCGAAAAGACCAGGGAGGCTATTTTATTATCCTCGAGTTAGTCTCGGTCCGGTTTGTGCACTGGACAAACACTGGTCTTGAAATTTATACTGAGCAAGTCTCAGTTTACAAGATATCAAACTTAAGTGTTTGACAAACTCTCCAACTATGAAGGAGTCATTTACAATAAGGATCAGTTCAAAGATGAACTCCTTCGTTCTAAGCTATAGATATGGTCTGCTGAGCTTAGGTTAGTGGGAAAGGGAACGAGAAAGTGGCTTCTAGAGCGACGGACGGTTAAGTATAGACTTTGGGTCGTATGCAGTCGCTTGGATACTAGAGGCTTTATGATCTGATTCAGCTCGGTTCCCTATGAGCAAGTATGTCGCCTTTTGCTGAAGATTACTCTATGAAGTTCTTGCGGAAAGCTTAAGTCATTTCTGAGTTGCTCGTGAATGCTCGGGTGTTCTTCATTTTTTTAGGTGAGCTTCAATTTGAAATCTTCCCTCCATTTATGGAGCAGAGACATGGATAGATCCGTTGGAGACGACGATCCATGTGTCTCTCTCTTTTGGGTAGCTAACGGCTCTTTCAAAGTATGGTGACAGAGTCCTTTCCCTCCATTTCTGAAAAGTTGTTGACTTGCAGCTTTAATCAGAAAGTAGACAGTTGGCCGCTTTGTTGGTCCCGAGAGCACGTTCAGGTGTAGAGGGGGGGGGGGGGTGAATACACCTAAAACCGATTTCTCAACTTGAAACACGAACAGTCCTATTCAGGATGGAGTCGTCATCGAATGAATTCAACGGACCGCATGACCGTTTCAATCGTGTTAAGGAAAGAGATACTAACTCTACCGAGACCCGCTAACCGACCGAGTCGAGTCCGTATCTTCGGTTGGAGTTTAGTGGTGCGGAAATGTGTAGGCCCAAAACAACTGAAAGTGGAAAACGTTATATCAAAAACAGTTTTAGTTCGAAGATAAAACGCTTAAGATCGCCGAAACTTAGTTGAATGATTTTTAAGGATAATTTTCGGTATGAACAGTTAAAATCAATGCAACAAGTAAATAAGAAAACAAGCGAGAGACACAGTATTTTTAAAGTGGTTCGGATACACAGGATCCTACGCCCACCGTCCCGAAAGATCGGGAGGCTATTTATTATACCGAGTTAGTCTCGGTCGGCTTGTACACGGGACAAAGCCGCGTCTTGAAGTTTTTACCGAGCAAGTCTCGGTTACAAAGGTATCAAATCGAAGTGTTTGACTAACTCTCCAACTATGAAGGAGTCCTTTTACAATAAGGATCAGGTTCAAATATGAACTCCTTCGTCTAAGCTATGGATATATTCGGTTGAGCTTAGGGTTAGAGGGATAGGGAACGAGAATGTAGCTTCTAGAACGACGAACAGTGAGTTTAGCTTTGGGTTCATGTAACGTCGTTTGGATACTAGAGGCTTGTATATCGGTTCGACCTTGGTTCCCTAAGAGCTAGATTGTAGTCTTTCGCCGGAGAAATATTCTTCGAGTTCTTGCGGAAGACTTATGCTTTTGATTTGCTCGTTGAATGCTCTGTGTTCTTGTGTTTTCTCGTATGCTTCAAATTTTGAATGATCCCTCTATTTATACAGAAGAGTCTTGGAAAGATCCGTTGGTGACGATCATCCCTTACTCTCTCTCTTTTGGTAGCTAACGGCTCTTTTGAAGTAGAGTGACAGTGTCCTTTCCCTCCTTTTCCGGAAAGTTGTTGACTTGCGCCTTTAGTAGGTATAGGACGGTGTCTCGCTTGTCATTCGTCGAGGTTTACAAAGCGGTTGAGACAGAACAAACTTCGAGGCATACTGAAGTTGACTTCTCTCTTCCTCGTATTTGACTATGCTGATTGTCATTCAAAAGATCTGACAGTTCAGAAGATTGTCTGGCCGTTGCTGAGTCTGATCTTTGATTCAGTAGCAAATATGTTGAGATAGCTTTACTGAAGATCAGCTCTGAGTACAGTGAACTACTCCTGCTGAGTTCAGTTCTACTGACTCTATTCGATATCTTGCTCCCGCCGAGTCCAATTTTTACTGAGTCTTCTACATCTGGTGCTGAGGCCGATAATCTACCGAACGCCCGAACCAGAGCAGAGTGTCTACTGAGTCTGAACCCTCAGAGACAAACAATTACAACGAAATGGTTCACCAATCAAGATAGGGTTTTGGGATCTTCAAATCTTCATAGATTCACTCAGAGCATAGGCCTACTGAGTGCGTATCAATACGGAAGATAGAATCATTTCCCACTAAGTATTACAGTGCTGAGGATAGAATCATCACCCAACAATTTTCCCCTATTTGATGATGCCAAAACCTAACACCATCTATGCTAACTAACACTAAACTACTCAGAAACAGAGCTCCTTACAATTTTACAAGTAGGTTCAGCGGAGTTGTTCTTCAAGTTCTAGACTACTAAAGGGAGCAGAGCAGGGGAGTCGAATATTGAGACTAAGCATATCCCCTGTCTTAACAATTTCCCTTTATATCACAATAACTAGTCTATCAGAATCTCAGCAGCTACTGACAAAGAATATGCACAGTGAGTGTGTGAGTCAGTAATCACTTCAGTGATTCTGAGTGTTAAAGTATAAAACAGAACATGGCTTATATAGACAATAAGATATTGTCGAAGCCAAAAGATATATATATATATATATATATATATATATATATATATATATAATGTGAGAAAGTTTAGTACATTACATCTCTTTCTAAGCTAGGAAAGTTAAAGAAGAATCTAAGATCTAGGAGCGCTTGTACTGCTCGATCTTATCCTTGAAATCTTGCGATTGAGTCTCGGAAAGGGGCAGTCCATACATCCTGTAGGTAATCTTCCTTAGCTTCGGAAATTCAAAGAAAGTCTGTCGGCTCGTCTTCTTCGAGAGATCCGGCTCGCGGCATCCTTTACTTCTTTTTCAATCACACCATAGTGAATAGAATCATCAAGTCTTCTCGGTGGTGGCGATGCGGGTTCGGGGACTCGGACTTCAATATTCTCTTTCACAAAGATTCCGCATGTAGACATACAAGTCGAGTTCAGTCCTCATCATCCATTCAACATAAGCATCGCCCTTTGCCTTGTCCGACCGGAATCTCCGTAAATAATTCCTCTTGATGAACTCTATCTTCAGTGACTCCCATCTCTGAGTGTACCGAGCCGGCATCCACTCATCGCCCCTTGGCCATCTATGTATCTTCGATCTGTTGGTTTCCCGAACTTCCTATATCCGAATGTCGGCTTTGGAAGGAACCCTCGTCCCGGCTTCTTGTTCAGTTTGGACTCTGAGTGCTTTTAAGTCTGCCATATGGATTCTCTCTCTGGCAGCTTCAATCTGTCTCGCCTCTTCTCCACTGTACAGGTACCGATCCATCTGAGCAAAGATGGCTTTTATCTCAGCATCCTGTTCTTTTGGAGTTGTGTAGGAGGGCTTGCGAGGCGACTGATCTTCTGAGTCAGCAGGGGTACTTGATTTTTCTTTGGACGTACCCTGCTTCTCAGTGTCCTTCTATTGTTGTTGCTACTCCCTATCATCATCATCTTGAAGTGTCAGCTGTCTGGGAGGCAACCTAGTCGTTGTTGACTTCTTTCCGCCGCGAGCTGGGGCCTTTGTCTTTCCTTTTATAGTTTTCGCTTTAGGCTTGTTGGCTGCTTCAGCTTCGGCTATCTCCCTAGCCAACCTTTCATCGGCTGCTATCTGAGCCTCCTCCTCCTTACTGATATACCTCTTAGTCTTCTTGGAGGGAGGGGTGGGGAGTTTTAAGATCTTCTTACCTTTTCCTTCAACTGGAGGTGGGAGAGGTGCCTCTTCCTCTTCAGAGTCCTCTTCCTCAGCATACTGAGCAACTTCTTTGATTATGTCTAGAGGTGTTTGGGTTGCCTGAGTTGCTTGTTCCCTGGATCCTGAGCCGCTTGGGCCAGTCCCAGCTGAGATTCCAGCTGAGACACCCTGGGCCTCATCAGTCGGTTCAGTAGGAGTAGTTGTCTCGAACCGAGCTTGCTCCTTCTATCGACCTTGTCTTCTTCGAAGACTTCAAGATTCGCTCCTTGGTCTTTTGAGCTTTCTCTTCCCCCTTAGATTTATCCCCCTGGAATTTCTTAGGTACAGTTGTCTGGGACTTCTTTTCCCCCTTTTTGGCATCAACAATTCCAACCGGGGTAGGAGCTAGTACCTTGGTGTTCAGCCGTTGTACGGTGGCCGACACCATCAAGTCTCGGAGTGGATTTTAGTCGGCGCCTCGTGCAGCCTCATTCTTCTCGTAATCGGTTCATCCTTGTATAATTTGTGAGAATGGTCGGCTTCGGCCTTGAACTCGTTCGCGCTTGGCCTCAACCTTATCTTCCAAGGCCGTCTCGGATAGAGTTGAGTCCGAGCTCATGGGCTCGGGATATGGTTGTGACAGATTCGAGTATGAGAGTTGTGGGTGGCCTTGAATTTGTCAAATAGTTGATTCGGCCTTCCTAAATGTCTTAGCCGAACCTCGAATTCGGTTCTCTGCTTAGCCGGCCGTGATATAATGGTGGAGATATTGGGGGCGGCCGATGATGTCATCAAGTCCTCGGCCCCAATTGCGCTAGTGGCTTGGGCGCTCTCTTTCCACACTTTGTGGACCGCTTTGGCAAGGGCACGGTTACCGTGTCCCTTGGCTTCTAAGAGCCTTCGCCATTTCCTTGGATCGTCGGCCTTTGGGGCCGGGCGCTACATCGAACTTAGATTTAAGCAAGAGTTGTTCGAAGTACCCGGCCCGCCGACTTCTCAGGAGCAAGGATTGTGAGAGGAAGCTTAGTCTGAGTAGAGGTATCCTTGTCCTCGTGAGTTCCCTCATCAGGCTTCTCAGGGCCTGAATCACGGGGTGGGTCCTGACCATCAGGGTCAGACCCATCCGAAGGAGGCGAGCCGGCGACTCGCCGACGGGCCATTCGGCCAGGGCCAACATTGCGCCCTTAGGTCCTCCGGAGTGCCAAGGTCGGCGGCCGTGAGTAGCCTATCTGTCGCCTTATGATCGGCTCCTCTTCATGCAGCTTGCGCAGTGTAGTGAAGAATGAGGCGTAGCCGATTGGGCCACTCCTAGAACCTCGAAGCATATGGAGTCCGGCCTTGTTTGGCTATAGTCACCGGATCGGGGTGGCCATAAATCTCCGATATATGCTCGGTAATCTCCCGGAATGCTTGAGATAGGATAGCTGAAGCTTACATTCCGACAGATTCCTGTTCAGATGCCGTCTCCGAATCTTCAATGTCTATCGGAGACGTCTGTTTCTCAGCCAGAGCGGTCTGCCGAGTGGTGGAACGTCAAGGGGGGGCCGTCCGGGGTTTCTAGGTCACCACTCGGGATCGCCCCGGTTGGAACCCCGTGGTCCACTTCTATCGCTCGTTCGGTGGAGACGGCCCTCTCCACCGATTGAGTCTTTTCTCGAGGACTCGACTCATCAACCAGTGCATTGGCCGTAGAGTGCGTTCAAGAATGGCCTGCCGGGATCGCCTCTCGTTTCGGTAGGCACGACGGGAGTAGATTTCCGCGGTCGCTTTCGCTGGTGCCTTAGGAATTTTGCCTTGAGGAGACCGCTTCTTAGTTGGCGTGGTCTTCTGAGGCGTCATCTGCTGAGCTGAGGGCCCTGTCCCTATCTGCTGAAAGGCCGCCGCCTTTGTTTTGGAACCCGACCTTCTTCACGTTAAAATAAACCTTGTCGCCGTACATGATTTGGTCATCTCCTAGAAGTCCTCAATCATTACCGACAGCTTCAGACCATACAGAAGCTTACCTTTCGCGCTCAGTCTGTAGGAGGCTTTGTCAAATTTCGTAGCCTGGACCATGAATTCACGGAGAAAAAATTCAGTCCAGTTGATCTTGACTCGGTCATAAATTGCCATCATCAGCTGTATCTTGGGCCTCGAGACTTGATCGAATGAGCCAGCTTGGCTCGTCAGCAGTTGCGTACCAATATACGCTAGAGCGCGGTACTGAGGCAACATTACGTTCTTAGGGAAGGCAGCTCTAAACGCAGTGGGCTTCCTGCAGAATATCGATAGGTAGTCGTCCACCATATCATCGTTTTACCCAATGGTGCTGACACCTTCAGACGGTAGGTTGAAGCTTATCTTAGAGCTTCTTTAACTGACATCTGCTTTATCTGCAAAGCAGCTTCACCGATTGTATGGACAGTGAATCTCCCAATGACGTCGCCAGCTACTGAGTCGGAGTTTAGGTAGATCTCAGCAACTTGTCTGGGAAGGAAGAACGTCGGCTTCTTGGAGAGAAATCCCTCCAGTCCAGATGCCCGAAGAGCGTCGAAGATCTCTTCCATGTAGTCCAGATCACACGCACCGAACTCCATGATTGGTTCGCACCAGACACGGTCTTTTTCAAGAATCTCCTTCATGTTTGAGGGAGCGGTTACTGAGACGTTTGAACTCGCCATTATATCTGTCACAAGAAGAATTTATCAGTATCGAGTTTGATAAAACAGTTAGTATACCGATGCTGAAAAAGAAGGTTATCGTGACAGATCTAATAATCATACCAATGAAAAACTGAGCGTTTAAGAAATATGCAAGTAGGGAGTAAAGTATGCTAATGGCGGTTTCTAAGATATGATCGAAAATATATATCTACGTGAAGATGAACAGTTATCAATCAATGGCTGAGTTTAAACTTGCTTTAAGAGATGAACGGTCAAGATTAAATAGTATATTATAGGTAATGATCACAAATCCGCCTAAGTCAAAAGCCAGTTGTAACTTGCCTAAGTAGTAACTATGATACGACATGCATTAAATGCGTGGCAGAGTTCAGCATACTTATGCATGGAATGTCGTGAATTAAATGTAAGTCGTTAATATTAAATGACAATCCTTGAGATATTAAATACGATGCTGATTCTGAGCAATAAGTGCATATTAGTTCTATTAGTTACTACTGAGTAGAGATACGCAAACCTGTCAGCTGAACATCGTAGTCGGTGATACCTCGTGTAGCCGGTTGCTTGAGTCTCTACGTCTCGAATTTACTCGCATCGAGAGTGAACATTCCCCCTTACGAATGCTCCTCTCCCGAAACCTCTTCGACCGGGAGTCGGTAGGGTCCAGCAGACCTAGCTCTACTGAAAGTTCTCTGAATCTGGATTCAGCTAGAGGCTTGGTCACTATATCAGCCCTTTGATGGTCAGTATGGATCTTTTCCATCCTGATATCCTTCTTTTCGACATGGTCACGAATGAAGTGATGTCTGATGTCCACGTGCTTGCATCTTGTGTGAAGTACAGGGTTCTGAGTGATTGCAATGGCACTGCACGTCGCAGTGAAGATTGGCACTTCATTCTGAATGACTTCATAGTCTCGTAGCTGCTGTCTCAGCCAAAGGATTTGGGCGCAGCAACTTCCGGCAGCCATGTATTCAGCTTCAGTAGTTGACGTGGCTATTGAGTGATGTTTCTTTGAAAACCATGAGATCAGCTTACTGCCAAGGAACTGACACGGTCCTGAAGTTGACTTTCGGTCAATTCTACATCCTGCATAGTCAGCATCAGAGTAACCAGTTAGTTCTATATTATCATCAGCTGGATACCATAAACCCATGTCAGGTGTTCCTCTGAGATAGCGGAGAATCTTCTTTGTTGAGTCCATGTGACTCTGCTTTGGATTCGCCTGAAATCGAGCACAGACACCTACAACATAAGTTATGTCAGGACGAGTAGCAGTTAAATATAATAAAGAACCAATTATAGCACGAAATTCAGTTTGGTCTACTAATACTCCCTCCTTATCAAGATCAATTTTCATGTTTGTGTTCATCGGGATCTTGATAGGTTTGCCAGATGTGCAACCGAATCTTTTAATGAGGTCTCAAGTGTATTTGCCTTGATTAATAAACGTCCCTTTTTCAGATTGTTTGACTTGGAAACCTAGGAAGTAGTTCATTTCTCCCATCATTGACATCTCGAATTTGTCCTTCATCATCTTTTCAAATTGTTGGCACATGATGACATTCTTAGATCCAAATATAATGTCATCTACATAGATCTGCACAAGTAGTAGATCGTCTTCCGATCCGAATGCTTTGAATAGAGTGTGGTCTATCGTGCCTTTACGAAAACCTTTACGAAGAAGAAACTCAGATAGGGTATCGTACCAAGCCCTGGGTGCTTGTTTTAATCCATACAGAGCCTTTCTGAGTCTGTAAACCTGATGTCCCTGCTGAAAGCCGGGCGGTTGTTCCACGTAGACTTCTTCTTTCAGTACGCCATTCAGGAACGCAGACTTCACATCCATTTGATAGACTCTGAATCTTTGATGTGTTGCGTAGGCTAGGAATAGTCTAATTGCCTCCAATCTTGTAACTGGAGCGAAAGTCTCATCGAAATCTATTCCCTCAGCTTGACAGTAGCCTTTTGCCACGAGTCTTGCTTTGTTCCTTACTATGACGTTGTTTTCATCCCGCTTGTTCTTTAAGACCCATTTTGTTCCAATAACATGTTGATGCCGGGTCTATCAACAAGCTCCCAAACGTCGTTTCTCGTGAACCGATTCAGCCTCCTCTCGCATAGCTATGATCCGGTCCAAGATCTTTCGGTCATCCTCAATCGTCCGAGGTTCGTCGGTAGACAAGAAGAAGGAATATAGGGTACTATCTCCTTGACAGAATCTGGATCTTGTCTTTACTCTTGCTGAGGGATCTCCAATAATCATATCAGCAGTATGAGCGTCCAGCCACGATCTACGATGTTTCAGTTCTTCATCTGAAATTTGTTCAACACAGATAGTAGGCGAGTTAGGCATTTCAGTTGTACTATTCTGAGATTGAAGCATTTCGTGAATGAGAGTGTGATCTACCGAGTCACCGAGGTTCGGGGCATTCAGCTCGGGAACACTAATAGATGTTCCCCCCCGAGTTGTTATTCTCGGTGGTGGTCTCGGTTACCTCACGGGGTTTCTTCATCGACTCGAGTTACCCGGGATTGATTCCGTTGAGGAGAATCAATCGGCTCAACCTACATTTACCGCCGGTTGAGATTCGAGTAGACTTATCTTCATTTTCCTCATCTCGAATCATCATCCCAACAAAGTCTGGATCTTTTCGACTTTGTCTTTTAGGCTTAGATCCCGTAGGCGCTTACCGATGTCCTCGGATTCGGAATTAGAGTTATTGCTACGTGTTTGGTAGCAAACTCATTAAAAACAACATGAGGGCTTTCCTCCACGCAAAGGGTTCGATAGTTGAATACTCAAAGCTTTGCTGACCCGAGAGTATCCTAAGAATACTCCCCGATCCGACTTGCTATCAAAAGTTTTCGAGGTGATCTTTCCCATTATTGTGGATAAAGCACGAGCACCCAAAAATATGGAAATAGGATAGAGAAGGTTTCTGCTGTTCCATAGTTCATATGGTGTTCTCTTACGTTGCTTTGTCGGTAGAGAACGGTTCGAGTGTAACAAGCGGTATCGGTGGCTTACGCCCGGAATTTGGCCGGGAGTCCCGAGTCCGCGAGTAGAGTTCTAGCCTGCTTCTTTGAGAGTTCTCGTTCTTTCGTTCAAGAACTCCATTTTGCTTTGAGGTGTGCGAGCAGCCGATGTCTCATGCTCTATTCCTTCGCTTGCGTAACTCCTCCACCATAGAATTAAGGAACTCGGTTCTGTCGCGAACGGATTTTGATAATTTTGGTGTTCTTCTCGACACTGAGCCTTTTCAGAAGCCTTGGTAACTCTGTTTTGACGTCAGTCATCGATGACCACTAAAGCATATTTCTTGCCTCTGATCGTCACTGGAGAGACTGGACCGAACAAAGCCATACGTAGTAGCTGAAGGATTCCATCAGTGGAAGGAGATGGAACAGGTGGATTTTGATTCCTTTTTTGCTTTCCCTTCAGACATGCTTCACACTGAGTGTCTTTGCTGAATACTTCATTCGGCAGTCCTCTTGCTAGAGTGTTTCTTGCTAGTTTGTTAAGCGTCTTGAAGTTGAGATGGCTGAGTCTCTTGTGCCACAGCCACCCCGTTCGGTTGTCGTTCTTTGCTAACAAACAAGCTTCAGGTTCAGCTGAGTTCCAGTCAGCCACATAGATATTCTTCTTGCGCGAACCTGATAACACTGTTTTCCCTGTGGATTTATTAATGACATCACAGAAACCAGCGTCAAATATCACTCTATTCGAGTTATCACAAAATTGACTAACAGAGAGAAGGTTGTGCTGAAGTCCTTCAACATATGATACTCTTGGAACTTTGGCGGTTCAATGCTTGAGTGTTCCAAATCCTCTTGTGTAGCCTTTAGCATTGTCTCCAAACTCAGTCCGGGGTCCTTCTTCGTGGATATAATTCTTCAGTAGACTCTTTTGATATGTCATGTGTCGTGAGCATCCGCTGTCCACATACCATGGGTCTTTGTGCACCTGCAAAACATAATTATATTCAAGTACCCTTTATTTTGATTTTGGGTCCTTAGATGTTAGTTTTAGTAACCCATATTTATCTTACGGCCCTGGTAGTCTCAGACAACTTCTTTCCACTTGAGTCAACATATTTGACCACTGGACTGGTCGATACTGACTTCTTAGGCTTTTTTGGTTCAGGAGTCCGGATCTTCTGAGTTGGTGGACTGCTGACCTTTGCCTTTTGTGCGATTTTCTTCTTTTTCTGACTCTTGGATCCTTTTCTGACTATAGGATCATAATAGTATGACCCATACTTAGCAGGATGTGTCAGCTGAGGAGGTCCATACTGATCAGCCCACTTTGGCTTGCTGGTTCCCCCTTGATTGAACTGGGGTGTTCTAGTGCTGATCTTTTGGCCAGAATGCTGATGTGTAGGATGAGGTGCCTTCATCTTTTGTTTGTTCTTGGCTAGAGGGTTCAGTATGTTTGCATTGATTGTCTCCCCTTGAACAAACCTATCAGCAAGTCGCACTTCTGAGTGGACGGGGGCAGATGAGGAAGCACCTTGGCTAAAACCAAGTCCTTCCTTGCAGTGCTTGGGCTTGTTGCTTGCTAGCATAGCCTCCAGCTTCTTTTCAGCGCCTATGTACCGCTCAGTCATCAGGTTCCTCCAGACATCATCACTTTTTCAGTGTATCGTGCTCGGTCTGAAGTCCTGATAGTTATTGCTTCAGTAGACTCAGTTCAGTATCTTTCTGAGTTAAGTCCTTGGTCAGAACTGAGATCTGATCGTCTTGATGTTGAGACTTGGCCATCAGAGAGTTTATCTCCTCCCTGAGTCTCAACACAAGTCCTTCAGAATCAGTAGCAACCTGACTCTCCTAAGAAAGTCTCTGATTCTCCATTTTCAGGGTATACAACTCCTGAAGAGTCTTACTGAGCTGCAGACTCATCTGAATCTGTTCGTCTAGAAGTTCTTCGATGCTTTGTGCGACGTCCGAATTCTCGTCTCGCTCCTGAAACAATGGTCGTGTGTGCGGTTTGAAGGAGAGTTAAATAGTTCATGAGAGTTTACCTCATCCTCTTCTCCTCGCCATTGGACACTTTTCGCCAGTTTCTTCGGCCTTCAACCTCTAGGGCCATGAAAGCTGCTTCATCATCGGATGAATCCATGAAGGAGTTGACTTCTTCTGAGTCGTCTTAGAGTTCACCAGCTATGTATGCTTGTCTCTTCTTGGCGAATTTCTCTCTCCTTGCTTTTCGTGCTTTGCTCGTTCGGTACTACCTTGAGCTCGGGACGGTCATACCGATAGTGTCCCGGCTTCTTGCGGTTGTGTGCAATGACTCTTTCTTCTTTGCTTTCGCTGTCTTTTGATGGAGCTGAGTTATCCCTCTTTCTGCATTCCGAAGTATGCGAGTCAGGAGTGCGTTTAGGCGTGTATTCAGACTTACCTTTTGATTCTCGATAGGCTTTAGTCACTTTTCTGCACCACTTCTTTTCCTTCTGATATTTTACGGCAAGCAGTGCGTACTTCTGAGCGAGACTTCCTTCTTGTATGTCGTTGAGTGAAGGTTCAGTCTTACTCGACGCAGGAGACGCTGTGCTGACTGATGCTTTGAAGGCATGTCAATTGTCTGTCGAACTCGAATTCCTCTACTTGAAGTTCTAAAAAGATATGGTCAGGAGTAACAATATCTAAGTCAGAATGTCGTAATAATGTAGCAAAAGGAGTCCAATGACCGTCTGGCAGTGCCCTCAGTATTTTGAGATTCATTTCTCGGTTGGAGAATGTCTCTCCCAGGTCGTTGATGGAGTTCATCAGATTCGTGAATCTGACGCTGAGATCTTCTATGGTGTCTCCGGGCATGAGAGACAAACTCTCCAGCTTTTGGAGTTCCAAAGACAAGTTTGTTGTCTTTGATCTTCCGAGTCCCCCGACTCGGAGCGGCTAGAGCATCCCGAGTTCCTTAGGCTGTCTTGCATTCCCGAACCCTCTTGAGATAAGAATCACTTAAGGTGGTTAGTATGGCATTCCCTGGCGACTCGGTTTAAGTTATGAAGTTTCTTCTCCTCGGGGTGAAGAGACTTCGTCCTTGGGAATCTTCTTTCCGGTCCACCATTCCTCCTCCAGCTGTTTGATCCTGAGTTACAACACTATCTATCATAGGAACGATAGGTCCTTCCTCAAGTACTTCGGTCATGCTGTCGTGAAGGGAAGTCAAATGAGCCTCCATTCTGACCCGCCATACACCATAGTTCTCTACTGAGAACATGGGTACCATCCTTATACCTGACATATCAGTCAAATATGAAGGAGTCCTTTTACAATAAGGATCAGGTTCAAATATGAACTCCTTCGTCTAAGCTATGGATATATTCGGTTGAGCTTAGGGTTAGAGGGATAGGGAACGAGAATGTAGCTTCTAGAACGACGAACAGCTGAGTTTAGCTTTGGGTTCGTGTAACGTCGTTTGGATACTAGAGGCTTGTATATTGGTTCAGCTTGGTTCCCTAAGAGCTAGATTGTAGTCTTTCGCCGGAGAAATATTCTTCGAGTTCTTGCGGAAGACTTAGGCTTTTTGATTTGCTCGTTGAATGCTCTGTGTTCTTGTATTTTCTCGTATGCTTCAAATTTCGAATGATCCCTCTATTTATAGAGAAGGGTCTTGGAAAGATCCTTTGGAGACGATCATCCCTTACTCTCTCTCTTTTGGTAGCTAACGGCTCTTTTGAAGTAGAGTGACAGTGTCCTTTCCCTCCTTTTCTGGAAAGTTGTTGACTTGCAGCTTTAGTAGGTATAGGACATGTGTCTGCTTGTTATTCGTCGAGGTTTACAAAGCAGTTGAGACAGAACAAACTTCGAGGCATACTGAAGTTGACTTCTCTCTTCCTCGTATTTGACTATGCTGATTGTCATTCAAAAGATCTGACAGTTCAGAAGACTGTCTGGCCGTTGCTGAGTCTGATCTTTGATTCAGTAGCAAATATCTTTGAGATGGATTTATCGAAGATCGGCTACGAGTACGGTGAACTACTCTGCGCCGAGTTCGGTTCTACCGACTCTATTCGAATATCTTGCTCTGTTGAGTCCAGTTTTTACTGAGTCTTCTACATCTGGGTGTTGAGGCTGATAATCTACTGAACGCCTGAACCAGAGCAGAGTGTCTACTGAGTCTGAACCCTCAGAGACAAACAATTACAACGAAATGGTTCACCAATCAAGATAGGGTTTTGGAATCTTCAAATCTTCATAGATTCACTCAGAGCATAGGCCTACTGAGCGCGTATCAATACGGAAGATAGAATCATTTCCCACTAAGTATTACAGTGCTGAGGATAGAATCATCACCCAACACGCTTGTTATTGGTCGAGGCTGAAGAATGTAGGTGAGACAAACAGACTTCAAGATGGATCTGAAGCTGACTTCTGCTGATTTAACTTATGAGATATCCTGACAGTCAGAAGACTGTCTAGCCGTTGCTGAGTCTGGTCTATGTTCAGTAGCATATTCCTGCTGAGTTCAGCTCTACTAAAGATCAATTCTGAGTTCAGTGAACTACTCCTGCTGAGTTCAGTTCCACTGACTCCTTTCGATATCTTTGCTCCGGTACTCACGAGTCTTCTTCTTATCGTGCCGAGGCCGATAGTCTGTCGAAGAACCGGCAAAAACCGAGTGCTCGAACCATATCGAAGAGTGTCTACTGAGTCTAAAACTCTCAGAAACAGAACAAACAATTACAACAGAATGGTTCATCAGTCAAAGTAGGGTTTTGGGTTTTCAAATCTACAGAGGACTAGGCTACTGAGTCATACTGAATCATCTCCCAACAAATGTTAACTTGGATATGCATCTCATAATTTGATCTAAATTACAACATAAAATTAAATACAATAGGAAAATTAATATTTACCAAGATAATAAATATTTATAATTTTCAAGGTAAATAGCCTTTTTTTTCTCAACTAATTGATTTGGTAAATAGGAAAAGTGATCTTAGTTGTTAATGAGAGTTAATATTCGTCTTTGATTGTGTAATTTAGCTATGAGTCTATCACATTTATAGCTTAATTAGAAGTAATTATACACTATTAAGATTTATACAAGAGAAATTTAAGCATTCATAGTAGGAATGTTTAGGTATACATATGGTCAGAAACCCTTTATATATAATTGTTTTAAAACACATTTTGTCAAACACAATTGCAAATTAAAAAAACTACTATACATAATTGATTTGTGATTAAAACAATAGAAATGACTCCTATTTGGTCTCTAATTCGAGAACTAGATAACTCGAAGGAAACTTTTGAAATGAAAGTTCGTCTTGTGCGTCTATACGATGTCCCCTCATTCAATAGACAATAAACATTTAAGATGGAATGCATTTTCCATGATTCAGAGGCATTTCCAATTTTCCACCATTACTTTCACTTTTTTTAATATTTAATCATGTTTCATGAAAATGTTAATTTATAAAATTTTAAATATTTCAGGATCACAAGATCGAAGTAATAATTCCAAGAAATCTAATTCAGACATTCAAGCACCAGCTAATAGAGGGACAACATTATGGATTGAAAAACTTCAAATTAGTTTTCAATACTATGGTGTATATGGTGACAAACTCACACTAATATTATTCAATACTAGGGTGTATATGGCCGGAGAAGAGGCTGAGGTAAATTCTGGCACACACGACACAAGCTCTATTGTAGGAGAACCGCTGGATATGGTTCTTGCATATGAAGATTTGCTTGAAGAACAAATCCAGATGAGCGAGCAGTTCAGTAAGACGATTCAGGAGATGGATATCTTGAAAGCGAGAGAATCGGGAGGCTTTCAAGGGAGAAGTCGAGGACTCTGCGAGTCCGAAGGACTTGTTCCGAGGCTGAAGGAAGAGATTAACTCTCTGATGAGTGAGTCTCATGACCAAGAAGCACATATCTCAGTGCTGACTAAAGACATCTATGAGAAAGAGACTGAAATTGCAAATCTCAAGGAAACTCTCACACATGCCAAATATGAGTATGAAGCTCTAAGGAAGAGTGATGAGGTGTGGAGAACCTTGATGACAGAGCAATATATTGGAGCAAAGGAGAAGTTGGAGAAGCTTCTACGAGCACAGAGACCACATGCCACCAAAGAAGGACTTTGTTACACATGTGAAGCCTCCACTTTAGGATAGAAGAGCTCCAACAAGCTGACTGATAGGTTTGTCAAGGGGACAACTTAACATGCAGAATTTACATCCCCTCAGACACCTCAGTCTAGCAACAGGAAAGTGACCCACGGTTCTAGCCCTAAGACACCAAGATCAAACTCAGGGGGAACCAAGAAGGTCAGGTGGGCTGAACAGTATGGCCACCAACTACTGACTCACCCAGCTCAGTACGGATCGTACTACTATGAGCCAAGAGTCAAAAGCCCTAAGGTTCAGAAGAAGAAGAAAGCTGAACTACAAAAGTCTAAGAAGTCAGCTACTCCAAGTTCAGTGGAGCAGACTACTGACAACAAGGGAAAGATGAAGTCTGAAGCCACCAGGGCAGTCAGACAAGTTTGGATCCTAAAATCTAACCATTAAGGACCCAAGCTGAACCCAAAGGGTACCTGAATCTATTTTTGTTTTACAGGTGCAACAGGACCCTTGGATTGTCGACAGTGGATTCTCAAAACACATGACACATCAGAAGAGCCTACTGACCGAGTATGTTCAGCAAGATAGAGCCAGAATTGAGTTCGGTGACAACTCCAAAGGCTACACAAGGGGATACGGAACATTGAAAATAGGAACTGCAATAGTTCCTAGGGTATCTTATGTTGAAGGACTTCAACATAATCTCCTTTTTGTCAGTCAATTATGTGATAACTCCAATAAAGTGACTTTTGACGCAGGTTTTTGTGATGTTCTTGATAAATCTACGGGAAAAGCGTGTTATCGGGGTCGCGGCGAAGAAACATTTATTATGCTTTGAATGGAATACCGCCGAACACGAAGCTTGCCCGCTAGCACACACGAGGTCGAGATGACACAACAAGCATGGATGTGGCGTAGGCAGTCGAGTCATCTCGAACTTCAAAACAATGAACAAGCTAGCTCGTGATGCTAAATTCAAAGGGACCGCCTAACGAAGTATTCAAGAGACATAAGAATTGTGAAGCATGCCTGAAGAGGAAGCAAAGAAAGTCAAGCAACCCACCTATTCCGTCACCTTCCACCGATGGAATCCTTGATTCGCTGCACATGGATTTATTTGGGCCGATCCAATCCAAGAATGATCGAGAGGAAATTAAAAAGTATGCTCTTGTAGTCGTTGATGACTATTCAAGATATACATGAGTGATATTCATCGCCAACAAGTGCAAGGCGTCAAAATTGAGTTGCCGAAACTATCGAAGCAGTGAGCGTCGAAAAGGATATCAAGATTCGAGAGGATATGCTCGGATCGTGGGCCGAGTTTCGAACTCAATGGTAAGAGACTTCTGTGAGGCTGAAGGCATTGAACACGAAACATCAGCAGCACGCACGCCTCAGCAGAACGGACTTGCTGAAAGAAAGAACAGAATGCTTAAAGAAGCAGCAAGGACGCTACTCACAGACTCAGGTCTCCCATTGTAATTCAGGGCAGAAGCTACTGACACTGCCTGCTTCACTCAGAACCGGTCTCTACTCACTCAGATGCACATGAAGACGCCTTATGAGCTATGTAAAGGGAGAATACCTTCTATTACGCATTTCCATATCTTTGGTTGTCCGTGCTTTATCCATAATAATGGAAAGGACCAGTTAAAGGTCTTTGAAAGTAAGTCAGACCAAGGAGTCTTCTTAGGATACTCCAGGGTCAGCATAGCTTTCAGGGTCTTTAACTACCGGACCATTTGCGTGGAAGAAAGCCCCCATGTTGTATTTGATGAGTTTATTTCTGAGTTCAGGAAGTCAAACTCTCAGCCAGAAGCTGAAGAGGTCAGAAGCAAGCTACAAGATCTAAGCTTAGTGCCTTGTACTCATGCTTCTTGCCGACTGAAGAACCTCAGACAATAGAGTGAAGGAAAATAGAGGTGAAGAACGATTACCTTCCTCCTTCGTATGTTGTTGCAGCTCTGATTGTTGCTCGTATGTTAGATCTTCTGATCTGTGTCCCGGTCTTTTTCTCCCTCTGGGTGGTCAGAGAACTGGAGAAAATAAGATTTCTGTCTCTCCACATCTCACGCGTGCGCGTATATTATGTGTGTATGTGTATTCTATTTATGAACAGAATACTAATATATATATAGGCTTCAAAAGCTAATATAATATTAATATATTTGTAGCCCATTAATTTAATTATATTCCTAATGGGCTTCCACATAATTAGCCCATAATATAATCAATTAATCCACTGGGCTACTAATATTTATCAATTAATTAGCCCAGCCAATTAATTTCAGATAAATAACATTATTAAATAATATAAAAATTATATTAATCTATTAATAATGATTTCTGAGAGACAATAAATAACTAGACAACTAATTAGGCCAGATCAGGGATCTAATACAAGAAATAAAGCAAAGCCTCAAATTAATTAATTATCTATGTTCAGTCCATAGCAAAATTAATTAATAAACACATTCATTCCCAAATTGAGCAAGGGCTTGTATTTTAGACTTAATCGATCACCTTATTTAAGATAGAAATATCCGTTAATTAATTAAGCTTACTGACAGCTTAAATTAATTAACATCTTATATTCATGAGTAGTATCACTCGACCTTATTAACACACCTGAACTTAATCAACCGGCCGGGTTTAGTGTGCTAATCTTTTCGAGTTCCTCAGAGGATATTATCAACCCATTTTACTAGGATACGATTGCAAGATACAGACAACCAACCTGAGCCACAAATGACTACTAGCACCCAAGATACGTAGATCCGATCGCGATGACGTTCACCATAGTATGTCAAAGTGATAGATAGCCAAATGCACTCAGTTGAAGTCTTACCAAGCTTAAGACCAGCTAAGTCACCGAGATCTTGGTTCTCCACTAAGGTCAGTTAGGAGAACACATCTCACTGTGATCCATCAATACACCACCTTAACTGTACCAGTAAAGACAAGCAGCCAAAACAAGCCACTTCATATCTAAACTGCAGTTTAAACCGACAATTTATCCTTAAGTTGTCTCAGCTGTAATAATTGTTTGTATCTTGTCAGTTCAACCAATTTGTGTTGTCTTCTGTGATACCCGACACACTACACAAATCTAACTTTTATACAAGATAATGGATAACATGTGCAAAAATATATATATTTATCAGATAGGAGAATAAAATAGTGGAAGGGACAAAACACATTGTATGCAAGCATAAAATTCGCTTCCAGTATACAAAATCCCAATATTTCTCCCACTTATACTAAAGTAAACTTTTAGTATACAATGTGTCAGTTCTGTAGTCCTATTCAGGAGAGTGCCTTGCTGAACAAGTTCAGTAGACCAAATATGTTGTTCGGAATTGCGTGGACAGAGTTACTGACTATACTGAGATCTGCTAGTTGACTAATGTCAGAATTCAGTACCGTTTAGTAAGAGTTCAGTAGAGTGCGGAAATGTGTAGGCCCAATTCAGTTGAGTTTGAAAACGTTTTTATTAAAACAGTTTCAAGTATATTAGTGCAATCTCTTAAGCTTTGCTGAAACACAGTTGAATGATTTGTAAAGCAGTTTTCAGTATGAACAAAATTCAATGCAACAGTAAAAACAGAACACAGCGATTTTAAAGTGGTTCAGATATCAACAATCCTACGTCCACTGTCCCGAAAAGATCAGGAGGTTATTTTATTATGTTGAGTTAGTCTCAGTCGGTTTGTGCACTGGACAAACACTGGTCTTGAGGATTATACTGAGCAAGTCTCAGTTTACAAGTATCAAACTGAAGTGTTTGACAAACTCTCCAACTATGAAGGAGTTCTTTTCAAGTAAGAACAGTTAAGGGATAAACTCCTTCGATCTAAGCTATGGATATATTCAGTTGAGCTTAGATTAGATGGAAGGGAACAAGAAGGTGGCTTCTAGAGTGACGAACAGTGAGGAATAAGCTCTCTCGGTTCGTGTTCAATCACTTGGATACTAGAGGCTATTGATTCTAATTCAACTTGGTTCCCTTGAGCAAGTATGTCGCCTTTCGCTTGAAGTGTTTCTCTGAAGTTCTTGCGGAAAGCTTAAGTCGGTAAGTGTTTGCTCGTAATCACTCGTGTGTTCTTGGTAGGTTCTGTGTATGAGCTTCGATTTGATTCTCCCTCTATTTATAGAGGTGAGCCATGGAAAGATCCGTTGGAGACGTCGATCCATGTGTCACTCTCTTTTGGGTAGCTAATGACTCTTTCAAAGAATCTGGTAGAGTCTGTTCCCTCCATTTCTGGAAAGTGGTTGACTTGCAGCTTTAATCGAGAATGTGGACGGTGTTTGCTCGTCATTGGTCGAGGTGTAGAAAGCGATTGAGACAAACAAACTTCTAGGTAGATCCCGAAGGCGACTTCTCCCGAATACCTCGTATGACTCTACGATTTAATATATAAGATCATCGGCGAGTTAATGAGGCTGTCGGAGCCGTTGCTTGAGTCGACACGGGTTCGGTGGTATACTCTGGCTGAGTGCAACTCTGCGAAGGTCGACTGCGAGTTCGGTGAACTTGCTCTGCTAAGTCCAGTTCTGCGGCTCCTTTCGATATCTTTGCTCTGCTAAGTCCAGCACTACTGAGTGTGAATACCTCTCAGTATGCTGGTCCTGCTGAGTACAGCACTACTGAGTCTTCACTCCATTGTACTGAGGCGGATAGTGTACTGAAGGGTCAGCAGACAGAACTAAGTGCCTAAACCATGCTGAAGGAATGTCTACTGAGTTTGAAACTCTCAGAGACAGAGGCATAACTATTACAACTCAATGGTTCACCAATCAAATTAGGGTTTGGGATCATTCAAATCTTCTATCAATTATATTACTGAATCATCTCCCAACACAAACAAATAATCAAACATTTAAAGTATCTATCTACAAACTATCAATCTATCTACCTCTCCATCGAACTATCAAGGGTTATAAGTTTAGAGGGTTGTCCAACTAACAAGAGTATGATAATCCCTAGATTCCAAACTTTGGATAAGAACGTAACGTGCTTTGAATATGGACTGAAGGAATTTCTAACTAAGAACACTTGAAGATATGAAGACTAAGAGGTTAGTTCTTTTGAGTATGAACGTGTTTGAAATTTCGTAACCTTTCTCGTATGAGAGGCCTTCTATATTTATATGTAAGCAAGAAGAGATCCATATCAGACATCCACTTTTCATTGCATTATTTCTTCACAACGGTCTTGAGTATTTAATGCTCTTGGACGTTTCGCTTTCTGCAGGTTAGCAAAGTATTGTAAATGCCTTCGGAGACAAGGGCTTATACAAAATCCCAACAATTCTCCCACTTATACTAAAGTACTGGAAGCAAATTTTATGCTTGTATACAATGCGTTTTGTCCCTACCACTATTTTATTCTCCTATCTGATAAATATATATATTTGCACATGTTATCCTTTATCTTGTATAAAAGTTAGATTTGTGTGGTGTGTCGGGTATCACAGAAGACAACACAAATTGGTTGAACTGACAAGATATAAACAGGTTATCACGGTGAGACAACTTAAGGATAAGTTGTTGGTTTAAGCTGCAGATTTAGATAAGAACTGGCTTGTCTTAGCTGCTTATCTTTACTGGTACACTTAAGGTGGTAACAAGGGCTTATACAAAATCCCAACAATTCTCCCACTTATACTAAAAGTTTACTTTAGTATAAGTGGGAGAATTGTTGGGATTTTGTATATCTTTGAAGCAAATTTTATGCTTGTATACAATGTGTTTTGTCTCTACCACTATTTTATTCTCCTATCTGATAAATATATATATTTGCACATGTTATCCTTTATCTTGTATAAAAGTTAGATTTGTGTGGTGTGTCGGGTATCACATAAGACAACACAAATTGGTTGAACTGACAAGATATAAACAGTTATCACAGTGAGACAACTTAAGGATAAGTTGTTGGTTTAAGTGCAGGTTTAGATAAGAAGTGGCTTGTCTTTGCTTGCTTATCTTTTTCGGTACACTTAAGGTGGTGTATTGATGGATCACAGTGAGATGTGTTCTCCTAACTGACCTTAGTGGAGAACCAAGATCTCGGTGACTTAGCTGGTCTTAAGCTTGGTAAGACTTCAGCTGAGTGCATTTGGCTATCTATCACTATGACCTACTATGGTTTACGTCATTGCGACCGGATATACTTATATTGGGTGCTAGTAGTTATTTGTTGCTCAGGCTGGTTGTCTGTATCTTGCAACCGTATCTTAACAAAATGGGTTGATAATATCCCCTGAGGAACTCGAAAGGATTAGCACACTAAACCCGGCCGGTTGATTAAGTTCAGGTGTGTTAATAAGGTCGAGTGGTACTACTCAGGAATATAAGATGTTAATTAATTTAAGCTGTCAGTGAGCTTAATTAATTAATGAATATTTCTATCTTAAATACGGAGATCGATTAAATCTAAAATAATTTGGGATAAAGGGGTAAGTCAGCACGGATTCTCTAGTGGAATGAATCTGTGTTTATTAATTAATTTTGCTCTAGGCTGAGCATAGATAATTAATTAATTTGAGGCCCTGCTTTATTTCTTGTATTAGATCCCTGATCTGGTCCAATTAGTTGCCTAATTATTTATTGTCTCTCATAAATCATTATTAATGGATTAATGTATTTTTACATTATTTAATAATGTTATTTATCTGGAATTAATTGGCTGAGCCAATTAATTGATAAATATTAGTAGCCCAGTGGATTAATTAATTATATTATAGGCTAATTATGTGGAAGCCCATTGGAATTATAATTAAATTAATGGGCTACAAATATATTAATATTATATTGGCTTTTGAATCCTATATATATTAGTATTCTGTTCATAAACAAAAATTACACACACATAAACAGGCGCACGACGTGAGTTTTTGTGGAGAGACATAATCTTATTTTCTTCAGTTCTCTGACCACCCAGAGGAAGAAAAAGGCCAAGACACAGATCAGAAGATCTGACACACGAGCAACAATCAGAGTTGCAACAACATACGAAGGAGGAAGGTATCAGTTCCTTCACCTCAATTTCCCTTCAGGTACAAACTAGTACTCAACTATCTCTCAACTATCTATCCTATCTATCACTGCATCTTCTCCCACTTATACAAAAGTTTCTGCAGTCCTAAGTGGGGGGCATCGCTACCACTCCTAAACCACGAACATGCTTCTCGTAAGCTGGGAGTGGTAAGCTCTTTGTGAAAGGATTAGCTAGGTTGACTTCAGTTCCAATTTTGTCTATCACCACGTCTCCTCGACTTACGAATTCTCGTATAATGTGGTACTTTGTATCTATGTGTTTAGACGCCTTGTGAGATTTGGGTTCCTTAGAATTTGCTACTGCACCCGAGTTATCACAATAAATTGTGATAGTCTTAGGCAAGTTCAGAACAGTATCAAGATCCTGGAGGAAATTCTTGAGCCAAACTGCCTCTTTCGAAGCTTCTGAAGCAGCCACATACTTTGCTTCAGTGGTTGAGTCCGCAATGCATTTCTGCTTCGCACTCCTTCATGAAATGGCTCCACCTCCCAAGCTAAAAAGATAACCCGAGGTAGACTTCTTCTCGTCTCTGTCAGCCTGGAAATCCGAGTCTGTATAATCCAAACACACTAGGCTCGTCGACGGTAAACAAGCTTATAATCTCTAGTCCGTTTAAGGTACTTGAGAATATGCTTGACCGCAGTCCAGTGTTCCTTTCCAGGGTTATACTGATATCTTGAGACCATGCCTACAACATATGAGATATCTGGTCTCATACAAAGCATCGCATACGGCATACATGAGGCTACCGACAACGGAAGCATATAGTACTAGCCTCATACTATCTATCTCTTCAGGCGTTTTAGCGCACTGATTCTTGGATAGAAAAAATGCCATGTCTGAAAGGTGCTAAACCTCTCTTGGCATTTTGCGTGCTAAAACGAGCAATAACAGTGTCAATGTAGGATGCTTGTGATAAGCTTAACATCCTTTTCTGGCGGTCTCGGATAACCTTGATCCCAAGGATGTAAGCAGCTTCACCTAAGTCCTTCATTTGAAACTGCTCGGATAACTACGTCTTTACGTCTGATAACACTTCAACATTGTTGTCAATGAGAAGGATGTCATCTACGTAAAATGCAAGAAACACACCTCGTTAGTAATCTCGTTCTTAGACATAGCGGTCCTAAAACAGAAGTTCTTATAGGACCTTTGCAGAACATCTATTGGGAAGGTGCTAAACCCGTTAGGGTTTGGTTGGTGAGACTGTTTAGGAACTCGAAAAAAGTAATTTAAAAGCATGTATGAAATTAATATTGCACATAATTCGTAATTAATAATCATTGTAACCTTTTGTAAAAACAATGATATTAAAAACCTCGAACAGCTCTAGGAATTCCACTAGAAAGCCACGCAGGTGGATGTTTACTAGCGTAACTCTAAACCAAGCTATTTACCTAGCTCTTTAATTCCAATCCACGTCTAGGTTCTTAAGACTAATGGAATTAATAGTTCGATATTCTGGACCATGTCACTATTAAAACGCGGGAAGGGACTTCGAGGGAAGTGAATTGTACCTGCGGTGACATCTAAGCATTGACCATTAATTTGACCAAAATAGAATCAAATTCTCGAAATTGACATACTTACTCGAACCATGCCGCATTCAATTTGATTAATTAGTCATCCTATTTAATTATTATCTTCTAGAGTACTCATGTTTACTAGGCACACAAGCCACGCAAGTGGACGTTTACGACTTCGCTCCCACTACTCAATAATAATTAAATATTATTTTGAAAAACTCATCTCACAAAACTGGTAGCTCAAAAATGCAAGCAAGCCACGCAGGTGGACGTTTACTCAATAATCTTACTATTTTCGTGTAGAATCCAATTAATGGAGGTCCGATTAAGTGTTTAATATCCAAATTAATGGAATCTAATTAAACATTTAATTTAAAATTGCTTAGTCTTTTTATTCAAAAGGTTTGTTACGAATCATGCATCATCACATAATTCCCAAAGCATGCAATTTCTAAACGCACATAATAAAACGTGCTCGCGAAAATTAAAACATGCTTAATAACGACATAAATCCTATTTCAATGCTTTTCTAAGCGCAATTAATCACATAATCGCATGCTAAAGCATAATAATAAATAAATGCGCAAATAGAAAATTTAAAACGTCATTATCGGGTTTTAAACACGTAATTCCTAACTATTACATAGCCCGATCAAAATACAGATCTTCGAAATCTTCAAAATCTTCGAATCTGAAAACTGCATTGCCACGTCATCAGGGGGTTCTGCCACGTGGCAGACACGTGGCACACACGTGCACGCCTAGTCAGCAAAGGGCTGACGTGGTGCGCCACGTTAGCATCGTCTTCTTCACCACGAAATCACGCCGCCGCCGCTCTGTCTGGCGCCGCCGCAGCCCGCCGTCCACAGAGGGAGTCGACCGCGGCCTAGCCGCCCCTCGCCCGGCCAGCGGCGCCATTTGGAAAATCAGGCTGGGAGCGCGCGCGCCGCGCGTTTCTGCGCCTTTGTCGGCTGCGGCGCGGCAGCCGTCGCCTCCCGCCTCCTCGTCCGTCGTCCCCGCCCCTTCCAGACGTCTCACAGACGTCTGGGCTGTGAAGAACGGCAGCCAATTTCAGCTACAACGATGGGATTTCAGCGAGTCCCGCAACCCGTCGCCGCCGCTCAGCCGTTGTGAAATTATATCTTTTCGATCCGCAGTTTGTTCAATTCATGAGTAATGATCCTTGGATGATTTTAGGCCACCATGAACGGATTCCAGGCGAAATCTTCCACTAATTTCCCTCAATTTTTGAATTTGTCATCGGAAAAATATATGGTGAGCAAGTCGGGGGTCGTGTTCTGCCAGTTTCTAGGGTTTCGCCTTTTCCGTCTTTCTGCGCGTCGCGCCTCAATTTTCATGCAACCCGGACCAAAAATAGTACAATACTCGTTGATTTTCTCACGAGAAAAATAGTACAACGGGGTCAAAACAGTGGCTCGCAGGCCGCCCTAAACACGAAAATTAACCCGATAACGACGGAATAGAACCCTAATCATACATCTAACAGCAACAATTAGAGCCTAAACCAGGCTCTGATACCAATTGAAGGAATAATTTAGATTAGGAATGATACCTTCCTCCTTCGTATGTTATCGCGGCTTTAATTGTTGCTCCGGTGTTAGATCTTCTTATCTGTGTCTCGACCTTTTTCTTCCTTTGGGTGGTCAGAGAACTGAAGAAAATAAAATTTATCGTCTCTCTCTCTTACACGCTGCGTGCGTGAGTTATGTGTGTGTGCGTAATCTTTTTCTGAACATAATCCTAATATATATAGGCTTCAAAAGCCAATATAATATTAATATATTTGTAACCCATTAATTTAATTATATTTCTAATGGGCTTCCACATAACTAGCCCATAATATAATTAATTAATTTACTGGGCTACTAATATTTATCAATTAATTGGACCCCATACGACATATCAACACGAAGCTTGTATGATGAGGAATCCAGCGGTTCAAGCCGATCGAAAATTGGACCCCAGACCCGCCGGGAATCGCCGCCGCAAGATGCGGCGGAACCCTAGCCGAATTAGGGTTTTATTCCAATTTGGGGCTGTTCTGGACAGTACGACCACTTCTCCTTTCCAGAAACGAATTGGTCGTGCGACCTATACAAACGAATCTAACAAAAAATGAACAAAACTATCGAAACGGATCGGAACAATTAGTTGACATGCGCCCCCACGCTCCGTCGCAAGTCGGCGGTCGTGATCTGCCAGAAAATAGGGTTTCGCCTTTTCCGTCTTTCTGTGCCGTCGCGCCTCGATTTTCATGCATTCCGAACCAAAATACAGTATAAAACAGCAAATACAACGATGCACATTGGTCCTATCAACTAATCGTAGATTTTCTCACGAGAAAAACATTACAACGGGGTCAAAACAGTGGCTCGCAGGACGCCCCAAACACGAAAATTAACCCGATAACGACGAAATTAAACCCTAATCATGCTCCTAACAGCAACAATCAGAGCCTAAACCAGGCTCTGATACCAATTGATGGAAAATAGAGGTGAAGAACGATTACCTTCCTCCTTCGTATGTTGTTGCAGCTCTGAATGTTGCTCGTGTGTCAGATCTTGTGATCTGTGTCCTGGCCTTTTTCTCCCTCTGGGTGGTGGAGAACTGGAGGAAATAAGATTTATGTCTCTCCACATCTCACGCGTGCGCGTATATCATGTGTGTGTGTATTCTGTTTATGAACATAATACTAATATATATAGGCTTCAAAAGTTAATATAATATTAATATATTTGTAGCCCATTAATTTAATTATATTCCTAATCGGCTTCCACATATATAGCCCATAATATAATCAGCCAATTAATTTAAGATAAATAACATTATTAAATAATGTAAAAATTACATTAATCTATTAATAATGATTTCTGAGAGACAATAAATAACTAGGCAACTAATTGAGCCAGATCAGGGATCTAATACAAGAAATAAAGCAGGGCCTCAAATTAATTAATTATCTATGCTCAGCCCAGAGCAAAATTAATTAATAAACACAGATTCATTCCACTAGAGAATTCGTGCTGACTTACCCCTTTATCCCAAACTGAGCAAGGGCTTGTATTTTAGACTTAATCGATCTCCATATTTAAGATAGAAATATTCGTTAATTAATTAAGCTTACTGACAGCTTAAATTAATTACCTTCTTATATTCCTGAGTAGTACCACTCGACCTTATTAACACACCTGAACTTAATCAACCGATCGGGTTTAGTGTGCTAATCCTTTCGAGCTGATCAGGGGATATTATCAACCCATTTTACTAGGATATGATTGCAAGATACAGACAACCAGCCTGAGCCACAAATGACTACTAGCACCCAAGATATGTAGATCCGGTCGCGATGACGTTCACCATAGTAGGTTAAAGTGATAGATAGCCAAATGCACTCAGATGAAGTCTTACCAAGCTTAAGACCAGCTAAGTCGCCGAGATCTTGGTTCTCCACTAAGGTCAGTTAGGAGAACACATCTCACTATTATCTATCAATACACCACCTTAAGTGCACCAGTAAAGACAAGCAGCCAAAACAAGCCACTTCTTATCTAAACCGCAGTTTAAACCGACAACTTATCCTTAAGTTGTCTCAGCTCTGATAACTGTTTGTATCTTGTCAGTTCAACCAATTTGTGTTGTCTTATGTGTTACCTGACACACTGCACAAATCTAACTTTTATACAAGATAATGGATAACATGTGCAAATATATATATATATATATATATATATATATATATATATATATATATTTATCAGATAGGAGAATAAAATAGTGGTAGGGACAAAACACATTGTATACAAGCATAAAATTTGCTTCCAGTATACAAGATCCCAACATAGAGGATGCGTTGAATGATTCTGATTGGATCACCGTTATGCAAGAAGAGTTGAATCAATTTACACGAAACGACGTATGGGAGCTTGTTGATAGACCTAGACATCAACACGTGATAGGAACGAAGTGGGTCTTCAAGAACAATCGTGATGAAAACAACATCATCTCAGGAACAAAGCTCGACTTGTTGCCAAAGGATATTGTCAATCAGAGGGAATAGATTTTGACGAAACATTCGCCGCCGTCGCAAGATTGGAAGCTATTCGCCTATTCCTAGCTTATGCAACACATCAACAGTTCACAATTTATCAGATGGATGTGAAGTCAGCTTTCTTGAACGGTGTACTGAAGGAAGAAGTCTATGTTGAACAACCGTCCGGCTTTCAGATGGGACATCAGGTTTACAGACTTAAGAAAGTTTTGTACGGGTTAAAACAAGTGCCCAGGGCTTGGTACGATACCCTCTCGGACTTTCTACTTTAGAAAGGTTTTCAGAAAGGAACAGTGTATCGCACCCTATTCAGTATCAAGTCAGGCGAAGACATCCTACTGGTGCAGATCTACGTGGATGACATCATCTTTGGATCAAGGAATCTGACTATGTGTCAGAAATTCGAGCAGATGATGAAAGAAAAAATTTGAAATGTCGATGATGGGAGAGATGAATTATTTCCTTAGACTTCAAGTCAAACAATCCAAGAAGGGAATATTCATTAATCAAGCGAAATACATAAGAGATCTCATCAAGAAGTTCGGCTGCGAATCCAGCAAGTCAGTCAAGATACCCATGAACACCAATCTCAAGATTGATCTTGACAAAGAGGGAGTATCTGTTAACTCAACTAACTATCGTGCTATTATTGGTTCTTTATTATATCTTACAGCGAGCAGACCTGATATAACTTATGTTGTAGGTGTATGCGCGAGATTTCAGGCGAATCCCAAGAAGAGTCATATCGATTCAGCGAAGAGAATTATTCGTTACCTGAAGGGAATACCTGATGTTGGATTATGGTATTCAGCTGATGATAACCTTGAACTAACTAGTTATTCTGATGGTGACTATGCAGGTTACCGAATCGACAGAAAGTCAACCTTAGGAACTTGTCAGTTCCTCAGTAGCAAGCTCATATCGTGGTTCTCAAAGAAACAACATTGAGTAGCAGCATCCACTACTGAAGCTGAATATATGGCTGCCGGAAGCTGTTGCGCACAAATATTATGGCTTCGACAACAGCTGAGAGACTACGACATCCATCAAGATGAAATGCCAATCTACTGCGACAGTACTAGTGCTATTGCAATCACTCATAATCCAGTCTTACATACAAGATGCAAGCACGTGGACATTCGCCATTACTTCATCAGAGATCATATCGAGAAAAAGGATATCAGAATGGAGAAAAAGGATATCAGAATGGAGAAGAGCTAATATCCTGACCAAACCTCTAGCTGAGACCAGATTCAACGATCTCTCAGTAGAACTAGGTCTTTTGGATCCTACTGATATGATTCAGTAAATGATCCAGGAAGTACTGAGTAAGGGGGAACTTACTTTCAGTACAGCGGAATACTCAGATTCGTCAAACGTGGTATCAACTGACTACGATGTTCAGCTGATAGGTTATGAATATTAAGTTCAGCTTTTGGTGATTCAGTATGTCATAGCATTTATTTCCCGCCTTTAATGTTCATCGTATTACATTGAATATGTCATTTTCATTAACTCGGGACATTAGTAAACCGATCGTAGGCGCATTAAATGAATGTCATTTCACCTTACCACTTAGGCGATAGAGATAAGTAGGCGAGATTATAGGCAGCACAGTAATCATAACCTATTATAACATTCAATCTGAGTCGTTCATTGTTTAAAACCTGATTAATCTTAGCCGCATGTCTAAAACCGCCTCATATTCAAATCTGAATATATATACACACCTATCTCTAAAACTGTCTTACTTTATCCGCCATTAACGAAGAAACTGTGCATTGCATTTGCTCTCAAACTTGGATTAGACATCTACTGCATTTCTACACTATTTCTTCAGTAAGAAATTCTTAAAACTGAATCTGTTACTAACTCACTATGCTTTCTAGTGCTAATGATTCTTTCTACAGATTTTAGTTACATAATGGCAATTAGTGTTCTGCTCTCAGACGTAACCATCCTAGAGGACATGGAAGATATTCTTTCCGAGAAGCTCGTCTTGTTTGAGCCTGTTCTGTCTGTCAGAACATGCGGGGTGGAGTGCATGACGCCGGTCTTTGACGCCCTCGAGAGGTCGGGCCTTCTGCCGATTCTCTCTCACTCTCTGCGTCACCTCCTTCTGCGTCAGGTAGCGGAGTTCTTCTTGAACTTCCGCCAAGATGATGATTCGAATGACATCTCCAATGTCATTGCGAAGCGTGAGGTCCGTACCAATCAGTGGGAGGACAGAGCCTCTCAGCTGACATCTCCAAGCGTCTTCATGACAGCTTCGGTTTGGTAGACGAAGGGTCATCGATTGCAAGGTACAAGGAATCAGAGATTGATCAGTACCTCTGCAAGTTCAGCGAGACTGCGTATTCAAGGCAGCATTTCCCAAGAATCGGTTGTTGCCTGAATACAGAGGGTTGGCGTCGTGGTCAATCTTATTCTCACCAACTCAGCAGGCTCGTACGACCAACTGTCTCGCATCCGCATCCAGATCATGATGGCAATTGTCGATGCAGCGCCCATCAACTGGAACGCATTCTTCAGAGCCGAGTTTAAGGCTCAGTCGCAGAAATTTGTCGACGCTGAAGAAGGGATGAAGTTGATCCCTAAGGGAAAGCTATTATATGGGATAAAGGTGTCTATTCTGATCGAAGACGACCTCCGAAGCACGGTATCTTTCGCCAACGCTTTCTATTTCGACTCCAAGCTGATGAAGTTCGCAACTTCAGCTTCAACGGAGAAATCCATTGGGAAGGGACCTCATGCTAAGCATCCCTTGGAGATCTCTCAGGATCCCCTTCCCACTCAGGCGAAGAACCGAAGACACTGAAGAAGCCTACTTCAGTTGTCCCACCTTCCTCACCAATTTCAGTGGAGGACTCGGGGTCAGGGAAGCATGATGTGATCCTGAGAGAGAAAGTGAAGACCGTTCTTTCAGAGGAAACTCAGCCGGATATTCCAGCTGAAACTCAAACTGCTGAGGTTTCCTCCGTTCCAATCACTGTGCTTAATGCACGAGTGAAGGCGACTGACGAAGTCGCAGCTGAGATTCCGAAGATCAGCTCTCATCCAAATCTCGTGGACATAGTAAACCACGCTCGTATTCAGATGCAGATCAGATTCCTAGAGTGGGATTTGCTAGAGGATCTGTTGAAGGCCAAACTCCCAAAAATGATCAGCCACCACCTCCTTCATCATCTGACCAGATCATTCAGACTCCCTCTTCGACTCAGCACCAGTAGATACTGAAACGTCGATACCAAGCTTCTGAAGTCAAAGAATTTTCAACGGAGTCTATCAATAAGGTGATCAAGCGATAAGCACATAAGAATCGGAATATTGCCGATAATGTGAACCAGAAGTAGAGTAGGTTCACTGAGGCCCAGACTAAGTCGTTGACCAACCTTACAGCTGAAGTGCATAGGATCAGCACGCCCAATTCTATTAATGTTGACGAGATCCTCGCAAAGGCACTTGCAGCGCAGAAGACTGACCTGACTGCACAGTTCAAAACTATACTACAGTCGCAGGCCAAATCCTTCTCTGAGGAAGTGGCGACTGTAATAGGTCGAGTCCAGAAGGCAGTGGAGGAACGCTATGCTTTCACAGCTGACGGTGTGTCTAAAGCACTAACTCAGCAGCATACATCCTGCCAGCAAAATGAGAAGAATGCATCAGCTGCAGTACAGGACTACCTCACCAGATTCGACAAGTCCAAAAATGCTTTACTCAAAGCTATAGATCAAGAGCATGAGAAGAGGTGGGAGTCACACACTGACGCAGCGACTGATATTGCTACTGGGATGACTTCGGTCAAAGACTCAGTGCGTGATCTGACAAAGAAGGTCACAGCGCTGGCAACCCTCATTGATGATGCCAAAAAGGGGGAAGGATCTATATCAGCTCAGCTACGATCTATCCTTAAAGTTGAAGATCATCAGGGCGAACCTAGCTCAGCAGCTGCACAGGCGATCGTGCCAGCTGAAGGAGCAACTGCAACTGGCGGTAGCTGAGGTGACTTCATACTTGGAGAATTTGCCAATTGAAGGCTCACCTCCTCCAGCACCTGAGAAAATTAATAAGGGAAAGTGATGAACAAATTATAATTCTCGCAAGTGCACGAATCGGTATAGTACC
This sequence comes from Lavandula angustifolia, assembly GCA_028984105.1. Classification (NCBI taxonomy): domain Eukaryota; kingdom Viridiplantae; phylum Streptophyta; class Magnoliopsida; order Lamiales; family Lamiaceae; genus Lavandula; species Lavandula angustifolia. Next base: position 14,041,566 of record CM054822.1, read on the forward strand.
TAATCTAGCAACTCCCGAGGTCGATCTCACAAGGACTCAGCTGGGTTCTAATTACTCTAATTATTTAACTATCTACTTGGTCCTAAACTGGATTTGGATTATTTAAAACTACTGAATTAAAATACCAAGAAAGTAAGAAAACAAATAAAAGCGAAGCAAATTGGATAAAGGGTGTTGTTTCAAGATTGATGAAGAGTGCGGAGGTTTAGCAATCACTATGCCTAAGATGATCGATTCATTCCCATTCCCTAGCTAGCATTTATGAATTTATTTTGTTGGTTCATCCACTAAGGCTCTAGGGATTCCGTATGATGACGGGAGATCTCTAACTTATAATCCTAAAGGTCAATCAAGTGATCGTATCATGAACCTAAGGATCGTATCATGCTCAAGGATTTAAGGAACCATCTAAACTATCCCAAACCAATGGTGACAATCTAGACACTTAATTGCAGGTCTAAATAAATAACCGAGTATGATGCGCCGTATTATCTATTACCTATATTCTCTATAATTATCTAAGATGATGGCCAGTCACATTAAAGAATCATAGAGAAATCAAAAGAAGGCTCAACAATTAAGAAACAAAACAATTCATTCATTGAAAAACTTGGGTTTGAATCAATTCATCAAAAACATAGATCCTGCTAAACCCCACACAAGGGGATTTAGCCACTCATATTCGTAGGAAAATAATCACAAAAGATGCAAAAATAATCCATAGAATTCAAGTATCAAAAACCCTAAACAAAACTGAGAAAGAATAATACAACCTAGAATCTAGCGGATTGATCCTCGCGCTTGGTTCTCGGGTTGTGGTCTTCAATCTACGTCTTGAATCTTCAAAGGAGGGATGCCTTGGGTGTTTCTCTGCCTTGGAGGGTGAAAGAAGTCGAAAATATGGTGTGTCGTCCGAAGGAAAGAAGTCCGGAAGGGTTTATATAGGTTTCGGGCCGAAAAAAAACTGATTTTGGGCTGCAGACGACGCGGACCGCGGTCCAGCACAAATGCGAACCGCGGTCCGACCCCACGGATTTTTCAATTTTTTGAGTCAGAACGTACCGGACCGCGGTCCAGTACAAATTCGGACCGCGGTCCGACGTCTTCTGCCGAACAGTTTTTTTCTACACTGTCGCATTTTGGGAAAAACGCGATATCTCCTTCGTTAGCCGTTGGATCGCCACGAAACTTTGCCACATTGTTCCTAACACATAGAACTACGATGTGGACGGTGGAGATCGGATTATAAGATCGTTAGAGCCCCCTGCCACGCGATTTTCCAACTGCCTCGTTACATGAGCTCCGAAACGCGATTTCTTCAACATCCGGCTTCAAATCCTCTTCATTCTTCATCCAAACAACTCCATCTTTGCCAACAATGCATCAATGGTCATGGTTTCTTTCATTTTGGTGTCAAATACCACCAAATATGCTCAAAACGCGTGAGAAACCTACAAAACCAAAAACCATCGAAAGTATACGATTCCAAGCAAAACAAAAGCTAAAAATGAATAGAAAACGATGTAAACAAGCTTAAAAAGAACATGATGAGATGGTATAAAAACCACTCATCAAATCCCCCCAAACCTAAGCTTTTGCTTCTCCTCAAGCAAAGAAACAAGATAAAAGAAAGACTATGACTAAATATTAAAAAGATGAGAATAACAATTCAAGCCTTATTCAGTTTTTAGAAGAACACATCATTAGCATGTGAAAATCATTCAAGTTTGATGCCACCTTCAAAACAAAATAGAACATAGAAGTAGAGTAGTCCCTCTCCAGAAATCTGTATCGCTCAAACACTCAAGTGTATAAGGGTAAAATCATCACTCAAACTCAACCCTAGGAGAGCGTCTTCATAAGCTTGCAGATTGTCTAATTCTACTCATAATAAACACAATTCATGGCAAAGATCCCGAAGGTCTTACTTTGGTTGTAATGGGGCTAAGGCATGTAATAAAAAGGTATAGAATATATAGGAAAAGTGACTCATAATGTACGAACAATCAAGGGATCTAGTAGAGCAACCAAATGATGATACATCAAAATAAACCTCTAAAACTAACCACATTTGAATCACCCATAATCAAACAAATCAAGTCACCCCAAGTTCTCACTTTTTTTTTTCAAAATATACTCCCCTTTTCAACTTCCTCATTTTTTTTCTTCACTTTTTTTTTCTTCTCTTTTTTATTATCTCCCAACTCTAACATATGTCATCAATAAACCCCTTTCAATCAAAGTTAGGAGTACATGCACAAGTCTCCCATATTCTATCCAATTGTTTACCTGCCAACTCTCTATCAATAATTAGATAAAGATTTCAATATAACACGGTGTCATCAAGTTCGGTACCAGGCTAGATAGAATCAAAATCAATTCACACCAATCTCATTTTTTTTTTCTTCAAAAATTTGTCTCTTGATCACCAAACCCTCACAAGCCTCCATTTCCTTCCACAGCACTAATGACTCTACTAGATCCTCGGTTAAGGCTAGTTAAGTTAGGCAATTTAAGTGGAGGTACATGAATAAAAATGATACATTAAGATCATTTTTAGCTCTGGCTAAAGAACGAGATAGTGCTCAAATTCAAGGTAGTGCCTAAGAACGAGATAGTGCTCAAATTCAAGGTAGTGCCTAAGATACATTAAGATCATTTTTTGGCTCTGGCTACTAGGTTGATGTTCAAGGTAGGAATCATATTTGGCTCTGGCTAAAGAACGAGATAGTGCCTAAGATCATATCAATGCCATATACGAAAAGTGTTCAATAAACTTCAAACAGACTCAAAGCAAGTTCTAAATGTTCTCCCTAAAGCGAGTATCACACATGAAAGAAATTGAGACCGACATAGGATTTCGTCAGCTCACAACAGGCTCAAATTCTCACAAAGGCTTTGGACTACCATACTTTTACATCGTACATGTTCGAAAATTTTATCATGCTTAAATTCAATTCAACAATGCTTCAGCAAGAAAAAATTTAAGGCAAGAAATGCATAAACATCAAATAGCATAAGTCATAGTAGTTCAAATATCTAGTACATGGAGAATCATCAGAATCATAATAATATAGATCAAATCAATAGGCTTCAAGATTCTACATACCCCCCAAACCTATCTGCGAGCTAGTCCCTAGCACGAAAATAGAGTGAAACAAAGAAAATTGGGTAAACAAATCTTCCCTGAGAGTAAAACATGATTCTGTTATGTGTAGCTACCCATCTCAGATGAAAATCTCGGGCTGGTCCCCTCACAATCTCCCCAAGTTGCTCCTCATTGAGTCGACTGTTGCACTATAGCAACCTGATAAAAACCTAAAAGGCCATTTAGAAAACAATATTGTTCACGCCCAGTTAGCCTTCCTTGCATTTTATCAATAAATAAAAGAGGAAATGGATCATGTTTGATAAAAAACTTCATCTCCCGGTAGTCTGTACATATCCTCCATGTGGTCGTCAACCAAGTATGCACGAACATTGGTTCGCTATTTCTTACTTCATCCTGCATCACGGGATTGAGTCTTCTTTCAGGCTTCTTAATAGATTTGATATCATCTTCCAAAATCTTTGTTGAAGAAATCTTCAATCTTATCTCCTCCTCCTCACATACTCCCTCTTTAGTGTCTTGTGTAAATGCTGCTTTTGTTTTATCCTCGGTGAATCCTTGCAAATGAACTTTCTGCTCTAAAGTGTGAGTGCAATCATTATCATTAAACTCATCATGAGAATGGACAGATAGAACAAGCGAAGAAAATTGGTTATCATGTTTAACGTCCTTAAGACGATCCGAGAATGGAACAGGAGGTCTATATGGTTTGATTATTTCTTCATTCCCCTTTTCATTCCCCCTTTCAACTTTCTCCGTAGTTACCAAATTTTCTTCCTCTTTCTTGGGATCTCCATCCACCCCTTCTTCAGGCATTTCCTTATCCTTTCCTGCACAAAGTGAAAAATCATCAAAGATATAATCTGAATTTTCATTCACATTACTACTTGTCAAGGATGGGATGACTTTTGCGGGCTCCATGTGTACAGGAAGCTCCCATTGTCGACTCCTTATCTCATGTATATCCTTGACTATATTCCCAACATGAATCTCAATGTTCTTTGCATATGATTCAATATTTCTCACTGATGAGGTAACTGATTCTGTCGACCTTTTGCAAGCTTGCAGGAAGTCTTGCAAATTTTCCTTGAGACTTGTTATCCTAGCTTGATCAATCACTTCAGTCCTCATGTAAGTACCATCAAAAGACTCCTCCATGTATCCATTATAGAAAGAAAAAGGGCACGGCTCATTTTGATGCAGGTAGCTTCCACAGGCTATGCATGCGTCTCCCGTTATAGAACGAAGACGTGTCTTGCAGTTATTAGCAGATCGAATGAAATCTTGTACAGTATCTTGGAGGCTTGACATCCGATAACAGTTCCCGTTGTTTCATACGGTCCCTCCCATTTCAGTTGTGTGTTCTAAAACTCACAGAACCTGTAAAGGTCACAAGAGATAGGCTCGAAACACACAAAAAGAAATGAAAGGGAGTTAGTAACCCAAAAAAATAAAAAATAAATAAATAAACAGAAAATAAAATCTAAACATGTAAACAACTAGTAAAAAGAATAATCAAAACGACTGAGTCCCCGGCAACGGCGCCAAAAACTTGATGAACAAATTATAATTCTCGCAAGTGCACGAATCGGTATAGTACCTAATCTAGCAACTCCCGAGGTCGATCTCACAAGGACTCAGCTGGGTTCTAATTACTCTAATTATTTAACTATCTACTTGGTCCTAAACTGGATTTGGATTATTTAAAACTACTGAATTAAAATACCAAGAAAGTAAGAAAACAAATAAAAGCGAAGCAAATTGGATAAAGGGTGTTGTTTCAAGATTGATGAAGAGTGCGGAGGTTTAGCAATCACTATGCCTAAGATGATCGATTCATTCCCATTCTCTAGCTAGCATTTATGAATTTATTTTGTGGGTTCATCCACTAAGGCTCTAGGGATTCCGTATGATAGCGGGAGATCTCTAACTTATAATCCTAAGGGTCAATCAAGTGATCGTATCATGAACCTAAGGATCGTATCATGCTCAAGGATTTAAGGAACCATCTAAACTATCCCAAACTAATGGTGACAATCTAGACACTTAATTGCAGGTCTAAATAAATAACCGGGTATGATGCGCCGTATTATCTATTACCTGTATTCTCTATAATTATCTAAGATGATGGCCAGTCACATTAAAGAATCATAGAGAAATCAAAAGAAGGCTCAACAATTAAGAAACAAAACAATTCATTCAATGAAAAACTTGGGTTTGAATCAATTCATCAAAAACATAGATCCTGCTAAACCCCACACAAGGGGATTTAGCCACTCATATTCGTAGGAAAATAATCACAAAAGATGCAAAAATAATCCATAGAATTCAAGTATCAAAAACCCTAAACAAAACTGAGAAAGAATAATACAACCTAGAATCTATCGGATTGATCCTCGCGCTTGGTTCTCGGGTCGTGGTCTTCAATCTACGTCTTGAATCTTCAAAGGAGGGATGCCTTGGGTGTTTCTCTGCCTTGGAGGGTGAAAGAAGTCGAAAATATGGTGTGTCGTCCGAAGGAAAGAAGTCCGGAAGGGTTTATATAGGTTTCGGGCCGAAAAAAGACTGGTTTTGGGCTGCAGACGACGCGGACCGCGGTCCAGCACAAATGCGGACCGCGGTCCGACCCCACGGATTTTTCAATTTTTTGAGTCAGAACGTACCGGACCGCGGTCCAGTACAAATTCGGACCGCGGTCCGACGTCTTCTGCCGAACATTTTTTTTCTGCACTGTTGCGTTTTGGGAAAAACGCGATATCTCCTTCGTTAGCCGTTGGATCGCCAAGAAACTTTGCCACATTGTTCCTAACACATAGAAATACGATGTGGACGGTGGAGATCGGATTATAAGATCGTTAGATCCCCCTGCCACGCGATTTTCCAACTGCCTCGTTACATGAGCTCCGAAACGCGATTTCTTCAACATCCGGCTTCAAATCCTCTTCATTCTTCATCCAAACAACTCCATCTTTGCCAACAATGCATCAATGGTCATGGTTTCTTTCATTTTGGTGTCAAATACCACCAAATATGCTCAAAGCGCGTGAGAAACCTACAAAACCAAAAACCATCGAAAGTATACGATTCCAAGCAAAACAAAAGCTAAAAATGAATAGAAAACGATGTAAACAAGCTTAAAAAGAACATGATGAGATGGTATAAAAACCACTCATCAGAAAGGGCAAGGCTCCTGCTGACCCTAGCTCACCCAAGGCTCAGAAGCTTAAGTTCAAATCTCGCGAGGAGCAGATTGCCTATGACGAGAAGCTCACGAGAGAATTGGCTGAAGAAGAAGCCAAGAACAAGCCTGCTGCAAAAAAGAAAGGGGTTCAAATCCGTTCTCATGTGCCTTCGCGCACACGGACGACAACCTCTAAGCAATCTAGATCAGCAGCAGCAGGGGCCAGAGCTCAACAAGCTAGAGCTCATCAATCCAGAGCTCAGCAGTCCCAAAAGTCCAAGTCTGATCAGCAGGGCGCTTCAGGTTCTAAATCCAAATCTCAGTCGCCTCCTGATTCAGAAGAGCAACCTCATGTGCCATCCACGGTCCCGTCCAAGGAGCAAGAGCAAGAAATCAAGGAGATATGGGACGCGTGCGAAAGGGCACTGGACAGAACTGCCGAGGCAAGGCAGATCAGAGAGGCGAGGGAGAGGATTCGCCTAGCTGACCTTGAGGCCCTCAGGTTGAGGACAGAGAAAGAAGCAAGGGAGAGGGTGCCAGTCAAAGATAGAAGCATCCCTACCTCTTCCCATTTCTGCAGGAGCAGAGCGCCCCTCAGTCAGGTGAAGAGAATTGTCTACAAGAGAACTGACGATTGGGTGCCGCTCAAGCTCAATCAGCAATGGGAGAAGATGAAAGTGGATTTCATCAAGCGGTTCTATGTATGGAAAGTCGTGAATGAAGATTATTCTGATGCTGACGCATATTTCAAGGACTTCCTGACCGCTGCAAATCCAGCCCTCCTAGCTGAGATTCAGACTCTACTTAACCAAACCGGTCAAACTCTGAAGGCACCTCCGTTTCAGACTCTTCCTCCTCCGATGACTCATGCTAACAATCTATGCAAGAAGGAGATAGAAGAAGAGATTGAGAATTCCATATACAGCAGAAGACTGAACAAGAATGTAGAAGAAGACTTGGTGGAGATTAAGGCCTTGAGGAATAGAGTCTGCAAGAGTTATGGCCTTAAGCTTCCAGAGAAGAAGTCTGCTGACTTCCGGGCGTGCATGTAGAAATTCAAGAAGAAGCCCAACTGACTTTCTCCTCTCTCCTAGTCTAGCTTCTTAGTGATAGAAGTCATTGTCTTGTAATTCTTCATCTTATATGACATATCACGTTTTGGCCTCGACAATCACTCATTGTCTTTACGACTTTATTTTGTTTTTTCGGCACGACTGATCACCTAAGTGATCAGATTCTTATCTTATCTTATTTGACCCTATGTGACTTATGTGCTTATCGGCCTTAGAATTATTTCCTACTGAGTAACTATGTTTGCTTTATTCTTCTTTGATACTTTGTTAGTACTTAGGGGGAAGAACTCATCTATGATATGGAGGGAAATTGTTTCTTAGGGGGAACTTGCATCTTAGGGATATGATTGATAAATGATGAACTTACATTTGATGATTAGCTACTATATGATCTACTCTGAACTTTGATTATTTGTATCGGCCCTAATATTGTGCGAATGTACTGAACTTATTTTGTTATGATTTGATAAGCTCTGATACATGTCAGTAGAATCAGCATGTGTTGGGTTATGAGTCAGTAGATGATACTTAGCATATTATTGGGTAAAATAATATTGGGGGAAATCGTAGTGTTCATACTATGGAATTGAAGATCCCAAAACCCAGCTGGTATCAGTAGTGTAGTGTCGATAGTACTAGATGATGTAATAGGCTAGACTGTTTTCGATTCCTTTATCTTTCGTGTCTATGTCCTGTAAGGGGTAAAATGTTGGACTAATCTTCAGTAGGAAGTTACTTTTCAGAACCCTACGTCATCAGTGTAAGAGCTTGTGTTCTTAAGTCATCAGCTGATCCTCGCCTCAGTAGAAGACACTTTATCAGCTGACAGATATCTATAGAAGAACCTATACAAAGCTCAGTACCTTCGCAGTCTACAGCTGACTACACTCAGTAGAATATCTTATCAGCCGACTCAGACGAAGAAGACAGAGATTGCTTCAAGTCTACTATATCCGACAGGAAATGACCCAGCTTTTAACATCACTCGAAAGTCAGCAGAAGATCATACGAGGATAAGTGAGAGTCAACTCCGATGAAGACCAACGTCTGACACATCTCACCTACCACAAACCTCGACCAATGAGAAGCCGTCAACGTATTATCTGCTCTGACCAACTAAAGCTGCTCTCATGAACAGTATCAACAACTCTGCTGCAACAATTCGAATATATAGTCGTTTTCTTTGAAAGTTTGTGACATGTGGCATCGTCCTCTCCAATGGGCAAATGCCTGGGTCACGACTATAAATAGAGAAGAAAATTCGAGCTTCACGCATGGGATATCAAGGGATAAAATGCTCAAGCTTTCGAAGCAACTCTAGCGCATTCAAGATAAATCCAGCGAAGAACTTGCTAAATAGAATACTCCTAGTTCTTCTCTCTAGAGTTCTTTAGATCTCTCTTCTCTAGCTAAGCTCAAAAGTTCATATCTATAGCTTAGATTCTCGAAGGAGTTCACTTTTAGTGATTGTTCTTACTGTAAGAACTCCTTCCAGTTGGAGAAATTCCCCTCCCCTTCAAACCTTGGTTTGATTTGTAAAAGTAGCTAACGACTATAACTTAGAAGGGTCTGTCCAGTGCACAAATACCTTGCTGAGGCTTGCTCAGATTAATCAACAAGACCTCTTGTTCAGCAGGACCATGGACGTAGGATCATGCGTATCCGAACCACGTTAAAAATTGCTTGTGTTGTTTACTATTTTATTGCACTGCATACAAACCTCTCACGAAATCATATCTTGCATAAAATGTATTCATAAAGTCCACTAGCCAAAACTGTTTGACTTGTGAAAATCACGTTTTTCAACTGAGACGAATCTCCGGGCCCCACACTCTTATCCGCACTAAGTCTTCAACTGAGAATCAACCACTGACTAAAGTCAGTAGGAGAGACTCAGTAGTTAGCTTACTTTCTGACCCGCGATCGAAGGTTACTATTTGGTACTGTTCATCAGTTGCATCCAACAGCTCAGCTGTCCTTCGCGTTTGAGAAAAGAAACAGTACTCAGGTTTATTCACCCCCCCCTCTACACCTGACTCTCGTCTCCGGACCAACAATTGGTATCAGAGCAATGGTGTTCTTCTGATCATCGGTTCTATAACTACTGGTCTTCTCAAACAGATCCTGAAAACGTTTTTTTTCACTGCACAAGCATCTCTTCATACATCCTTATACTCTTACCCATAATGTCTGATATGTCAGGTATTAGGATGGTGCCGATGTTCTCGATAGAGAACTATATGGTATGGCGCGTGAGAATGGAGGCGCACCTAACATCGCTGCATAACAGCATGACGGATGTCCTTGAGACAGAACCCATCATTCCCATGATCGACAGTGTACAATTTGCTGCTGCGGGAGTTGTAGGAGCACAAACTGGTGCTAAAGTCGCAAAAGACAAATCAACCTTCACGCTAGAAGAGAAAAAGCTGCACAACCTCGACCGAGTTGCGCGTAATGCAATCCTGACTACGCTCAGTGATTCACACCGCCGGAGGGTGCAAGACTACAAAACGACAAAGGAACTTTGGGACGCCCTGGTTGTACTGAGCCAAGGAACCCTGTAGATCAAGGAAAACAAGCTCGAACTAGAGCTACAGAAGTTCGATACATTTGCCATGGAGCCCAACGAGACCATTGACGAGCTAAGCGTCAGATTCACTAATCAGATCAATATGATCAATGGGTTGGGGAGGACGTTCACGAACAAAGAGATGAACACGAAGATCCTAAGAGCCCTACCTCGACTGAAGTGGCTTCATTTTGCTACTTATTTAGGTCGCTCAGATCTTAATGCTCTAACTCCTGATGTCATCTTTTCAGAATTAAAGACGGAGGAATTTGAGCACAGTCTACCCCAACGATGTTCCAGTGCTCCAGCTGACACACAGATTGATCATGCTTTCAAAGCAACGATCGGCAAAGAAACGGAGTCAAACCCATTTCTTCCAGCAAGGCAGTGGACACGCCAGAAGCAAAGTCCTCTGAGACATCTGGCACTGACCAACTTACGCTTATGGCTCTCAAATATCAAAGAGAAAAGGAGAGAGTCAGAAAGTTGAAGAAATATCACAGAGATTCTCCCTCAGGTAAGAAAGATTATCGAAAAAGGGAAGAATCTAAATCTACTACTGATTGCGGGAACACGGAACTGCTTTGCTAGTCCATCCATCGATTCAGCCGGAAAAAGCGGCGAACGTCCGTTTGTTACAACCGCAAGAAAGAGGGACACTATCGCACGATCCCGAACTCAACTCGAGCAGTTCAAAGAGCGAAACGAGCGGAGCCGACGCGAGAAATTTGCCCGAAGGAGGCAGGCCTATATCGCCGGAGAGATATCCGATAACTCAATCGAGGAAGATACATTCATGTATTCTTCTGAAGACGAAGCTGCATTTGTCGTCGTTGAGGTCGGAGAGACAGATCCTGAATCAGCTGCAGAATACTGTCTGATGGCCGGAGAAGAGGTTGAGGTAAATTCTAAACTTAATATAACCTCTTCTTCACACAGCACACACGACACGTGATCGGTCACAGATGAACCTCTAGACGTGGTACAAGCCTACGATGATCTACTAGAGGAGCAGATTCAGCTGAGCAGAGAATTTAGCAGAACCATTCAGGAACTGGAACAGGTAAAGGCTGAGAATCAGAGACTTTCTTCTGATTGTCAGGTCTCTACTGATTCAGAGAATCTGGTTGTGAGACTTAAGGAAGCGATTAAATCTCTTATGACTAAGTCTCAGCTTCAAGAAACTCATATATCAGTTCTGACCAAGGACAATTCTGAGAAAGATACTGAAATAGCCCGACTCAGTCATAAGCTCGCAGAAGTTGAAAAGGATTATGAATCACTTCGAAGAAGTGACGAGGTCTGGCGAGGACTGATGACTGAACAGTACCTTGGAGCTAAGGAGAAGTTGGAAAGCATGCTTAGAGCTCAAAGCCCAACAGTCATGAAAGAAGGACTTGGCTATACTCATGAAGCTTCCACTTCAACTTCAACAGTATGCATAAAGATGCTGGAGTTATGCATAAACTAGTACCGATTCATAAAATTTCTCGGCCTTATGCATAAACAAATACTGTAATATGCACAAACTTGTTTTTATTTATATAATATAATATCTACATAACAGACAATTTTATGCATAAAACATTCAATTATGCATAAACAAATGCTATAATATACATAAAATATATTTTTATTGTATAACATAATATGCAAATAACAAACAGTTTTATGCATAAACATGTTCGTAATTATGCATAAATCAACAACGTAGTATGCATAAAAAATAGCATTTACCAACAGATTTTCCAACGGATCGCCTCCACTGCCGCCACCGATCAGCCACCGCTGTCCCCGCCACCGTCCATTGCCCCGTCGTCGGAGCGCCATCGGTCCGCCGGAGCGCCGCCGCTACCGCATGAGGTGAAGGTGTTTGATTTAGTTTCAAAGTATAAAGTGTAAAAAAACATTGTTACCCTTAATGAAATTTATTTTCTCCTTTTTTGAATTAAAAATAAATAAAAAATAAAGAAATTAGGTGTTCATAGATTAAAAAAATTGAAGGCTATGATTGGTTCTTAATTTTTATCTAAACTTGTTGTTCTTAAAATATCCATACTATATATATTATATATTTATTGTTGTAATCCCTATTTCAAAACTTGGATTTTACCACTTTTATGTTTGCTTTTAGTGGCATTTATTAATTGCAATTTAGTACAGCTAAGAGATACGTGCTCGGATATACATAATTTATTAGGTGTCCCTGTTGGGTGATGATTCTATCCTCAGCATAGTCTTACTCGATGGGAAATGATTCTATTTTCTATACTGAACCATGCTCAGCAGCCTAGTGCTCTGAATGTTGAGAAGATTTGAAGATCTCAAAACCCTATCTGATTGGTGAACCATTCCGTTGTAATCGTTTTTTTTTTTGTCTCTGAGGTTTCAGACTCAGTAGACATTCTGTTCTGATCAAGGCACTCGGTAGATTATACTGCCTTAACACCGAGATAGAAAACTCGAATATCTTGGACTCAGGCGGGAAGCGATATGCGAAAGAGTCGATGGGCCCGAACTCGCGGGAGCGATTCATCGAACTCGTAGCTGATCTTCGGTAGACTTTACTCGGCTATCTACCTACCGAATACGGGATCGAGACTCGGCATCGGTAGACGGTCTTAAGCTGTCGGATACTTTTGAAAAACAATCAGCATTGTCATATACGAGGAAGAGAGAAGTCGGCTTCGGTTTGCCTTGAAGTCTCGTCTTTGTCTCAACCACTCTATCCGCCTCGACGAATGACAAGAACACACGTGTCTTCTCACTGCTAATGTTGCGCAGTCAAACCTTTACCTAAAAAGGTGGGAAAGCACACCGTTACCTACTTCAAAAGAGCCGTTTGCTACCAAAAGAGAGAGAAAGAAGAAGATCGTCTCCAACGGATCTTTTTCAATCTCTGCTCTATAAATAGAGGGACATTTCAAGAAGAGAAAATGCGCATAAGCTTAAACGACGAAAATATACACAAGCATTCAAACGAGCTAGAACCGAGAAAACCCTAAGTCTTCCGCAAGAACTTGACGATCTATCTCCGTGAAAGACTACCTTCTCGCTCATAGGGAACCAAGCTAAACCGTTAGAAGAGCCTCTAGTATCCAAATCGACGATACACGAACCTAAAGCTTATTTCACTGTTCGTCGATCTAGAAGCTACATTCTCATGCCCTATCCCTCTAACCCTAAGCTCAACCGAATATACTTATAGCTTAGACGAAGGAGTTCATATTTGAACCCAATCCTTATTGTAAAAGGACTCCTTCATAGTTGGAGAAGTTTGTCAAACACTTTAGTTTGATGCCTTTGTAAACTGGGACTTGCTCAGTATAATCCCCAAGCCACAGCTTTGTCCTGTGCACAAGCCGAATGAGACTAACTCGATCCTAATAAATAGCCTCCTGAACTTTCGGGACAGTGGACGTAGGATCGATTGATATCCGAACCACTTTAAAAATCTGTGTCTTGTTATTGCTTTCTGATTACTGTTGCATTGATTTTACTGTTCATACTGAAAATCTTCTTTAAAATCATACAACTATCTCAGCATACTGAACTGTCTACTTGCTAAACTGAGACTTGCATAAAACGGTTTTCCACTCAACTGATTAGGGCCTACACTTTTCCGCACCGCTGAACTCTACCTGTTTGATACTGAATTCGACTCGATCCAACTAGCGAGATCTCGGTAGAGTCGAGACTCTTTGCCACACACGATTCGGAAACGGCTATTTGGTCTGCCGAATTATTTCAAGATGCGGCACTTTCCCCGAACAGGGACTGCTTCGTGTTCGAAGTTGAGAAAATCGGATTCAGGTGTATTCACCCCCCCTCTACACCTGATCGTACACTCGGGGACCAACAATTGGTATCAGAGCGGGAGTTCTTTAAGACTCTTGTTATCTTAAAACTGGTCTACTTGAACGGATCCGGAAAATCGTTTTCCTTTGCATATCACTCTACATTCATATCATTATTTTTATATGGGCGATATGTCGGGGATAAGAATGGTACCCATGTTCTCGGTAGAGAATTATGGAGTATGGCGAGTCGAGAATGGAAGCACATCCGACATCCCTCCATGATAGTATGGTCGAAGTGCTTGAAGATGGACCTATTGTTCCCATGATCGATAGTGTCGTGACTCGGGCCGCAGTGAAGGAGGAGGAATGGTGGCTCGGGAAGATGATCCCTAAAGACGAAGTCTCTTCACTCCTGAAGAGAAGAAGCTTCACAACTTAGATCGAGTCGCCGTAAATGCGATGCGACCACTCTTAGTGATTCTTATCTTGGCGGGGTTCAGGAATACAAAACTGCAAAGGAACTCTGGGACGCTCTAGCGCTACTGAGTCGTGGAACTCAGAAGATTAAAGCTAACAAACTGGCGCTGGAACTCCAAAAGTTGGAAAGTCTGTCTCTCACGCCTGGTGACAAAATAGAAGATCCGAACGTCGATTTACGAATCCGATGAATTCCATCAATGGGTTTGGGAAAGACATTCAACAACCGAGAAATGAATCTCAAGATACTGAGGGCACTGCCGGACGGACACTGGACACCTTTTGCCACCTTATTGCGACATTCTGATTTAGATGTTGTCTCTCCTGACCATATCTTTTCAGAACTTCAGGCAGAAGAGTTTGAGTTCGACAGACCTCAACGAAAGCAAAGAGCTGAAGCTGACAATAAAATTGACCATGCCTTCAAAGCATCGGTCGAGCAAAGACATCTCCGGCGACAAGCAAGACAACGAGTAAGGCTGAACCTTCACTCAATGATCTACAAGAAGGAAGTCTCGCTCAGAAGTACGCGTTGCTCGCTGTGAAGTATCAGAAGGAGAAGGAGAGGCGCAGAAAACTGACTAAAGCATACCGAGACACAAAAGGTAAGTCAGATTATACTCCAAAACGCACTCCTGACTCACAATCTTCTGAATGCAGAAAGAAGGATGACTCAGCACCATCAAAGGATAGTAAAAGCAAAGAAGAAAGAGTCATCACTTGCTACAACTGCAAAAAGCCGTGACACTATCAATATGATTGTCCCGAGCTCGATGAGTCTTCGAACACGCAAAGCACGTAAGGCAAGGAGAGAGAAATTCGCCCGAAGAGATAATCCTATATTGCGGGGCGAAATCTCAAACGACTCAGAAGAAGTCGACTCCTTCATGGACTCATCTGACGATGAAGCAGCTTTCATGGCCTTAGAGCATGAAGCTGAAGAAACAACTGAAAAGTGCCTAATGGCATGAGAAGAGGATGAGGTAAACTCTCATGAACCACTTAATTCCTCTTCACAATGCACACACGACAACGTTTCAAAGTGCGGATGGGAATTTGGACATCACGACCGCCTATGAAGAATTATTAGATGAACAAATTAAAATGAGTCTGCAGGCTCAGTAAGACTCTTCAGGAATTGGATACCCTGAAAGTGGAGAATCAAGACTTTCTCCGGAGAGGCCGGCCGCTTCTTGAAGCCGAAGGACTTGTGTTGAGACTCAGGGAGGAGATGAACTCTCTGATGGCCAAGTCTCAGCATCAAGAAAATCGAATTTCAGTTTTGACCAATGACCTGACTCAGAAAGATACTGAACTGAGTCTACCGAAGCAAGAACTGTCAGGACTTCAGACCAAGCACGACATACTGAAAAGGAGTGATGATGTGCGGAAGAGCTCGATGACCGAGCGTTACATGGGCGCTCGAAAAGAAGCCTGGAGGCTATGCTTGCAAGCAACAAGCCCAAGCACTGTAAGGAGGGACTTGGTTTCAATCAGGAAGCTTCCTCATCTGCCCCCGTACACTCAGAAGTGCGTCTAACTGATAGGTTTGTTCGAGGAGAAACAATCAATGCAAATGTTCTGAACCCCTCAGCAAAGAACAAACAAAAGATGAAAGCACCGCATCGTACGCATCAGTATTCTGACCAGAAGATCAGTACCAAGACACCCCAGTTCAGTCAAGGGGGAACTAGCAGAGTTAAGTGGGCCGATCGGTATGGACCACCTCGCGTTGACACATCCAAATCAATATGGGTCATATTACTATGATCCTATAGTCGAAGAGGTTCCAAGAGTCGAAAAAGAAGAAAAACGCACAAAAGGCAAAGGTCGGCGAGTCCACCAACTAAGAAGATCCGGACTCCCGAACTCCGAACGGCCTTAAGAAGTCGGCCTTGACCGATCCGGTGGTCAAGTATATTGACTCAAGTGGAAAGAAACATGCGAAACCACCGGGGTTGTTAGACAGATTTGGGTCACTAAAACTAACATCTAAGGACCCAAAAACAAAATAAAGGGTACCCGAATATAATTACGTTTTGCGGGTGCACAAAGATCCTTGGTATGTGGACAAGTGGATGCTCAAGACATATGACTTACCAAAGGAACCTACGAAGAATTATGTAGGCGAAGAAGGACCCGAGGTGAGTTTGGAGACAATGCAAAAGGCTATACAAGAGGATATGGAGCACTCGGCATTGGGCCGCCACAATTCCTAGAGTATCATATGTTGAAGGACTTCAAAGCATAATCTTCTCTCTCGTTAGTCAATTCGTGATAACTCGAATAGAGTGATTTTTGACACCGGTTTTACGTGATGTCATTGATAAATCCACAGGGAAAACAAAGTGTTATCGGGTTCGCGTAAAAAGAATATATATGTAGCTGACTGGAACTCAACAGAACCTGAAGCTTGTCTGTTGGTGAAGAATGACAACCGTACAGGATGGCTTTGGCATAGGAGACTCAGCCACCTCAACTTCAAAACGCTCAACAAACTAGCAAGGAACACTCTAGCAAAAGGACTGCCGAATGAAGTATTCAACAAAGACACTCAGTGTGAAGCATGTCTGAAGGGAAAGCAAACAAGGAATCAAAATCCACCTGTTCCATCTCCTTCCACTGATGGAATCCTTCAGTTGCTACATATGGATTTGTTCGGTCCAGTCTCTCCAGTGACGATCAGAGGCAAGAAATATGCTTTAGTGGTCATCGATGACTATTCGCGCTACACATGGGTCATATTCATTGCCAACAACTCTGACGTCAAAATAGAGTTACCAACGCTTCTGAAAAAGCTCAATGTCGAGAAGAACACCAAGATAATCAAAATTCGTTCTGACAGAGGAACTGAGTTCCTTAATTCCATGGTAGAGGAGTTCTGCAAAACAGAAGGAATTGAGCATGAGACATCTCGTTGCGCGCACCCCCTCGGCGAACGGAGTTCTTTGAACGAAAGAATCGCACACTCAAAGAAGCAGCAAGAACTCTACTCGCAGACTCAGGACTCCCAACCAAATTCTGGGCAGAAGCAACTGACACTGCATGTTATACTCAGAACCGATCTCTACTGACAAAGCAGCATAAGAGAACACCATATGAACTATGGAACTGCAGGAAGCCTTCTTTATCTTATTTCCATATCTTTGATTGTTCATGCTTTATCCACAATAATGGGAAAGATCAGCTGAAGACTTTTGATAGCAAGTCAGATCAGGGAGTTTTCTTAGGATACTCTCGGGTCAGCAAAGCTTTCAGAGTATTCAACTATCGGACTCTTTGCGTGGAGGAAAGCCCTCATGTTGTTTTTAATGAGTTTGCTACTGAAGACAGGAGCAATAACTCTAAATCTGAGGACATCAGTAAGCAGCTACAGGATCTAAGCTTAAAAGACAAACCTGAAAAGATCCAGCTATGTTGGGATGATGATTCAGACGAAGAAACTGAAGACAAGTCTACTGAATCACAACCGGCGAGCAAGTAGGCGAACAGTTGACTCTCCCGAACGCAGTCAATCCCGGGTAACTCAGGTCGATGAGGAAACCTTAGAGGTAACCGAGACCACTACCGAGAGTAACAACTCGGGGGGGAACATCTATTAATGTTCCCCGAGCCGAATGCCCCCTGAACACCGGAAACTCAGTAGATCACACTCTCATTACTGAATTGCTTCAATCTTAGAATAGTACGACTGAAATTCCTAACTCACCTACTATCTGTGTTGATCAAATTTCAGATGAAGAGCTGAAACATCGTAGATCGTGGCTAGATGCTCACACTCATGATCTAATCATTGGAGATCCTTCAGCAAAAGTCAAGACAAGATCCAGATTCTGTCAAGGAGAAAGCGCATTATATTCCTGCTTCTTGTCTACTGAAGAGCCTCAGACGATTGAGGATGCACTCAAAGATGCTGACTGGATCATAGCTATGCAGGAGGAGCTGAATCAGTTCACGAGAAACGAAGTTTGGGAGCTTGTTGACAGACCCCGGCATCAACACGTCATTGGAACAAAATGGGTCTTCAAGAACAAGCAAGATGAAAACAACGTTATAGTAAGGAACAAAGCAAGGCTCGTAGCGAAAGGCTCTAAGGGAAAAGATTTCGATGAGACATTCGCTCCAGTTGCAAGATTGGAGGCAATCAGACTATTCCTAGCCTACGCAACACATCAAAGATTCAGAGTCTATCAAATGGATGTGAAGTCTGCGTTCTCGAACGGCGTCTTCGAAAGAAGAAGTCTATGTAGAACAACCGCCCGGCTTTCGGCAGGGACATCAGGTTTATAGACTCAAAAAGGCTCTATATGGGTTAAAACAAGCACCCAGGGCTTGGTACGATACCCTGTCAGAGTTTCTTCTTCGAAAGGTTTTCGTAAAGGCACGATGATCGCACGCTGTTCAGCATTCGACTGGAAGACGACTTATTACTCGTGCAGATCTATGTAGACGACATTATCTTCGGATCAAAGAACGTCGTCATGTGTTAGCAGTTTGAGAAAATGATGAAGGACAAGTTCGAGATGTCAATGATGGGTGAAATGAACTATTTCCTCGGCTTTCAAGTCAAACAATCTGAAAAGGGAACGTTCATTAACCAAGGCAAATACACTCGAGACCTCATCAAAAGATTCGGTTGCACATCCGGCAAACCTATCAAGATCCCGATGAACACGAATATGAAAATCGATCTTGATAAAGAGGGAGTATCAGTAGACCAAACTGAATTTCGTGCAATAATTGGTTCCTTATTATATCTAACAGCTACTCGTCCCGACATAACTTATCTTTGTAGGTGTACTGCGCTCGATTTCGGGCGAATCCTAAGCGAGCCACATGGACTCAAAGAAAGAAGATTCTCCGCTACCTCAGAGGCACACCTGACATGGGTTTATGGTATCCAGCTGATGATAATATTGAACTAACTGGTTACTCTGATGCTGACTATGCAGGATGTAGAATTGACCGAAAATCAACTTCAGGAACCTGTCAGTTCCTAGGCAATAAGCTGATCTCATGGTTTTCAAAGAAGCAGCACTCAGTAGCCACGTCAACTACTGAAGCTGAATACATGGCTGCCGGAAGTTGTTGCGCCCAAATCCTTTGGCTGAGACAGTAGCTAAGAGACTATGACGTCATTCAGAATGAAGTGCCGATATTCTGCGACAGTACCAGTGCTATTGCAATCACTCAGAACCCTGTACTACACACGAGATGCAAACACGTGGACATTAGGCATCACTTCATTCGCGACCATGTCGAAAAGTAGGATATCAGAATTGAAAAGATCCATACTGACAAACAAAGGGCTGATATTCTGACCAAACCTCTAGCTGAATCCAGATTCAAAGAACTTTCAGTAGAGCTAGGTCTGCTGGACCCTACTGACCCTAGTCAGTAAGAAGGTTCCAGGAGAGGATCATTCAGTAAGGGGGAATGATCACTCTCAATACTGAGCAAATTCAGTACGTTGAGACAGAAAACTATCTACAAGAGGTATCAGCTGACTACTATGTTCAGTAGACAAGTTTGTGTATCTCTACTCAGTAGAAACGGATAAAACAGTAATGCATTTATGATGAAGATTCAGCATGCTATTAAATATCCTAAGTTTGTCATTTATTATTAACGGCCTATATTTAATGCACGACATTCCATACACAAGTTTGTTGAACTCTGCACGCATTTAATGCATGTCATCTCATAGTTACTACTTAGGCATATTTACAACTGGCTTTGACTTAGGCGGCATATGTGATCATTACTTCATATATTTTTTAATCTTGACCGTCCATCTCATAAAGCAAGTTTAAACTCTGCCTTTGATCGAAAACCGTTCACCTTCATGTTAGATATATATTTTCGATCATATCTTTAGAAACCGCCATTACCGCACTTAAAATCCTCTGCATCCGAAAATACTGAGATCATTCCTTGCAATTCCCTCTTTCGGTATGCTTATTACAACTGCTACATGAATTAATCTTTTTTTCAGAATCGCTATACAAACTGTTTTATTTAAATCGATACTGATAAATGCTAGTGTAACAGGTACAATGGCAAATAAAAATATTTCGGTGTCTGCTCCAGTTAACATGCAAGAAATCCTGGACAAGGATCGTGTTTGGTTCGAGCCAACCATGGAGTTCAACGCATGTGATCTCGATTATATGGACGAGATCTTCTCGGCTCTCGGGAGGTCGGGGCTTGAAAGTTTACTTTCAAGGAAGCCGACATACTTCCTCCCGAGGCAGGTGGCCAAAGTCTATCTTAATTCTGACTCAGTAGGCGGGGACATAATTGGAAGATTCGCCGTTCACGAGCTCAAGGATGCTTCTCCGATTCTGAAGCAAATATCACTCAAGGAGGCACTAAAGAGAAGTTTTGATCTGCCTTCTGAAGGAGCCAGTACTGTGGGGTACAAGGATGATCTTGTAGATGACTATTTGACAATATTCACGTGGACGACCCCACGACCTTCGTGAGTCGCTTTTCCTAAAAACAACATGCTTTGCCTCGCATGCAGCTTTGGCTTATATTGTGACGCAGCTACTGACCGGCCAAGCAGGCTCATTCGATCAAGTATCGAGGCTCAAGATCCAACTCATGATGGCCATATATGATAGAGCCCAGATTAATTGGACGGAGTTCTTTATCCGAGAATTCATGGCTCAGGCGGCAAAATTCGACAAGGCCTCTTGCACGCTGAGTGCAAAGGGCAAGCTTCTTTATGGATCGAAGCCGTCCATAATAATAGAGGATATCTGCGGATCCGAACCAATCACCTACGGTTACAAGGAGTATTTTAATGTGAAGAAGGTCGAGTCCACAACAAGGCTGCTTTGCTCTTCGGCGGATCGGGTCGGTCCCTCAACCGTAACTCGGCGGACTAAGCCTCGCAGGCTACACCCTCGAAGAAGAGAACACCTCCAGGCAAAAACTCCAAAGGCACCAGCTAAGAAACGAGGAAAGTCATTCCCGGACGTGCCTACCGAACCCGAGGTTTCTTCGAAGTTCTCGCTGCTCGGGCTACTCGGCAAGAACCTATTCGGCCTCGGCGGTGATAGACGAGTCGAATCATCCGAGAAGACTCAATCGGTGGAGAAGACCGTCTCCATCGAGGAACCCGTAGAAGTGGAACAAGGGGATGCTTCGAAGCACATAGCGAGGAGATTCGGCGTCTTGACGGCCCCCCTTCCGGTTCCACCACTCGCCAGTATGCCTCCCGGCCGAGACTCGGGACGTCTCCCATAGGCACTGGAGTCCGAAACAACATTCGAAGAAGAGACAATTGGGATGGAAGCTTCAGTGATCATATCCAGAGCATCCCGAGAAATTCTTCAACGAGATTCCAGAGCTTGCCGACTACTACGATCCGTTGCTCATTGCAAAATCAGGCAAGGCTCCACATGTTGCTGCGATTTCGGGAGTCGCCCCAACTACAACGTCTAGTACTCCACTACTCCTCCCGCCAGCTTCATGAAGAAGAATTGAAGTTGAGGGAGCAAATAGGCTACTCGAGCCTGCGACCTCAGCACCATGGCGAACCCGAGGGCCGCTTATGCTGTGCAATGATACATGACAGGCAGCTAGCTACCGGCTCAGCACCCTCAGATGGATCAGACCACGATGGTCAAGATCCACCCAGTGATTCAGGCCCTGGAAAGCCTGATGAGGAAAATCCCCAGGACAAGGATACACATGCTACTGACCCAGCTCAACCTCCACTCCGTATCCTTGGACCTGCGAAGTCCACGGCTGGTGCTTCGTCCTCAGCAGAGCCCGCTCAGCTCTTGCTGGAGTCGACTTACGAAGCAGCGCCCAGCCCAACTTCCAAGAGATCTCGATCCGTAGCAAAAGCTCTCACCGCTCAGGGAATCCAGAATCGAGCTCTTGCGAAGGCCGTCCACAAGGTGTGGAAACAGACTGCGCTAGCCACAACCAATGAGCTACAGGGGCTGAAAACATCAGTATCTAAATCGGCCGCCCTATTGTCTCTGAAATTGTATCTGAAGCTTTGGCTAAGCAGCAGAAGCAGTTTGATGATCAGCTCAGAATCATTCAGGAAGGACAAGCCAAACTTCTCGAAGCATTCCAGGCTTCAATGTCCACTCATACTGAGTCCTTCACTGAACAAGCCCAGGCCACGGAGATCCGACTTGACAACATTCAACTGGTCGTGGAGGATAAGATTTCTGAGAAGCTGACAGAATTCAAGGCGAGACTGACCTCTCCCATAAGCAATACTCGGAGGAACTGACTAATGAGAGGAATGAGCTGCACTTGGCACTGACAAAGATCCATGACAGACTGGACGAACTGTCCGCTGTCTACACACGCCTAGACAAGAAGGTACTCGTCCCTACCCCGGCTGTAATTGATGATGCCAAAAAGGGGGAAGGAAAAGAGAAGAGTACGGAAGGAAAAGAGAAGAGTACTGAGAAGCCGACCCCTACCAAAACTACTCGCTAAATTACTTAAGGGGACAACTTCACCGAGATCCGAGAAAAGACCAAGTCCGTGGCCGAGATAAGCGGGACTCCAACTCGGACTCGAGATAGAGGGTAAGGCCCAGTGTCTTGGGCTGCGAGCACAGTCGAGACCGGCCCAAGTGGCTCGGGAACCCGTGGCTACTCATGCAACCCGGACTCCGACCGATTTTATCAAGGAGGTTGCGAGTATGCTTGAGCAGGGAAGAGTCGAAAGAGGAAGAGGCTCCTCTCCCTCCACCTTGTTCATGGAAAAGGCAAGAAAGTGCTGATTCTCCCAACCCCTCCAGGCCAAGAACACGAAGAGATACATTTCAGCGAGGAGGAGGCTCAAATTGCGGCTAATGAGAAGGCGGCAAGGGAGATTGCTGAAACGTAAGCCGCTAATAAACCAAAGTCTAAGCTCATCAAAGGAAAGACAAAATCTCCAGCTCGAGGAGGAAGAAAGCCTGTTAGGATACCTCCAAGGAAACTAATTATCGAGGATGAAGAAGATAGGGAGAAGGAGAGGGAGCAAAAGCAGCAAAGCACTGAGAAGCAGGGTACGTCAAAAGAAAAATCAAGTACCCCTGCTGAATCTGAAGACATTCCTCAGAAAGCCACTGAAGCCCAAGATGATGAAATTGAGGCCATATTCGACCAAATGAACAGATACCTATACAGAGGCGAAGAGGCTAGACAAGTTCAGGCTGCCAAAGACAGAATCTGGGAGGCGGACCTTGAAGCACCGAGAAAAAGAACCGAGGAAGAGGCCAGTGAAAGTACCTTCAAAAGCCGATATTCCTTATCGATACGAAGGTTCGGGAAGCCGGCTGATCCGAAATCGCACGAGATGGCCAAAGACAGACAATTGGATACCGCTCAATTTACTCGAGAGATGGGAATCGGTAAAGATAGAGTTCATCAAGCGCAATTATTTCGGAGGTTCCGGCCCGACATGACTAAGGCCGATGCCACACGTGAATGGATGATGATAAGTGAACCTGATCTATACATATACTTGCATAAAGCCGTATCTGAAGGTATAGAAGTCAGTGTTCCGGAGCCCAGAATCATACCTCCACCTAGAAGAAATGATGACTCAATCCACTTTGGGGTAATAGAAGCTGAAGTGAAGTATCTTTGCATCAAAGAGAGAAATGGACGAAGATGAGCCGGCGAGACTTTCTTTGCATACTTGAAGCCGAGGAAGAACACATACCGGATGTATGGAGTGCCACTGCCGGAGACGCAATCTCAAGGATTCATGGACGAAATCAAGCGGTTTAAGGGCTCCTAGGCTTTGTTCTATTCTTCCTAGCTTAGCAAGATTTGTAATCTGTATCGATCCGAATAACTCTTATATACAAATCGATTTTGGCTCTGACAACCACTTGTTGTCTATTCAGCCGTGTTTGTATTATGCTTTAACACTCATAATCACTGAAGTGATGACTGACTCACACACTCACTCTATTTACTTTCTTGTCAGTTTATTACTTTGTTAGATTCTGCTAGTCTAGTTTCTATGTAATGGGGAAATTGTGTTTTGCCCTGTTTTCTCATTAATCTAGAACTGCTGGAACAACTCCGCTGATCCTACCTATAATATTGTAAGGAGCTCTGTTTCTGTTTAGTGTTAGCATAGATGATAGGTTTTGGCATCATCAAATAGGGGGAAATTGTTGGGTGATGATTCTATCCTCAAGCATAGTCTTACTCGATGGGAAATGATTCTATCTTCTATCTTGAACCATGCTCGGCAGCTAGTGCTCGAATGTTGAGAAGATTTGAAGATCCCAAAACCCTATCCGATTGGTGAACCATTCCGTTGTAATCGTTTTTTTTTTTTGTCTCGAGGTTTCGGACTCGGTAGACATTCCGTTACGATCAAGGCACTCGGTAGATTATCCGCCTTAACACCCGAGTAGAAAACTCGAATATCTTGGACTCGGCAGAGCAAGATATGCGAAAGAGTCGATGGGCCGAACTCGGCGGAGCAGCCATTCGAACTCGTAGCCGATCTTCAATAGACTTTACTCGGCTATCTAACTACCGAATACGGGATCGAGCTCGGCATCGGTAGACGGTCTTACGAACTGTCGAGATACTTTTGAAAAACAATCGGTATTGTCATATACGAGGAAGAGAGAAGTCGGCCTTCGGTTGCCTTGAAGTCTCGTGCTGTCTCAACCACTCTATCCGCCTCGACGAATGACAAGAACACACGTGTCTTCTCACCGCTAAAGGCTGCAGTCAAACCTTTACCTAAAAAGGTGGGAAAGCACACTGTTACCTACTTCAAAAGAGCCGTTTGCTACCAAAAGAGAGAGAAAGAAGAAGATCGTCTCCAACGGATCTTTTTCAATCTCTGCTCTATAAATAGAGGGACATTTCAAGAAGAGAAAATGTGCATAAGCTTAAACGACGAAAATATACACAAGCATTCAAACGAGCTAGAACCGAGAAAACCACTAAGTCTTCCGCAAGAACTTGACGATCTATCTCCGGCGAAAGACTACCTTCTCGCTTCATAGGGAACCAAGCTAAACTGTTAGAAGAGCCTCTAGTATCCAAATCGACGATACACGAACCTAAAGCTTATTTCAATTGTTCGTCGATCTAGAAGCTACATTCTCATTCCCTATCCCTCTAACCCTAAGCTCAACCGAATATACTTATAGCTTATACGAAGGAGTTCATATTTGAACCCAATCCTTATTGTAAAAGGACTCCTTCATAGTTGGAGAAGTTTGTCAAACACTTTAGTTTGATGCCTTTGTAAACCGGGACTTGCTCGATATAATCCCCAAGCCACGCTTTGTCACTGTGCACAAGCCGACCGAGACTAACTCGGTATAATAAATAGCCTCCCGAACTTTCGGGACAGTGGACGTAGGATCGATTGATATCCGAACCACTTTAAAAATGCGTGTCTTGTTATTGCTTTCGATTCTTTTGCATTGATTTTACTTGTTCATACCGAAAATCTTCTTTAAAATCATACAACTATCTCAAAGATAGTGAACTGTCTACTTGCTAAACCGAGACTTGCATAAAACGGTTTTCCACTCAAATGATTAGGGCCTACACTTTTCCGCACCGCCGAACTCTACTGTTTGATGCGGATCGACTCGGTCGGCTAGCGAATCTCGGTAGAGTCGAGACTCTTTGCCACACACGATTCGGAATGCCTATTTGGTCTGTCTGAATTATTTAAGTACGGCACTTTCTCCGAACAGAGTGTTCGTGTTCGAAGTTGAGAAAATCGGATTCAGGTGTATTCACCCCCCCCCCCTCTACACCTGACCGTACACTCGGGACCAACAATCCCCTAATTTAGGAAACATACGGTATTCACAATCGGTCATTTATTTAGTAAAACAAATATATATATATATATATATATATATATATATATATATATATATATATATGAGGAGGTTCAAATGTGAACAGCCTCTTATCGTGTGAACGTGTGAACACTGCACTTTAAAGACAAATGTCTTGTACTTTAAAGGCAAAGATATTGCATTTTAAAATGCAGTACATTTGTCTTTAAGTACAGTGCGTAAAGTGCAGTATTAAAGTGCAGTATATTTACCTTCAAAGTGCAATACGTTTGTCTTTAAAGTGCAGTGTTCACACGTTCACACGATAAAGGCTATTCACACGGGAACCACTCCCTTTATATATATATGAGGAGGTTCAAATGTGAACGATGCATTATCGTGTGAACGTGTGAACACTGCACTTTAAAGACAAATGTACTGCACTTTAAAGACAAAGATACTGCATTTTAAAGTGCAGTATTTAAAGTGCAGTACATTTGTCTTTAAGTGCAGTACGTAAAGTGCAGTATTAAAGTGCAGTATATATACCTTAAAAGTGCAATACATTTGTCTTTAAAGTGCAGTGTTCACACGTTTACACGATAAGAGCTGTTCACACCGTAATCACTTCATATATTCTATTTGTGTTGTAGTACTTCCTTCGTCTCGGATGAAACGTTCTACTTTTTTTCGGCACGGTAATTTATGCGGTGGACTTTTGCATGTGAAGAGAAATAGTAATATGAATGGGGCCCACAAAAAAATAATTTTTATGAGAGAAATTTATTTCCTTATTATGAAATATGACATTTGTGTGGGACAACCCAAAATAGAATATAAGATGTTTGATGTGGGACGGAGGAAATATTATTTATGAAAATTGGCCATTTTCTTATAAAAATATATTAGACGATCATACTGATACTACAGCCCCCAATACAGAACACAAATTGGGGAAAAACCATACCAGATTACGTGACTCTTTGCAATTTTCACAATAAATTTTACAAATTAATCCGAACTTCCCTAGAAAGTATCTCGCTTGTCTTGCCGGGCAGTCCCATAGAAAGTATATTTTTCTTATTTTGACAAATAATTATATATTTTATATGAAGAACTCACAATTTTATACAACTTTACTCTTAACCAACAACTCTCTTAAATAATCGGGCAGAAAAGAAATGGCAGAATGAGTAATTTTTTGATTATTTGGACAAATAATTACACACTTTATTTAAGAAATCCACAACTTTATACTACTTTACTCATAACCAAAATTCTCTTAAATAACTGTGCAGAAAAGAAAAATGGCACTTCCTATTGATCAGGGGTAATTTTTTGATAAAAAAACATAATTTAGTATTCAAGACAAAGTATTAATAAAACACGTGCTCCAAACGAAATGCACATCATAGCCCTCAAGCACTTTGGGGGTTGAGTCATTCTCATAGACATGGAATTAAAAAGCGCTCGAGGCGTACGCCTCGAGGCCCGCCCCCGGAGCGAGGCGCCGGAAAAAGATCTGAGGCGTACGCCTCGTTGAATTCGCTTCGCCAGGCTGCCTCAGTCCGTCGAGGCGCGCCTCGAGGCGTACGCCTCGAGTCGATGGCTAAGGCGTTCGAACCATAAATTGGGGCCTATTTTCTTTGTCCCATTCTTTAATTTCAACCAAATAATTCAAATTGGCCCAAATTTCATACAACCCATAAGTTTATTTTTCAAAATTTATCAAAATCGATTCAACCCTAATTGACTAAAACCCAATTTTCTTTCAAATCAAAACAATTTACCGTGAAACCTCCGCTGCCGCCCAGAAACCACCGCCGCCGCTGCCACTGAAACGGCCGCCGCAGCGACTTCACGTCAGGTGAGTTGATTTTCTAGTTATGGTGAGTTGATTACACGCCGCTGCGACTTCACGGGAGATTGTAATCGAGTTTCTCTCAGCTGGATACAATACTTGCATTCTCTGTTTTTTTACTCTTACAACATGTGGTACGTGATATTGTAATCGAGTTTCTCTCAATTAATTATGAGTATTGTGAAATTGAGTATTGTGGAATTAATTATGAGCATTCTCCTGCTATTCTGGAATTAATTATGAACATTAAGTAATTATTTGCAATTTGTTCAAGTGTTGGAAGTGCAAATAGAGGTACTTTAAATTTAATTAATAATTTAAACTAACTAATAATTTAAACTTTTTTGTATTATAGTATATTGCTAATTTAATGTTTTAATGATGATGAAGATTGATGATGTTTAATTTGTGATGTTGAGGTTTAAGAACTTATAACTCTTTGTGTTGGTGTGAATTGGTTTTTTGTTGGTTTGAACATGGAAAAAACTTGATTTTATGTGTTTATGTTTTTTGTGGTGTTATATGTTTATTAGGGGAAAAAATAGAATTTACGCCTCGATTTTACGTCTCGATCCGCCTCGAGGCTTACGCCTCGTGACTCGTAAGAAAAAACGCCTCAGAACCCATTTACGCTTTTTTGAACTTTGCTCATAGATGGAAAAAGGAGTAACCATAAATAATCTGCTCTACTTAGCTAACATATATATAAGTAACATTTTCAGTAAGTAGCCATAAAATAAATGAACAAAGTACTAGTTCAGCATAACAAAATCGTTGTAAGAGATCGAAATTTGGAATGTATTTTCTCAAATCTGTTCTAAGCTGTGCTGGCAAAAGGGTCGTCCAGGAACGTAAAATAAACACCAACCTAGAAGTAATCCAGAGCAAGTATCCGAATGCTCTATGCTTCCACCTCAACCTCAGTTGGCACCAACGTTGGCCGGAAAACTTCTTCCTCCTTGGGAGGATGAATTGTGACGAGATCAGGAAGAGGAGTTGTGGGTCCCTGCTTTCCTTTCGGATCCCAGTCAAGCATGATCTTGACCTTGATACCAAGGACTCCCTGAGCACACATACAAAATAAGATTATTATATCAATAGTGCTCAGTAAGATATCCAAACAATGAGTAGAATAGATTACTAGAATGAATACCTGTCTGAGTAGAACATGTCTAACAGCCGAATCTATGTACTCTTTCACTGGTTGACCAGACGAAATCATGTATCCGTCCTTGAATTTCATAGACTTGGCACGCTGAGCCCTAAGTTTTCCACTAACAATTACCTACACGAGAAATACAATAGTTCAAGAAAGCCCAAAAAGAAAATAATGGTAGAGCTCTACAACTGCTAGGAACAAACGTACCTCACAACCCTTTGCACCATTCTCCATAACAAATCTAAGAACTCCATAGCATGCCCTGAGAAACAAGAATTAACCTCATAAGAAAATCCAAAATGTAAACTAATAGAACTATGTATAGTCAGGATAGTACATATCTGTGCTAAATTTGCAAGCTTAATTTTGAAGTACCAGCCACATAGCTTTGAACTAAATTTGAATAAAATCATTAATCACATGCATGGGGAAGACAATTTATATAATCACCATCCAACACCAAAATTAGTAGTGTAACAATAACTTAAAGAGGGTGATAAGATAGCAAGTAGTTTGTCACATTTGCCTCCTCCACGGATACAACACATGCAGGGTACACTTTATGAAGATAAAAATCATGGGGAATGCGAATTTCTATAGTCATCATCCGAAACAAGAAATGGTACTGAAATACCCAAATTGCTTTTAAGATGACAAATATTTCTACAATGAGCCAAGTATAGAGACAAAACTTAAAATGAATATCCCAGATAGAGTAAAACGTGTAGTTAGCCCAATAACTATTAGTATCTATATGATTGTACAGGAAGAGCTAAAACCACGGAGACTCCAAACAAAGAATATAACTCAGGATGGCCTATTATTGGCAAAATTAAGCAAGAAGAATGTAATTAATACCTTCTGACGGCAAGACCACCAAGGAGTTTGTAACGAAGGGACTCGGCCTGGGCAATGGCACAAAGCCCTCTGTTGTTAACCTTCTCGGCATACAATTCCACACTGTTCTCGGGAAACTTAAACCTCTTCTGCACCACCGAAGTGAGCTCCCTTATCCTCCTCCCCTTCTCTCCTATTGAAACCAACCCATTTTATTAACAAAACAAAGCAAATCCAACAAGAGATTAATGATACTAACCAAGGACATTTTGGGTGCGGGTGGCGCGAATGATGATCTCGGTCCTCATGGGAGTAACCCTAACCTCCACGCCGGAGTAGCCATCCTCCGCCAACTCACGCGTCAGTACCTCGTTCAACTCGGCGAAGAACACTCCATCAGCCACAAACTGCCGCACGTTCAATTCATCCACGAAAATCCAATTTAAGAAATGCATACAATCATCGGAGACTTAATTATAGACGACACGACGGGTCCTACCTTTCTCTTCTTGCTCATCTGAGTTGCCATGTTTCTGGTTGAAAGATCTGAGAATATGCGTACCGCGCGATTGAGCTGCAAGCCAGAAATGAAGATTAGGGTTTTGATTGTCAGTAGCAATTTATATGATGGGTAGAAACTCGATACAACGGGTTAGATTAGTGATATGGTTTTTGTTTTGGGCTCGAATGGGCTGATAATTGCTCATGCCTAGCCCGAAGCTTGTCTTACTTTATTGTGATTTCCATTCTTTTTAAAGAGAGAAAAATGTAGATAAATAATATGCTGACAAACTAATCTATAAATTAAAATATTCATATTAGTAAAATTTCAAACTTATAACTTTTGATCTATAATCTATCCATTTATCTCCTTAACCCTTTGTTTTATTAAATAAAATTTGAGAGGAAATAAAGTAGGAGAGAAATAGAAGAGTAAGTAAAATATTCTCTCATTTGGTTATAAGAGAAAATGGAGAGAAAAAAAAGGTGAGAATCATCCCAAAATCTTTTCTCTCCAAATATGAAGATAAAAAAAAGAGAAAAAAAGAATTGAAAATAAATGACCATTTTAATTTTAATAAAGTGTCTCTTTTTTATTTATTTGAAAGGTAATTTTTTCTTTTTATATATAATATTATTTATATTCTTTTTTTTTTCCTTTCGGTCCTACCAAACAATATACTCCTACAAAATACCTTTCTTTCTCTACTATTTCTTTCTCCTTTCTTTCCCTAGTACTCCCTCCGTCCCACTCATCTTGACGCGTCCTTTTCGGGACGTCTCACCCATCTTGACACGTTTCCAAAAAATGAAACAATTTATCCTCCTATTTTTTCATTTCTCTTTCCTACTTTTTCATTTTTTCATTTCTCTCTCCTACTTTATCCCTCTATCATACTTTATCATCCACTTTCTTAATTCCCGTGCCGAAAAAAAATACGTCAAGATGGGTGGAACAGAGACGGAGGGCGTATTTCTTTCTTCTCAATTTCTTCTGCTAACAAAACAAAAGCTTAAAGAACAACTATTTCTCACCGTTCATTTCCCCCAAAACGTATCTATATCACAGACAAAAACACTGGTCAGCGATGTAACAATCGTAGCTCTACTCTGCCGGTTACCTACCCCCCACCCCACCCCTGCTAGTTTACACAATCAGAATCCACGCGAAATCAACGCACCCTTTTTGTTATTTACCGGGAAGCGAGCGATTAGATATTGCATATTTCTCCCGCGAAAAAACTGTCAATTCCGCCTCTCTGAATCCTCTGCTTTCTGTTTCCTGATCTTTGTTTCAGATTAACGATTCTTGCTTCTGTTGTTTCTAATTTATTTATTTTCCATACTTTAGCAAGAGGCAAAGGCTGTAATCGAGCTTCCGCTACGAAGATTTGTGATCTGGGTTCAAGCGGTGTGTATTCTTCTACTTTAAATCCTCTGCTTTCTGTTTCTTGATCTTTGCTTTTTGCTTGCTTTGTTTCTAATTTAGTTATGTTTACAACAAGCAGGTAGCGGAGATTGTAATTGGGCGTTCGCTGCGAAGGTTGTGATCGGGATTCCAGCGGTTTGCATTCTTCTACTTCAAAGTATGTAATAAATAATGCTAGTAGATAGATCTGGCCTTTGTTTTCATTCTTAAGTTTTCAACCTCACGATCTATGATTGTGTTTTTCGATTAACTGTTAGTCTGTTACTGTATTTGTTCGAAGTAAGTATCATGGTGTGTGGAGCGGTGAATTTGGTTTTGATGGAGGAGTCATCGGACTTTTGATTAGCTTGATTTAACTATGTACACGGAAATGACAATTGCTCGTACGATGAAGGTGGATAATCAGTCAGCGCCTCAACGACTAGGGTTCAGCTGTCGGCTTCAAAGTTCAAACGTGGGGGCAGGCAGTTGCCGCTTGCTAGATATGGTCTGAAGTATGATCTCCCTCCCTATTTTCGGAGCACTAGGCCTCTCCGATCTAATACAAGGAAGGTCAGTTTTAATGCGAATCAACCTACCTTAAGATTTATTGCTTATTTAGCTCACAAGTTTTTGAAATTGGACTTTATATGTATATGTTACCTTAGATAATTACAAATTGATTTGAATACTTGCTCCACAGTCACGTTCACATATATTACTCTTGGGATATAATTTTAATGATAAGGTTTGATTAAGATTCCAAAACCGATGATGAACCAAAGTCGTTGTATAACTATTAGGTTTAGGCGGCTACGCTATTAGGACGTCGCATTGTTTTGTCTTAGTTTCATTTTTTACCGCAGCGCCGCCTGACGAGTTATGCGTTCCTAACCTGTGAACATAAAGGCTGAAGTGGATCGGGAAGTGCGTGTCTAACTCGTTTATTTTTCTTAAAGTCACAGACAAGTCAGATAGGTTTGGCATATTGATTGACTATCCTTTAGTTCACAAGTGTTGGCTCAACCCTAATAGTACGAGGTACTATCCTCGAGTTGATTTGAAGTCAACCACTAGATCTCTCTCGAGCAATGAGATTGAGACACGCCTTTTAGGAGACTGTTCTGATGATAATTGCTCAGACTGACAATTTTGACTGCATACAACGTTTAAACAAGGATACGGGAACCAATTGCGAATTAAAATACAAGCTTCAAGTGTTCAAAAGCTCTCACGCTCTATCAAAAATCCCTAGAATATTTGAGTTTCTTCTTGAGGTTTTAGAATTCCCTTTGTATCTAAGCTAATAGCCTTATTCTAGCTTAGATCGAGAAGGTCGTGCCTCTTTTCAAGGACCTCTCTTCGTTGGAGAAAACAAACCCGACCCACCTCTTTGCAAGGACCTCTCTTCGTTCGCCAAAACTAAGTTCAATTATCATTAATCAATGCAAACTCTTTCGTTGAGAACCAGGTGTTCTTAGACGCGACTAGCGCATCAGGAACAATCACTTTGTGAGTTAAAATGGCAAATAATGCTTTTTGGCTACCCAAATCAACTAAGCTTCCTAAAACACTAAGGGGCCGTTTGGTTCGACAAGGGGAAAGGAAAGGAATCAGGAAAGGGAAAGGAAAGGAAAGGTTTTGGAATGATTACCCTTTTGCCATCCTGTTTGGTTTGGACCAAAGAAAGGGAATCGATTCCCTTTCCTTTACATTTTGACTGTTTGGTACAAACATAAGGAATCAATTTTTATTTTTATTTTTTTAGTAGTATAAAAAATAGCTTAAAAAAAACCAAAACTTGCAAATACAATTGAACTTCATTAAAAAGCAAGTCATTATATATAGTCATTACAATTCATGAAAAAAAACACCAATACAAGATATAAAAATCAAATTCTATGGCCTTCAGCGCGCTAATTGTTGAACATAGTTTGAGTGAGACCTTTATATATAAAAACGCCAATTATATATAAAAACGCCAATCGTTCCTATAGTTGTAATTTAAATTGCCTTTAGATCATTGCACCTCATTTTTCTTCCAATACCAATTAGCCTAAAAACTGAATTAAAAATGATAGAATTACAATTATAGGTTATATATACACGATAAAAATAATTGTTGGATGATATAGACGATTAATCAATTCGTGCAGACTACAAGAACTAAACGAGATAGGCAATTTATTATAGATCGCTTAGGCATCAAAGCATAGTTACTCTTCGCCTTTCTAGTCAATAAATAGTAGGTGGGGCTGCAACTCTCCCAACCTGGATGATCTGAGGCAAAAGCGAAACTTCGCCTATCCTGTACTATAAGTCCAGTGCGATTTAATATCGTCTAGCAAAACAATTATCGTGCAACAACATCGATTTTTGACATTTCAAAAATCATCACATTTCAATACGTCCAAAACGCATCACATATCAATCAAAAATAAAAGAATTCGACATATTTCACTAAATAAATTAGTACACACAAAAACCCATTCTATAAACAATGATTTTTGACACATAAACTTAATATTAAAGCTAACTCGAACGAGTGCTCTACTATTGTGATAAACACAACAAAGAAGGAAGAAGATCTAACATGATTGATGTGATTCATTCCCTGTATTTGGATTGAAGTTGTGCTCGGCACGATGGTTGCACGAACGGTTGCACAAGTAGATTTTCGACGATCGATTTTTTTGAAAGTGAGTGTGAGTGTGAGTCCTTAATTTTTACCTATTTTATTCCTAAAATGTGTAGATCGTAGGTCGCCCTATCTGACCAAAACTGTAACTGACTAAAAAACATATATTGTTACACATGCAATTATAAAACATATTTCACCATCTTTTCGGATAAAAATTAAAAATAGTAACGTGTGAACATATCAATACATTAAATAAGACAAATTACTTTTGAAATATAATCTATAGATGAATTAATATAATTATACTCCCTTTTCCCTTATAACTGTCTCGTATTCCTTTCTCAATCGTCATATTATAAGTAGTTCATATTTAAAATAATTATCTAATACTATCTGTGTCCCACTATTTCTGCCTCACTTTTCCGAAATGGACGTCCCACTATTTCTGTCTCACTTCTTAATTTAGAAAAATAACTATCATCATCTCTCATACTTTATAATTTTCTCTCTCATACTTTATCATCTACTCTCATTTATCTTATTTCTCCTACTTTATCATCTATTCATCTCTCATACTTTATCATTTTATTCTTAATTTCCGTGCCGAAAAAAAGTGAGATAGAAATAGTGGGACGGAGGTAGTATAATTTAGTGGGTCCCACTATTTTTGTTATACTTTATGCACAACCCACAATATTTTTAACTTTTGAGAGAAAAATTTGAGCCACTTATAGTGGGACAGAGGAAATACATTTCTATAAGCATTTTATATATAGTAATTATAATCTATTAGTATGCAATAATTGATTATATAATGTTGGAAAATAATACTCCCTCCGTCCCATGATTCTTGTAACAAAACTTTTCGGCACGATATTTTAGGAGAGTAGTTGGTTGTGAGTAAAGATGTGGGGCCCTAAATAAAGTGTTTGTAATAATTTTCTATTTTATGAAATGTTACAAGAATGGTGGACGTCCCGAAAAGGAAAATGTTACAAGAATTGTGGGACGGAGGGAGTATAAGTTTTGAATGGTCTCAAACCCCTATTGATAGATAAAACTGATGTATTTGTAAGGTGTTTTCAGCTTGTGATTGTATAGTTAGACTAATAGTTTTCTCATACTAGGTTAGTTCAGGTTGTGATCGTGCAGAGCCGCCACCAAGACAGCGGCTGCAGTAACTGCATGGAGAGTATACTCTACTAGTTGAGCAATTGGTCGGATGGCATTATCGTAATTTTAGTAACATATTTGGTTAATTAATAAGAAGGCCCCTCAAGCTATATGCAGCGCCAATCTCGTCGCTCTTCCGCGTCCTCCTCTCCGGCATCTGTAAACCCTTGACACCGCTAAGTTAGTTGATTACGCCCTCCGGCCACCGAGGAGCGTCGATTTCCGGCGATTTCGACTGCCAATCGGGCAGAACAACATTACTCACCATTCTTCCACGCAGGTATTAAAGAATTTTTGGGGAAGTAGCCTCGGTGGATGAGGATGATGACAATTACAGCTGCGGCGATGGAGATGACTATATGGATGAAGCCGGGGAAAACTACGGCTACGAATTTTCCGATGAGGAGGATGATGCTGATTACGATGATGACGCAACTGAGAGTCGGTCGCAGGTAAAGTATTTGAAGCGGAGCTTGTTTTGTTGTCTGATTGTCTTGACTCACTCCCGAGTAGCTAATTCGGGCTAGATTGTGTACCAATTTGGTTTCTAACTGTTTGATCGAGTCTCATTTTTGCTGAGAGTCCAATTTTGGATAACATGATTAGCTTTAGATGGTGCAATTATGTTTATATACATTATGGATGTGCAAGGTGGAATTTTTGTTTGTTTTCGTATGCAGGAAGTCAAGTCGGCTTAGATTTTTAGTTTTGTTGGGTGATTATCTAACATTTATCTGCACGAAGTTAAGTGTAATTCTTCCTGCAAATGTAGCCGTATAGGATTGGGACTTGCTACTGCAGGAAGAAATTGAATTGAAAATTTTCAATAAAAGAATAATATAAACTTCAATTATATTTATAACATTATTCTAACTCATCTTACAATTCTTGTTTCGGTACTTTTCAAAATGGTTTATTATTCGTAATTCAATTTGAATTCAATTGAATTGAAATTGAAAGAATAGATTATCAGTTCTTCTTGACACGATATTATAAGAGAGTTGTCAGTTATGTCTATCGATTTTAGGATAGAGAGCTCACGTACTTCAAAATTTTCGGACTAAAACATGATAACATGTCCTCCTTTGTCCAATCAACCATAGAAAAACAAATATATTCACCTAATTCAAATTGCATATACCTGCATCAAATCAAGAACTGATATTACTCTTCATATCGTAATGGATACTCTCATGGGACAAACTGACTCTTCAGGTGGTGTCATGGATGTCCAGTTCATCGATATGGTTTATACACTCTCCAGTGGATTGTCGAAGTTAATGGGAAGGGAACTCCTGATTTAGATTACTTTGTCCCTGTGTCAAACGTTTGTTCTCTACCATGATAATTTTGTGATTAAATTAAGAAGCTATTCGCATGGTTTGATCGGTACTACACATGATTCCTACAGGAAATACAGCACGGTGAGTCTCTTACATTCGGTTACGTGTATATTGGAATCAACATGACTTCAGCCTCTTCAATATATAATCGTTATGGATTTTAATATGTTAATTCACATGAACATGATCTATACATCTCGATAACTTTAGGTCTTTTTTAATTTGATTCAATTGTGAAATAACACGTGTGTATCTAGGGTTCAGAACGTAATGAGACAGTTCGGTACATATCCGGTGTGGACGTTTTTTTCATATATACATATATATATATATATATATATATATATATGGAGTGGATCTTTTGAGAACACTCCCCTATTGAGAGAAATGAGAACAAAACTACACCTAGATCAACATTGATGGACGGACCAGATTAGAGCAGATTTGATTTTGTTTTGACAATTTTTTTAATAGATGGAGCATTAGTAAGGGTAAAACTGGAAAGAATGTGCAGAATAATTGGGGGGATTAAATTAGGTTTGAGGAGGATTAGCCTCTCCATTTCAAAAGTCTTAGCTCCCTTCACCTCCCGTCCAACGTGCACCAACAATGCGACGCCGACCTCCATCACAAATCGAACAGCTAACCGAAGTTCTGCAACAAAAGACGAGACCAGTCTCCAAAACCACGCGTCCACGACGTCCTTGACAAGACATTGTTCCGCTGTTTCAACGAAAGGGAAGGGCACGAAGTTGGTCCTTGACGTGGGAGGGCACGTAGCGAAGCCGCTAATTCATCAAAATTGTGCATTCGTTTTCGAATTTCCAGCTCGATAGTAAAAGGAAGAAATCTTCATTGAAATGGGTATTTTAATTGCGAGATTTGCTTTCTTTCTTCTTTAATTTTGTTGCGGATAATAAAGATGCAGGTTTCTACTTACTAGTTTAGTGATTAGCTTCCAATTTGCTTGTAATGGATCTATAAAATACTTCATGGATTGAGTTGTAATGTTGTTCAATTTTGGGTGTTTATTTGTCATTTTTAATATGGTGGGTTTATGTACATTGGAAGTTGTATTATTGAGGGTTGGCTTCTTAATTTGTGTATTTCGTTCTAAATTAGCTGAGAATCAGATTCTAGTTTACAGTAACTCTAGTTATTCAAGTGACAAAATGTGCATAAGATATTAACTGTGTGTGCATACAAAATACCAGAAATATGCATAAAATAAATTATTAACTGCCTGTGCAGATTTATCAATGGAGTTTGAAGCATATTAATCGACGAGAATGTTAATTAATGTTGTTGATTTTCGATCGATTAGCTTAACATTTGCATGTTAGTGGGTTTAGAGAATATTTAACGGAGTGAGTTTAAACGTTTGTTGTTGAATTTGAATGAAGCTTGGGTTTTTGTTTTTCAGTTTTGATATGTTGTTTCTGCATGTGCATATAATATACCTTTACTATGTATGAAATTGACTGACTTGCTTGTTTAGTATAAACAACATTCCTAATGAAATTAGCAATTTGACAGTTATTATAAATGGGGTTAGTTTTGTTGGTATGTGCAGAGCAAATACAGAGCAAATACTATAAATGTGCAGAGCAAATACTATAAATGTGCATAATAAATTCCTTAAATGTGCATAACAAATTCAGACCATCTAAATACAAAATAACGTAGGAATCATGTGCATTTCACAGATATTCATGAATTTATAAGGGCTGCTACTACAGACTTAATTTTAAAATAACATAGGAATTATCCTCACAAGTTTGAAATATAAAAACATCAACCAAATAATATTTTCTCCACATCTATATTTCTTCCTCGGATCACCTTCTCATAGTATTCTTCTGCAACTTCAACCATCTGCTCACTTGCAGTATTTGAGCCTTAGGATTGCAATTTGTTTATTTGAATATTTTGTTAGGCCACACAGTCAAGTCCCTACACATAAGAAACACTTAGTGTGCAGATAAATGTTATGAAATGTGCAGAGAATTCTACCTAATTTTACCTAAGTTCTTCTTGTTTCACTTTGTTTTCCACTTTCCTCAACCAAAAACTGTTTCATCACAAGTTCCATTTTTCAACCAAAATCTGTTTCATAAAAAGCCCATGTATTCTCTCTACACAATGAAAGAGAAATTATTAGTAGCCAAAATGAAAATAAAATTCATTACCAAGCCACAATATTAACAGCTTACCAATTTGTTTGTTCGATCGACCAAGTACTTGGCTACCGAACAACTTGAGTGTTCGTCATTTAAGCTATCTATTACGTGGACATTTGGCTTCTTCATTTTCATCATCATCATGTTATGACACCATCAATCATGTAAGGGGAATGCAAAGAAAGTGTGCATAAAATAAATTTGTGCAGATAATTAAAGATACATGTGCATAATCTTCTTACTAGATGTGCAGAAATATGATTCACATTATTCTAGCAAATTTTCTCTTCAATGTGCATAAAGTATTCACAACACAACTAGTCCAGAATGCAAACACATAGCTGTATAAGGTGCACGATGTACATTAAATGCATATTAGTTCAAATTACAACAAATATAGCATAAGAAATAACTGTGTTCATCCCACATAATTAAGAGCTTTATTAAAGCACATAACTATTGAATCATGCTCCTTTACCTTGTCCAAATCCTATGATTTATAGAAACACAAAACATAAGGTAAATGTCACCTTATATATGAAGCTTTTTTCAGCAAGTTGTCAACATAGTATTCTAACACCTCCAACTGCTCCAATATTGTGTGTAACTGCTTAATGAATAATAAGTAGTATAAGCTTGTCATTTTTTGCAACGATAGC
Source organism: Lavandula angustifolia (assembly GCA_028984105.1). NCBI lineage: Eukaryota > Viridiplantae > Streptophyta > Magnoliopsida > Lamiales > Lamiaceae > Lavandula > Lavandula angustifolia. Next base: position 14,081,340 of record CM054822.1, read on the forward strand.
ATATATTTATGAAATGTGCATATAAATAAACAAAAATATGCATGAACAAGCCTCTAAATGTGCATGGCATAATTCATCCAGTAAAGCGACCGACATCAATATAAATTACCTTACCCTTCATTTTTCTATCATTTTCAACTTCTGCAGCTTCAACTTTACTCTTTTTAATTAACCTTAGTCTACCACTGCCTCTACCCCCTCCTATAAATGCTCCTCCCTTTCTCTTCCCACCCATTGTAATCCTATACACAAAATGTACAACCAGAAATTATATTACGCAGCCAGCATTTGCAGATAAATTATTTATAATTTGCATATATTTTACATGAAATGTGCAGCATGTGCATTCAGAATAAATGTTATGATATTGAAATTTGCATAATCTGTCAACCACCAAAGTAGCTGAAGCTGAAGTACAAAATGTATTCAATTTACAAATTGTGCATAATTTCTACTTGAAATGTGCATAATCTGTCAAACTGAACTAATAAAACACTAATCCAGATAAACCCCCAATTTGGATAATTTACAATACACCAAAAAGCCATAGTTAACGTTTTCGGATAATTTATCAATTCGATTTCGCAATGTATAAATTCGATTTCGGAGTGTATTGATTTCGCAGATGAAAGTCGCGGCACATACCTTAGATGTACAGAATAACGCTGCCCTTTCGTATTGAATGGACGAAATATAAAAACTACTACGAAACTGACCTTCTTCAAGCGTCGCCTCCGAAAGCTTCTTCAAGCGTCGCCTCCGAAAGCTTCTTCACGTGTCGACTCTGAAATGTTGTTCACGCGTTGCCTCTGAAACCTGCTTCACGCGGCGCATCCGAAACCTCACCCTATCTTCGATTTCAGTTCCAAATCGCCATTTTTGAGCGGGTAGAGAAGGAATGGTAATTGTTTGAATTTAGGAACGAGAATGGATGGTAAAAAACCCTAGCCCCTTTTCATTGTTTACAAAATGAATAATATGCACAATTCCTACCCATTTTACCCTTAATGAGAGTTTTTGGTTTAAAAAAAATAACAAATGAAATACATTTTCAGTTCAATCTACACCATCTATTAGTCTAGATCAAGGGTGAGGATTTGTTCTTATTTCTCTATGTAAGGGGTGTTCTCTATAGAACCCTCCCCTATATATATATATATATATATATATATATATATATATATATATATATATATATATATATATATATATATAGGGGAGATCATATGAGAACACCCCTTAGTGTGAGAAATAAGAACATTTTATATCCGTTTGATCAAGTAATTCGACGATCCAGATCTTAGTTTCATTTAAGTTGACCTTTTTCACAATTAAAGTAAATAATTTGCACAAAGGTCTTTTCAGTAAATTGCTCAATATCCCTTATATTATAACATCCTTTGATATACTTCGATCAGTATTACATTATCTAAATCGGCGGTTTCTATTAGGTTTTCAATTCTTCATAATCAAATTCGTTGGTTTCAATTGGGAATTCAATTCTTCCTCATTTATTTCGGCGGTTTCATAATCAATTTCGTTGGTTTCAGTTGGGAATTCAATCCTTCATCATTTATTTCGGCTGTTTCATAATCAAATTTAGTGGTTTCAATTAGGAATTCAATTCTTCATCATTTATTTCTGAGGTTTCGATTTGTATTTTAAATCTTATTTATCAAATACGGTGCATAAGTTTAGTTTTTTAAGTATTCATCATTAAATAAGGCGCATAGATTCATTATTTTTTTCATTCAATTGTTGGTCTTCATCATCTGATTATGGTGTTTGCACAAGGTTTGTTGTTTATTTTGATGTTTTCTATATAAATTATCTTTTATACGTTTGTGGTTTAATTTTTTTTTTTTTGAGTTATTTTATGCACAACATTTCATTGTTTTCTTGCACGTTTATAGTTCATATTATTATTATTTACTCAGTTATGAATTTATTACTTTTGACATGTTTCAGGTGATGAAATCATATTTGATGAATCTCACATGACAATGGAAAGCTTGATCAAAGTTTTATTCGGGAATGTCCGAATGATATTAAACCATTTGTTGGAATGACATTTGCATCATTGGATGATGGATTGCTTTTTTATAGGAAATATGGTGGTTTTTGTGGTTTCGATATCCGTCTAAGAACTGATCGTAAGAAGGGTTTGATTACATTGCATAAGTATGTATTATGTAATCGTGAGGGGGAAAAGGTTGATGATTCATATTCATCAGAAAATAAAGTTAATAGAGTTGGATTAAAGAAAAAGAGGCGAACAATGTTATTTAGGGCATCATGTATGGCTCGCATTGTGTTGAAGTTTAATGCTGGCGTTGGATATGTCATAAGCAAGTTTATTGAGTCTCACACTCATTCCTTTGTGCATGATAAGTATAAGCACTTTATGAAATTGAATAGGAAATTGGATTTTGGACATCAGAGGTTTATTTTGAATGGTATTAAAGCCAAAATTGGTCCGATGAGGTCATTCAAGTTATTTAAGGAGTTGGTTGGAAGTTATGATAATATTGGTTGTACCGGCGTTGATTTTAAGAATTTCTCTCGTGATTTGAGGGACTTAGTAAATGGTGTTGATACACAAATTATTTTGGATAAACTGAGTAGACGTCGCGAAATTGACCCTGCTTTCTCTTATGATTATTGTGTTGATCAACGTAATAAACTTACTCGTCTTTTTTGGTCGGATAGTACTTCTATTCAACACTACAAAATTTTTGGTGAAGCAGTTTCTTTTGATGCTACATACTCTACAAATAAGTATGTTTTTTTTTCTTTTATGGTTTCGGAAAATTTGTATGACATGATTCATAAAAAAAATTTAGTGTCGTCTGAATTAATGTTTTATTATAGCATAAACAATAATTTTTTTTTGCTTCAACGTTTCAGATTATGGGAATGTTAATTTTTTTATTACACATGTTTAATTACACTTTAAAAAATGCACGTTTTATTTAAAATATTATGCACATTTAGTCCTTAAAGTTTGCACAATTATATAATACATCCTTGCAGGTACAATATGATATTTGCACCATTTACTGACAAGGATAACCATGGTTGTGTTTTTTTATTACACATTTTTTTAATTAGGCTTTATGAAATGAACGATTTAGTTATAATATTATTCACTGTAAATGATTAAAATTTACACAATTACATACTATATTCTTGCAGGTACAATATGATATTTGCACCATTTACTGGCAAGGATAATCATGGTTGTTGTGTTACATTTGGTGCTGGATTATTGACAAATGAGGGTCAGGTATCATATGCATGGTTGCTTGATGTATTCCTCAAATGCATGGGAAATCAAATTCCAAAAATCTTGATCACAGACCAAGATCCAGCGATTATTAATGCTGTTCGCGAGATCCTTCCATCACCTGGTACTCGTCATAGATTTTGCATGTGGCATATTATGTGTAAAGTGGCAGATAAGATTAGTCCACAATTAAGAGGGGATGAAGGATTTAAAAAAAAAATTAATGAACTTGAATGGTCTGAGTTTATTGACCCTAATGAGTTTGAAAGAAGGTGGCATGCAATTATGGAGGAATACGCTTTATCTTCTCATAAATGGTTTACAGACATGTTTGCTATCAGATCTTGTTGGATTCCTGCATTTTTCCGTGATCTTCATATGGGTGGGTTGTTTAAGACCACTTCTATGTCTGAGTCTGTGAACAGTTTCTTCCAGACGTATTTGGAAAAAAAATTCTAACCTTATTGAATTTTTTAGGCATTATTGGAGTGCACTTGATTCTCATAGACATGGACACAACCATTTAAGCAGTGTTGATGATTATAGCTTTCCGTCAATGGTTACAAAACTTCCTATAGAGAGACATGTTGCCGAGGTATACACAAGCAGCATATTCAAACTTGTTCAGGCTGAAATTATTGCTGCAATCAATTCTTGTTGCATGGTTAGTATGACTAACAATGCATCAATGAATTATTTTGAAGTAGATGATACAGTTGATGGTAAGTTCAAAGTTGTGTTCAACAAATCCGACCAATCTACTACATGTAGTTGCAATTATTTCACGCGCAAGGGTCTTCTGTGCAAGCATATATTCTTTGTCTTTAAAAATCTACGGATTGATCGAGTTCCGGAACGATATATATTGAGTCGATGGACTAAGTCTGCTTGTTCTGATGTTGTGGTACAATATGACAGTTCTGGCCAAACCAATAATGGTGATAGTGCTTCTATGGGAAGTCAGTTGCATTGTGAGATGTTTCGATGCCTCGGGGTTGTTGATGGCAATGAAGAGTTAATGTCTCGATTTGTTAATTGATTTGAAGATTTTAACGGAAAAAATATTCTAACAGGTCTTGCGATAATGGAGGTATCATACAAAAGAAGCGAAGCGTTTGAAATGTTTTATGGTGGTCCGATCCCGAAAAATGTAATGGTTTTATCTCCTAGTCTCGTTAAAACCAAAGGTAGTGGTAGTCGAATTAAGTCAAGAAAGGAAAGAGCCGCTTTGGATGCAAAGAAACCGAAGAGAAAGTGTAGCAAATGTAAACAAATGGGTAATCATGATGCCCGAAATTGTGATAAAGTTGCATAAAAGAAAAAATTTTCCTAATAATTATGAATTTATGTTTTTTAATTATTAAGTTATTTTATCCGTACTGTACATTTTTTAAAATTCCATATTTTTAATGATTTAGTAGTTATTACCTATTTAGTAAACCTTTATTGTTAACTAATGTGTTTTAAGATTGCATAAATATTCAAATTTTTATTGTATTTATTTATATCTTGTTTTAAAGGATTGCAACCAGGTACATATTATAAAGTATTTTAAAGAAAAAGCAAATTTAATCATATTACATATTTCGAATTGAATTGTAAATAAAAAAAAGTACTTTAATAAAATACACGTTCATGTTAATTTAAAATGCACAATTTTAGGTAGAGTTTAAACGCTTATAAAAAAAACCGTTTCAACCAAATAATTATATGGTTCTTGAAAATTGTATATGAAAATTAAAATGCAAATTTTAAATTAATAAATATGCATATTATAATAAATAATTGTTCAAAAATTTATGTAAAAAACAAATTTACATTATGAATTTTTTTAAATTAAATTTAATGAACGTTAACTTTGTAATAAAATGCACCATTACATACAATATTATAAACACCATTTCGGAAAATAAAAAAGTTAAAATAAAAAAAAAACTTTAGTTAAATTAAACATGTCTAAATTTGTCAATAGTATAATATCCCAATCAAAAATCCATATTATCCTAGTAGAAAACGATCAACGTTTGTTTTAGTAGGTAAGAAAATTTCTTTAAAGTAGTGGTCTGCATTCAGTGCAACCTCATCCTTAAGCAAGTTGAAATCACTTTGGAGGATATTTGCACAATATTTAATCCTCAACGTAGACAACTGCTTCTTCGCATGCTTTCGCAAACCTACCGCCCAAGAACTAGTCAATTCACATTTGAAAGTTTCCATATGTCGCATGAGATATACTCCACTATCAACCTCATTTTCTTTCGCTCCCCATTTAATGCAGACCACACTAGTTGTTGCTTTTCTAACTGCATTTGCCTTGGAATCAAGTTTCTTAGTGCGCAGAAAGTTTTCAAACATCATTTTCTTCAAAATAACAAAACAAACAAACAAAGATTAGTCACCACTTTAATCATTCATGATAGAAAAATAAAAGTATCAGAATTTGATTACCAAGTTTTGTGGCATATCCGGATAGTTATTCAAACTGCAATCCCCTTTCATTATCATTAGCACTATCTATCAAGAAAATCTTTGAAGCTATTGTGTCGATGCAGATTAAAAAGCAACAGCTGAACATTCGGAAAGGGAAGAAAAACTGCAAACAAACATAAAATAAAAGCTAATAAATTAATAGATAAACATCATATTATATGAATTTTGAATAGCAATTCAAACCTGGTTAATTTTTTCCAAATCAGAATCGTGGTAAGAATTTATCTCTACCATCAACTGTTTTGGGAATTCTCTTTCATTCACTTTTGCCTCCTCATTGTGCGCTTCATCCCAATCGACCAAACTCGTAAATTTTTTTTATTTAATCGGCATAAATTTATACAAAACAATATTTAGAACTGATTAAAGAACTTACTGCGAGAAATGGGCTTGCAAAAAAACGGATTCTTGATTCCTTTGAACACAATGCTTCCTTTTTGTTGAGCAAAATACACCACTGTTCGATTATGTCGTCTGAAATATGCTTTCCTTTACAGCAGCATTTTAGATCGAATCTTGACAACTTTTTTCCAAACACATTTTCGAATATTATGTCATCATCTGAATTGTTGTGGAGAGTATATACTCCAAGCTGTTTCTCATTCTTTGTAAGCTGCTTTGAAACATCTATCACTCGATGTATGTATGGGGATAACAAAGTTGCGGTCTTGGTGATCCGTGTTCGCTTTCTACCTGTTTGTAATGTAGAAGTTTCTGCCTCCCATATTGCCTTTTCAATTTAAATAAAAGATGTGGTAAAATGTTTATATTATTAAATCCAACTGAACACAATTATATAAAAATAGTGTAATATAACAGTCATGTGTGGATTGATAACATACCCTTTTATTGGATCTGTTTTTGTCATTCTCGAAGTCATCATCATCACTTTAGGTACAGTTGTGGTGCACAATTTCTTTTCCCTTTGAAGATTGATCGTGTAGTTTTCCATCTAAATTTGAGACTTCTTTTTTGCGTTGTGTCTAGTACATAACAAAGCAATTGTAATAATAATCATCAAATAGTGCAAAAAAATATTAAAGCAAATATTACATACCATCTCTTCATTTTTTGTTGTTTTACTTTTTGATTGTCTAGTATCATGAACATCAAGTATGAGTTCCTCGTTATGGATCTCTGGTTTGTCCTTTATTTAAAATGCACAATAAAACAGATCTTGAATTAGATAGTGCGTAAATATAATTACTAAATGTGCGTTTTAATTTAAGAAATAGTGCACAATTTAATTATGTAAAGAAACATACCTTCACAGATATGTTGGATGCTTGATGTATTTGATCTCCATATGCTTCATGTACAATAATATTAACCTTACCAACATTTGTATTTCCATCCTTTTTTTATAAAAAATGAAATAAAAATTGTTAAAATGCAAAACATATCAACAATTAATATTATAAATTAAACTTTAAAAATATGCAATTAAATATAAAAAAACAGTGCTCCATACATAACCAAACTGTGCATTCTCATAATTAGAAAATGTGTTTTAAAAATTTATAATAAATCAAACCTTTCCAACTCCTGTAGAAGTTTCTATATTACATGGCCCGATTGCTTGCTCTGGAATAATTTCAAAACCCTCCATTGATGCATTCTTCATTTAAAAAGATGATATAATTATATAATAATTGTTCAAATATATATCAAATATTTATTTTATTTGATAGTGCATATAATTCATGTGTAGATAATGTTACCTGCTCACAACCATGGTCTGCTTTATTATTTTCTTGAACATATTCATCTTCATTCAAATCTTCATATGCTTCATCAGCCACATTTCCTTCCTGCGTTCATTTGAATAAAAATAAAACAATGATATTATTCTTTTTTAGAAAACATATAAATTTACATTGATATTTAAAAAAAATTATGTAAGCAGAAAAATAAAACGTTAATAATATTTATTATGATAAGTACCTGCTGCTCATTTGTTGGTTGATCAACTTGTTGTGGTCCTCCACCAATATTGTTCAATTCATGCGTTAATCCAAGACTGAAATTTGGTAATTCCCCATATAGTCTTTTCGTGTAGTCTTTTCGCTTTGCCATTGCTGCAATAATGTCCTCCATTAACTTCCAGTTTTCATCGTCTCTCCAAAAGGTTTTCATCATTAAATGCATTTTCGGGGGTAGGTCTTTGCGTTGCTTGTTTTTGAGACTCAATTCCGATGAGATCATTACATGTCTCAACTGTCCTTACAAATTCTCCTGTTTGAACTATAGTAGCAGGAGCAGCCTCTATTTCTTTCATTAATTCCACCATATGTTTGGCTACCAAATTTGCCTTTTCAATGAGTCTTGAGGAATAATACTTAGAATGTTGATCATTGTTGTCCAGTTTTGCAGCTTCATCTATAGGATTTTCATTTGGTGGTAGTAAACATCCCCAACCAAAACCTCCAGCTTGTATCTCTTTCTTCTCACGTTTATGCAGTAGGTTAATATCCCAATATAACATTGCTGGATATTTTCTTTCAACCGGCTGATTGAAAACCTGTATTCTATCGGCATACAGAATCTGTTTTTTTGCATAAGACAAAAAAAGATAAGAAAGTAATTATTTATAAATATATAAACAAGTACATAATAGATGTTTAATTGTTTTTGTAACGAAACATACCGTCAGAAATAATGCAGGTCCATTAAATGCCTTCAATTCGTTCCATCTCAATCTGTGTCTGACTAAGTTGTTTAGTAAGAATTGCCCCCAATTCAAATCTTTAACTAGCGATAGGTCATCCAGACTTTCAAGAATTGATGGTACTATATACCCATTTGGAGAATTCTCAATCAAACATGAAACAACTAGTATGAGAAAATTCCTTTGAAACCACGGACCTCCATCAATATCATTCAAAATAACCTCTATCAACTTTTTTGGTTTGATACTAGAATTGCCACCAAACAACCCCTTCCATTCATCTAATAAACTGTTGGTTTTTCCCGGACCCTGTTTTCTTTATTACTCTAGTTCCTCTAGGGAAATCGAAAACTCTATAAACATCATTCTCTTCAATGTTCAAAAATGTACCATCAGAAAGTCTTAATGAACAATTTCTAGCTTCAAAATTCTTTACTAACCAATACCCAAGTGGCAATGGAATCTCAGTAATATTCATTCTTCCTAGACTACCAAACCCAAGTTCATTCACAACTTGTTTCTGCGTATCGTTCATTTCTTTCATACATTTAACTAATCTAGACGGGCTGGTTCGATTCACTAACCTTGGATACATCTCTGCTACCTTAGATGTACCACCATGCTCTTCATTAATCCTCTTTATCTTTATCATTATCCTGAAAACACTAAAAAGTATAAACTTTACTATCAAAAAATCATAAAAAGTGCAATGTAAAATTGAAAAAAGTGGAAAAAAAACACTAAATTGTTCATTAAAATAAAACATAAACAATGTATATACATAATGTTATTGACAAAACTGTGCATTTGAATATAAATAATTGTTCATAAACTTTTATTCATATAAAAAATAGGCCATCTAAATAATAATTCAAATAAAGGTTCATAATTTAATTCGAAAATGTGCATAATGATATTCAAAATTGTGCAGAATTATTAATTGAGTTATAATATATAAAAAAACTAAAGAATTCAAATAAAGAATAGCTGCTGTCTTTAGTCATTATCCTGAAAACACTAAAAAGTATAAACTTTACTATCGAAAAATCATAAAAAGTGCAATTTAAAATTGAAAAAAGTGCAAAAAAAATCACTAAATTGTTCATTAAAATAAAACATAAACAATGTATATACATAAGGTTATTGACAAAACGATAGCATTTGAATATACATAATTGTTCATAAACTTTTATTCATATAAAAAATAGGCCATCTAACTAATAATTCAAATAAAGGTTCATAATTTTATTCGAAAATGTGCATAATGATATTCAAAATTGTGCATAATTATTAATTGAGTTCTAATATATAAAAAACCTAAAGAATTCAAATAAAGAATATCTACTGACTTTATTTAGTAATAATATGTTGATATGTATATTCTTGTAATAGAACGGTAACAGATTTGGAGTTGAATAAATGCATTCTACATACGAGAAAGGAAGAAAATTGGAATAAATTTGTCTGGATCTTCAATTAACAGTACATTATTGACAGTAACAGCTGTAAAGAATAGACAGAAACAGAAAATTGCTGAGAGCAAGACCAGTGAGAGAACGGAACGCAGTTGCAGAGGAAAAGACATCAAACCTAGGAAGAGGATGCATAAAAATTGTGCAGAAATATTTATACTACATTCTTTTCAAATAATCAAGAAAAATATAGAACACATGGGCTGAGGGTTCTCTCTCTAAGGCTGCTATTGTGCATTTGCATAAAATCCCCCAAATTCCATAGCAACAAGGAATCAAACATCATTAACCCCATAAACCCTAACAACTAACTAAACAATTAAATTGAGCAGTGAAATGGTAGTTTCAATCGAATATTGCAATAAACAATACCATATAGAAACATCCATAAAGAAACGAAGCCGCAATTGACAGAGAAACCAAAGAAATCACAGAGAAGAAACACAAATTAAACACGTAGTTTAACTGAAACAATTTAAACCACAATTGACAGAGAAACCAAAGAAATTCCACCAACTTCCACTTAAATCAAAGAAAAATCACAGAGAAGCAAAACGTACTGCAGAACAAAGATGAAACAATGTACACGCGCAGTTTCAGAACAGCGGATCTGATTCTCGTTTGGACTAATTTCTTTTTTTATACAGTCTTAGGTTTTTATCTTAAACAATTGACTATTATACCCTTTGTGAAAATTTTAACAACTATATGGTGCGTTTCGGTCGAAAAAAAATTAAAACAAATCTCATCCATCAATTAACATAATCTAAAGGTCTATAATTGTTCTTATTTCTCACTCTAAGGGGTGTTCCTATTTGAACCACCCCCTATATATATATATATATATATATATGTATACACATATATTATACTCCTAATTTGTTTTCTCTTTTTTGATTAACAGGTGAGCAGTGGAAAATAAAGAGCTAAATATACACATTAAGCTATGCAAAATAGGAGTGGAATGTACATATTAAGCTAAAATTATTTGATGTGGTATCTCTTGAAAATGCCACAAATACATAGTATTATGCTACAATCTTGGGTGTAACTAGGCATTAGATGTACATGTGCAAAATACCGTTAGCTGTACATATTTTGTATCATGTTAATTTTAATAAATTATTTTTAGATGATAATGTACAAACACCATCGAAATTAATTTTTTGTATATTGTATCAAATTCAATATTATTATATCTATATCCCATTTGGAAGAGCTTATTTGCAGTTTATTTCAACTTATTCTAAAAACTAAGTATTTTTGCACGCGTTTGACTGAGCTTATGAAAATAATTTATTAAGTTGGTCCTAAAAATAGCTCATCATATCAAATCTTCCTGACAATAATTTTTTAAAATATATATATATATATATATATTTTTCTAAATTAAGTGATTTTATATAAAAGTATTCAAACGTAATAGCTTATTGATCAATTTAAGCACTTATTGATCAATTTAAGGTTCCACATTATATATAATAGAATTATTCTCTAGGAACAATTTACATTAGAGTAAGGCCCCGTTTGAAAAAACAATTTAAATACATATATTATTCCACTCCTATTTACGATTTCATTTTCATTTTGATTTGATATTTTGTTGATTGAATTTGTATTTTTATGATTTTGCATACAAAAATCCAACATTAACCAAATCATCATAAAAAAACCGTGCGGAGCCGATTAATAAGATACGCTAGTAATGATTGTAATTTGCGAACCAATAGTAGAACGATGATGTCAGTAAATTAAGATTAAAGGCAGATACATATTCGAGACTGCCAGGTAATCAGGTTAAAATAAACCATCATTGTTCATGAATGTTCACACGAAAAGTACAGAAAATCTAAAAAAAATCTATATTTATAGCAAGCATCTTTGTGGGTCTCTTATACTTTTACTTATTATTATTAACCTATATATATAAAGTTCCAACATCGACCAAGTTAAATTGGCCTGAACTACCGAAAATGTCCCTGTCCAGTTAAATAACATCCATTCTGCCATCAGCTTTCATATATGTGTTGTTTCAGAAAATGGCATTTTCGAAATTTCACTGCAATTGCTGCCCAATTATTAATATAGAGGTCCCTTGGAATCAATAGAACTCTGCCTTCTTCACGTTATACACTGCAAAAATTGCGGCCAAGCCACGTCCTGCTTAACGCCCGTCTTTCTGCTGTCTTCGCCGTTGCCACGCGTACAAATGCACCGCCCAACCGCCTTCTTTATTTTTCGATTTTGCTCGAGGTTAAGTCGGCCTCGTTTGTGTTTGCTTCTTCTTCCGCTGGGTGCTGGAAAACTAATCAAGCTTCCACCGCCATTATCGGTAAGTTCTTCCCCTAAACTGATGCCATAGAGTGGAATTTCAAACTCAAGTTACAACTTATTATTTATGGTGTGTGTGTTTGGGAATTGGGAAACTATTAGTTAAGGTAGGTTGAGCGGTGGCGGAGTTTCTCTCTGACCGCATCAAAGATTCAAGAGTCGAAATAATTTGTATTTTATTGACTGAAATCGTGATGCATAAAACGACAATAATACTCTCATTAGACGTCGGATGCATTTAGAATTACAATTTATTTTTGTGTCAATTTCTCAAGAAAGTTGAGCGTGAATTTTGTCTTGGCAGGTAACACTTGCTTTCTGGAGCTGTTAAAAAAAGAGGGGGAACGAAGGTAATTGGTTTAAATGTTGGGAAATTTATGTAAGCATACCTCTTTTGATGACGGGGTGCCTTGAATGATGGGTTGTTTGGTGTTGTAGTTGACTTTTAATTATTTAATGTTGTGAATCTCTTTTTCATTCATTATGTTAAGTCAATTTGTGCCTAAACTCTGTTACAACTTTTCTCATTCACCTTCAAAATCATGTCATGCAGTTATGTTATCCGTAGGCACATTCACTAATTTAGTTTGAATTATAAGTTTTTGGTATTGGGTGGTTTTGCTGCAAAATGGCTTCCAACGCAACAGTCAAATGCCTACCACCGATGAAGGCCACCTCAAATGGGGTTTTTCAAGGGGACGATCCTCTGCATTTCGCACTTCCTCTTCTTATGATACAGATATGCCTTGTTTTGGCTTTGACTCGACTACTAGCATTTCTTCTCCGGCCACTAAGGCAGCCACGCGTCATTGCAGAGATTGTGGTAAGCTTCCCTTTCCTTTTTCTTTTTGTCCCCTTTAATACAACTATATAACTTACCGTGGTATACTTTGATTCCATTCTCGATGGTTTTAACTTTCTCTACTCAAGGTGTATTGTCCTATTTGTGTGCTATTCCTTCATTTTATTTTCTGTTACATATTATTAATATAAAGAAGATAGTCTGTAATGAAACATCTTCTGCTTTATTGTTGGTCCGGAGACGATAGTCAAGTGTAGAGGGGGGGTGAATACACCTGAGCACAGTTTCTTTTCTCAGAACGTGAAGGACAGCTGAGCTGTAAGTTGCAACTGATGAACAGTGCCAAATAGTAACCTTCGATCGCGGGTCAGAAGTGTGCCAACTACTGAGCTCTCCTACTGATTTTTGTCAGTACTTGAAACTCAGTCGGAGACTTAGTGCGGATAAGAGTGTGGGGCCCGGAGATTCGTCTCAGTTTGAAAACATGATTTTCACAAGTCAAGTAGTTTTGGCTAATGCGCTTTTAAGAATACGTTTTATGCAAAGATATGATTTTGTAACAGTTTGTATGCAATGCAATAAAACAGTAGATAACACAAGCAATTTTTAACGTGGTTCGGATACGCAAGATCCTACGTCTACGGTCTCGTCGAACGGGAGTTCTTGTTGATTTATCTCGAGCAAGTCTCGGCCAAGGAATGCATGCGGCTGGACGGACCGCTTCTAAGTTATAGTCCTTAGCGACTTTACAACTCAAACCGAAGTTTGAAGAGGAGGGGATAATCTCCAACTAGGAAGGAGTTTCTACAGAAAGAACAATCACTAAAAGTGAACTCCTTCGAATTTCTAAGCTATAGATTTGGCAATAAGCTTAGCTAGAGAAGAGGGATCTAAAGAACTCTAGAGAGAAGAACTAATGATTTTCTATTGGGCAAGTTCTTCGCTGGATTGATCTTGAATGCGCTAGAGTTGTTTGAAAGCTTGAGCGTTTTTTCCTTGATATCCCGTGCGTGAAGCTCGGATTTCTTCTCTATTTATAGTTGTGACCTAGGCATATGTCCGTTGGAGACGACGATGCCACGTGTCACAAGCTTCCAAAGAAAAAGGCCATATTTTCGAAATGTTCCAGCAGAGCAGTTGACACTGTACATGAGAGCAACTTTAGTTGGTCAGAGTAGATAAAGCATTGTCGGCTTCTCATTGGTCGAGGTTTGTGGTAGGTGAGATTGTGTCAGACATCGGAGTTGACTCTCCCTAATCCTCGTATGTCTTCTGCTGACTTTCGAAATAACTTTAGCGACTGGGTCGTTTTCTGTCGGATACAGTAGACTTAGGACAGTCTCTGTCTTCTTTGTCTGAGTCGGCTGACAAAGGATATGGCTCCTGAGTAGGGTCAGCTGATGACTGCGAAGGTACTGAGCTTTGCATGAAGTTCTTCTGCTGATGCTTATCAGCTGATGAGGTGTCTTCTACTGAAGATGAGGATCACCTGATGACAGAAGAATGCAAGCTATTACATAGAAGACGTGGGGTTTTGGAAGGTAACTTCGACAGAAGATCAATCCAACATTTTACCCCGTACAGGTCTTAAGACACAAAGATAAATACATAAAAACAGTCTAGCATATACATCATCTAGTCCTATCAAGACACTACACTACTGATATCAGCTGAGTTTTGAGATCTTCAATTCCATAGTACTACTATGATTTCCCCCAATACTATTTTAACCACTAACAGCTGAATACCATCTACTGACTCATAATCCAACAATTTCCCCCTAATTGATGATGCCAAAACCTCTATAAAATATAAAGAAAGGATACTAAACTACTGACATAGATAGACTTCGAAGAACCGAATCAGCAATTCTTAAGAGTTTAGCAGTGAGAGAGGCAAAACACAGAGAAAACGGTTATGTGAGTGTGTGTCAGATCACTTCAGTGATCAGTTGTAATAACGAAAACACAACCAAGGGCCGTAAGGCAATGAGTAATTGTCTGGCTAGAAATAGGAACTGATATATATAGACATGAAGATACAAGGTTCCTATCTCTATTACAAAATAAATGATAAGAAGATCATTGCTGACGTCTGAATCTCTTGGTTCTGCTCCTGAAATCTGCAGACCTATCAGCTGGAGGTTCCAAACCATAGTATTTATAGATCCTTGCTCGCAAAGTCTGAGGTAGATCAGAACTAAGGTCATGGTGATAAGCTGCTGCTTCGATCTCATCTTCTATCTCCTTCGTGCATAGCACGCCACGAGTAGTCCTCGGAGGAGAGATGCGTCTGAATGCCGGAGCTCTGAAGGGTATCTTCTCTCTTTCCATTATCAGTTGAAGCTAATCTCTAAGCTGGGCATTGTATTGATGAAGGAACTCATCGAATAACTGATCAACTGGTATCCCAGATGGATAGAAACCCCACACATAGTATCCCTTGATAAATTCCTCCTTAAGTTCCTCCCATTGCTCATTCAGCTTTGCTGGCACCCATCTGTCTACATGAGGAGTAGGAGTTTTCTTAATATAAGGTGCTTTGGGCGCTCCTCTCCTATAATACTTAGAAGACCTCGGGATCTGCCTTTTCCAATCCACTACTGGCTCGCTGACTATCTTATCTGTCAGTTCAATGATCTTAGCCAGGTCGGCCAATCTCTTCTTCTCTCTGAGACCCGCTGATCTAGCATCTCCTCTTCGGAGATTTAATCCCTTCAGCGTGGCCTCCCAGGTGGCTCTGTCCTCGGCCTCTTGCTCAGGTGTAAGAGTAGGAATATCAGTACTCTGAGCCAAGGGTAGGACTTCAGTGGCAGAAGCTTTAGCCAGCTCCTCCTGAGCTTTTCTCTTCTCTTCATCCAGGAGCTTCTTGGCTTTTTCTTTAGCAATTTTGCCAACAGGCTTCCTGGGCTTCTTTGCCTTTTTAATTTCTGCCTCGGGTTGCTGCTCGTAGTTTAGTTGATCTTGCAGCTTCTGAGCAACTCGCTGATCGAACGCCTCCTGCTCCGCTTTGGATTTAAACTTAGGCGTCGGGGAAGATGGATGAGTGGCTTCAGTTGTAATCTCCTTCCCCGGCCTTTGCGGTGACAGTGTCTCGTCCTCCTGATCGAGAAATCGAGCAATTTCATCGATGTCTTTGAGCCGATGAAGCGATTCTTGGGCTCGCCACGCGTAGTTGTTGTTTGGACTTCCGGGACTTGGACATTTTCGGGAGGGGTACTCGTAACCGGTTCCACTGAATAGCTGAACCTTCCCCCTGATTTCCTTCCCCCTTATTAATAATTTGGACTTCTGGGCTTTTCTCCACCTCTGCCTGTTCCTCTTCAGCCTGTTTATCTTTTTCGGCTTCTTCCCCCTTTTTGGCATCATCAGCCAGGGAGAGGCGAGTACGGATGGCTGTCACCTCATCGTCCAAATTGAAGCATAGATTCTTGATGAGGGTGGCGGTGGATTCGAAGTCTTTGACTGCATCGCATTATTGCTCCCATTCCTTCTCCTGATCAGCTCTAAATTGCTTGAGTTGGGCTGCGGACTCCTGAGTTTTAGCAGAGACTGATCATGAGATTCTGTCATCTCCTTCTGAATTTCTTTGAGGGCCTCCGCCTGTTGTTGTAAGAAGGCTGGAGAAGGCCACTCTATTCCTTTCGTCCCATGGTGGCTTGGATCGCGCAAGTGCCCCGAGTCACTGCTCAGAGAATGACTTATGCTGAGAGATTAGGAGCTGCTGACTCTGAGCGGCTAAGTCCGCCTTCTGAGCTGCAAGGGCGGCTCAACTACCTCCTGAATGTTGACAGAAGGAGTAGGAGTTTCGGAGACCTTCGGCATCCCTTGAGCGAGTCGGTCAACTTTCTCAGTTTGGGCCTTAGTGTACTGAGCCCATTTGAGATGAACGTCTTTTGCAAGGAGACGATTCTTGTCTCCCTGCCGCCGGATGGCTTTGTTGACTGACTTAGAGGTCACGGAACCTATAGGTTTGATCTGATAACTGCTGGTTCCGAGCCTCTGCTCAGATGTCGCGATCTGTTGCGCTCGACTCGGCTTCGAGGCAACTGGGGCATCACCTGATGTGGAGGGTGGTGGTGATCTGCCCTGTTCGCGAGGAGTGTTACCCTCAGCAGATCCTCCCAAATCTGCATCCTTGGGTGGAGCCTGATCCATGTCGTCATTATCATTGTTATCGTTGTTGTCGTCATGATGCGATGGAGGCGAAGGGCTATTGTCTGGTGCTGAGGATCGCAAGCTTAAGAGATAAAGCATTGCAAAGACGCAGATCCTCGAAGGAGGCTAGATCAACCGGGTTCCCCGAACCCTATTGGCGCGATTGCAAGCTCGCTCTTCGGTAAGTAGGGACGAGCCGACCGAGTCCCGATCGGATCTTCAAGGATATCCCGACTAAGGAATCTCAACAAAGATTTGTGTCCTAGCCCTTATGGCAATATCCACCAAATCCTCATGCTCAGCGATCTCAGGGATCTGAGCACTAACTTCTCCTGTGGCTCGGAGACGGGTGGAATGCATGGTTGTCCACTCTGAGGAGGTTTCCTCAGTCGGTACTCCAGTGTCCGATCGAGTCTCTTCTGAGCCGATCCGCCTGGACTTTCTCCTTCAACGTGGCACCTTCGATGCCGGTGTCCGCGTCTAGAATGGGTTCCTCCTGAGTGGGTGGAGGAGAGGCAGGTTTTGCTGGTTTTGCTAGAACCTCAGAAGGTCCAGTCTTACTGAGCCTCTTCCTCTTAGGCGGGTCGGCGCGAGGGGGCAAGTCGGAAGTGACTCTTTTCTGCTCAGGCGGCCCTCGCCCGACGGATTTCTCGGCGGCTCTCTTGTCTTGAACTTTATGAGCTTTTACGCCGAATTATCTCGCATCGGCAAAGGCCGAGCGATCCGATACGATTCTTCGATTAGTACGGACAACTTTGTCCCGTACAGCAGTTTTCCCACACTTATAAGTCTTCTCTCACTAGTGGGCGTTGCTGCGAACTTCTGAGCCTGAGTTTTAAGCTCGGCTACATAGTAGTCAGTCCAGTTAACTCCATCATCTATTATCATTATCAGCTGTATGCGGGGCTTGGATAGCTGATCATATGAACCGGCTGAGCTCGTAAGAATGTGGGAAACAATATACGCGAGCCCTCGGTACTACGGTAGCGCAGCATTCTTCGAGAGAGTCGTCTTGAAGACTACGTCGTCCCCGCCACGTAACTTCCGGACATAGGAGTTAATTTCCTTCTCCTTATATCCACTTGGAGAGACTCCGCGTGCTGGGAGATCAAAGGTCAGCTCCACGGCGGTTCTGATATTGATGACGTGTTCACTGGCATCCCAAGATTGAGGGACAACTTCCTTCATGTATGAGAAACATGACATTTCTGCGCCTGTATCCTCATCGGATCTCCAATTGTAGTATACCTCCGCAACTTGTCTGGCAAATATGCTCTGGGTTGCTTCGAGACAAGAAGCTCCAGTCCGGAAGTCTCGAGGGCCGTGAAGACGGGCTCAAGATATGGAAGATCAGCTTGGTGTAGCGCCATCGTCGGCTCGAACTGGATTCGGGACTTGATGATGTCATCGATTTGTGGTGGGGTCATTACCGTCGCCATGAATATCTGCGAAAAACTCGTTAGCATTTGAAAATAGAGTAAGTCAGTATGAGTTTAAGCAGGATTCAAGAAATTAACGAATAATGGAGAGCTTGGAAATAATGCAGAGCAGTTTAAGAACACAGGAGTTTGAAAGAAAACTGAATGCAAAAGCTCTAGAGATTCGAAAATGACGAGAAGATGCAGTTAGAGATGTAAGCGCGAGATTTTATGAGATTTGCATATCATGCGGTTTTGATCGAACGGCTGAAATTTAATCTCACGTTTAAAATGATGGTTGTGATTTGATGTTATAAAAGGAATGATTACACAAGCCGCCTCTAACCTAGACCCACGTAGGCATATGCGCAGTAAGGTAAGTTGAGAAGACATGCATTAAATGCGCTGCAGGCAGCATTAAAGTCTAAGCCTTTTAAATGAAAACGGTTTCCTACTGACTTAAACCTTAAAGGATTAATAGCGGGAAATAAATGCTCATTAGCTACTGAGTGCAAGCGACTGATATAATAAATGCGAGCATGCTTCTAATAAAATTAAGTATATCAAACTACGCCAACCTCTTCAGCTGAACTTTTACGATCAGCTGGTTACCGTTAAGACTTAGGAGGACAGTTGATGTGTTGATGACCACATTCCCCCTCTACGTATGCGTTTGATTCTCCCGATCGAACCGAGTCTTTGACTGCCCATATCGATTTCTTCTACCGACTCTACTCGGTAGGTTCCAAAGTGACCTAGCTCAACCGATAATTCTCTAAATCAGTTTTCGGCCAGTGGTTTGGTCGCATATCTCGCCCTTTGCTTGTCGGTATGGATTTTTTCCATTCTGATATCCTTCTTCTCGACATGGTCTCTGATGAAGTGGTGTCGAATATCTACGTGCTTGCATCTCGTATGGAGAACTGGATTCTGAGTTATAGCAATAGCACTTGTGGAGTCACAAGTAGATGGACACTTCATCCCGAGATATACTATAATCTCGCAGCTTGTTGTCGAAGCCAAAGGATCCGGGCACAAAGAACTTCTAGCGGCCCATGTACTCGGCCGTGGAGTGGACGTTGCCCTGAATCTGCTGTTTCTTTGAAAACAAAGATATTAGCTTGCTTTGCTCAAGAACCGACACGTTCGAAGTTGACTTTCGATCTATCCCGCATCCCGCATAATCAACATCGAATAACTCGTCGGTATTAGATTATCATCAGCAGAATACCATAACCCTGCGTCAGGTGTTCCTTTTAGATATCGCAGAATCTTTTTTTTCGAGTCTAGGATGACTTCGCTTGGGATCCGCTTGAAATCTTGCACATACACCTACAACATAAGTTATATCAGGTCGGTTAGCTGTTAAGTATAATAAAGAACTAATAATAGCTCTGTAATCAGTAGAGTTAACAGAAGCTCCCTCTTTATCTAGATCGATTTTGAAATTCGTGTTCATGGGGATTTTGACTGGCTTGCTCGAGTCGCAGCCGAATCTTTTGAGAAGATCTCGAGTGTATTTGGCTTGATTAATGAAAATTCCTTCAGGTGATTGCTTGACTTGGAATCCAAGGAAATAATTCATTTCGCCCATCATGGACATCTCGAACTTCTCCTTCATCATTTTCTCGAACTGGTGACATATAGTCACGTTTCTGCATCCGAAAATGATGTCGTCCACGTAGATTTGCACCGGTAGGATATCATCTCCTGACTTTATGCTGAATAGGGTGCGATCTACTGTACCCTTCTGAAAACCTTTCTAAAGTAGAAAGTCTGATAGGGTATCGTACCAAGCCATGGGTGCTTGTTTTAACTGCTGAAAGCCGGGCGGTTGTTCCACATAGACTTCTTCCTTCAGTACGCCGTTCAGAAAAGCTGACTTTACATCCATCTGATATAATTTGAATCTTTGATGCGTTGCGTAAGCTAGGAATAGACGAATGGCTTCCAATCTGGCGACTGGAGCGAATGTTTCATCAAAGTCGATTCCTTCTGCTTGACAGTATCCTTTGGCAACTAGTCTAGCTTTGTTTTTGACAATGACGTTGTTTTCATCACGCTTGTTTTTGAAGACCCGCTAGTACCAATCACATGCCGATGTCCAGTGTCCGTCAACAAGCTCCCAAACTTCGTTTCTAATGAACTGGTTCAGGCTCTCTTCTTGCATGTACTATGATCCGGTCGAAGATCGTTGAGTGCGTCCTCTATTGACTGATGTTCTTCTGTAGACAAGAAACAAGAATAGAGTGAGCTTTCTCCTTGACTTAATCTAGATCTTGTCCTTATAGTTGCTAATAAGATCTGAAGAATGAGCGTCGAGCTATGAACGTCTGAGTCCGGCTTCTTCTTCGATACTACTTCGCACGCCGCAGGTGTGTTAGGCATTTCGGTTGTATGCGTTCGTGATTGCATTAGTTCGGTAAGAAGGTTAGGATCTACTGAGTTTCTAGGTTCAGGGGCATTTAGCTCAGGAACAGTATTTGTTCCCCCTGAGTTTATATTCTCAGTAGAGGTCTCAGTTACCACTGGGACTTCCTCATCGACCGTTGTTACCTCGTTGTTGATTATGTTCGGTAGAATCAACCAGTCGCCTACATCGCCCTGTTGGTCCGAGTTTGAATTTCTTCATCGTCTGACTCATCATCCCAACAATGCTGGATCTTTTCAGCTTTGTCGTTTAGTGCGAGATCCTATAGCTTGCTGCTGACATCTTCAGTATTTGTCTTTGTAGTTTTCTGTCCTCAGTAACAAACTCATCAAAAACAACATGAGGGCTTTCCTCCACGCAAATGGTCCGATAGTTAAAGACTCTGAAGGCTTTACTGACTCGAGAGTATCCTAAGAATACTCCTTGATCAGATTTGCTATCAAAGACCTTCAACTGATCTTTCCCATTATTGTGGATAAAGCAAGGACAGCCAAAGATATGAAAATGAGAAATAGAAGGAATTCTCCCTTTCCATAATTCGTAGGGTGTCTTCATGTGTTGCTGTGTAAGTAGTGAGCGATTCTGAGTGTAGCAGGCTGTGTCAGTTTGAGGGTAGTCCAGAGTCTGCTAGGAGTGTTCTTGCTGCTTCTTTAATTGTTCTGTTTTTGCGTTCAGCAAGTCCGTTCTGATAACAGGGTTAGAAATCATTCCTCTGGCTCTGATGGCTCTTCTAAAGCTCAAAGATCAGAATCTGATAGGAGAACAAATAGCCTACAAAGTAAAGCATCCAAGCAAACACCAAAGAAAGTGCGCGAAAAGGGGCAGTCGAATTTAGCCAAGACTTCATCTGATAACTTGAAGAATATGAAAGTCTATCCCAAACCTCTTTCAGATTCCTCCGAAGGGGCTGATGGCCAACCACTTGACTAAGACAATGGAGTGGATTCCCCGGATGAAGCTTCTAATAGTGCTCAGACAATGTGCAGTGACGATGAAACAGTCAATACTGAGGAAAATCACAAGCAAGATAAGGTTGCTTCAGATCAAAAGATCGAGGAAATGGAAACTAGGATTAAGAATCTTGAGAGCGAACTTAGAGAAGTTGCTGCTCTTGAAATTGCACTCTACTCCGTGGTTCCTGAGCATGGTAGCTCCACCCACAAGGTGCATACACCTGCAAGGCGCCTTTCTAGACTATATACTTATGCTTGCAAGTACTGGTATCTAGACAGACAAACTACTGTGGCTAGAAACAGTGTCTGGGATTATTTTAGTTTCTAAATCCTGTGGCAATGATGTTTCCAGGTTAGTATAGAAGCATATCTTTCTTGTCGGTAATCATGTAGTGGTGTAGTTTGAAATCCTAACTCTCTTGTATTCTTTTACGTAGGTTGACTTTTTGGCTGTCGAACACTGTTGTTCTGCGGGAAACTATATCTCAAGCATCTGGAAGTTCCTGTCACTCTAATGCTCTAGCAGAAGTATTTGAGTCCAATGGAAGTCAAACAAAGTCATCTATATATACATTGAAGAATAGAAGTGAGAATGGACAGTTGGATAAGGTGGGATTCTTACAGTTCGTGGACGATTGGCAAGACACTAGAGCCTTTGCTGCTGCCCCCTTCTATAACCGGCCATCCATTAGCCTCGTGCGCTATAATCTCGCCGCAACACCCCCACCGTGCTTCTTCTATCAAAATCTACCGTAGAAGCCCTCAACATCTCTCTAATTCAATTTCTTCCACAACGGAGCACCTCTTCGACCGCGTCAACCACTGCCAAACCTCCACCGTTCGACCCGTTCTGGGTGCCCCTACCGCTCACTCAAGAACCGTTCTACGTCTGCCGACATTTCCCCTCTATCTGCAATCCTGCAATCCCGACGCCTTTACGCATGTGCGTTATACTCTCCCGTTCTTCACACCGCCTCAACACCCATACCGTCATTCTCCCAAAATCAGCCTCTATCCGAGTTTCGTGCCGGAAATCAACCAGTCTCCGTCCAAGTTCTGTATCGGAAAATCGCTCAAACCCCCGTTTCATACTTCTCTTCACACCGCCACAACGCCCACAGCACGATTCTCCCCAAAATCAGCTTCCGTCCGAGTTCCGTACCAGAAAATCAATCAGATTCTGTCCGATTTCGTCCCTCTCTTTACAATTCTCTCAATTTCGACCGTGGCTTTTGTGCGGGCTGGGATAGTTGCGAAGTATGTAATTGAGGTAATGATTTATTATGTTCTGCACTCTGATTTCTCAATCATCATCAACATCCTTGAAATTGCCGCGTTGCTACTATGTTCCACATTTAGTTGAAGTCCTTCAATTTCTCATGTGTACATTAGAGCTGCTGTTACTGCATTATTTTATATTTCATCCTGTAATGCACATATATCGATATTCTATACTGGTTGTGCAGATGATTCTCCAAGAGTCACCACCGCTTAAGCACTTTGGCATTCAGAGGAAGCCGCTGCCTTTGGAACCGTCTGTTATTCTGCGAGAGGCTAATCGTCACAGATCATATATTTCAGCTGGAAATATGTCTGAATTGTTTGATGGCCATCCTAGTCCCGTTGATGGGTAATTAATTTATAGATTGCAAAGATTTTCATGGATATTAGTTTTGATTGTGTATAAGCATTGGTAAAGGTAACCCTTGCCCCATGATCTATTTGTCTGAGCTATTTATGATCATGATGATGAAAATAATGAAGAACTAAAGTAGAATATATACTGTGTTCATATAAATCACGTGAAGGGATTTGGAGATGTTTGTGACTAGAAAAATCTATGACCCCTCAAAATTTTTTTTTGGGGGGGGAATTGTCATCTAGAGGGTGTATTTCTATGGTTAGGGACAGATGTCATTAGTTATCCACTGAGTGGACTTCTGATTCGTGGTAGCTTGTACAGAATCATAGTAGGTATTGGTGGATGTTCCTGGATAGATAGATGAGCAAACCTTTGAGTTGTACATTATGGGACATTTGTGATCATGGGTTATTTGGAGTTCTTTTGATCTTTTGAATAGTTAATTTTCTTTTTAACTGCAGTTCTTTTACTTGTTAAGGCTCTTGTTTTAATCACTGAAGGAGGAGGGGTTCTTGAAATTACTGGGAAATTTATTTTTACTTATATGCAGATTAATGGACGGAACCTAGTTCATTCTTCTTTTTTCCTTTTTATTACTTTGGTAATTATTTGTTCAATAAGCAAAAGACCTCGACTTTATAAGCCCTTATTATCCGCTCTGTATTATCAAGGTAAACTAAATTTAGGGAGAATATTAGGAGCATGCATGTATGCTATTGAGTTCTTTCTGAGATTTTTGTGCATATTACTACCTTAGGATAGAAAATTTTATTAACTTTTCTAGGATCTCTTTTAGTGACAGTTCGGGACCTCCAGGCTCCAGCTGCCACTCAAAAGGTGAAAAATGTCTCCATGTCAAGGACCTTCTCCTCACCTGGCAATTTTGAGGGTTCAATTGATCGGCCTATGAGACTTGCGGATATTTTGTTGCTGCTGAGCATGCCTTGAGGAATACAATTTATGATCCAGTGTTGTGGAAATGTTTATCCTCTGTTGAGGACTTTGAGGTAATGGCTTTCAGGCCTCTACATTTTAGTAAGTTCATCTCTCATGACAATTGTGAACCTTCTCTGTGAGATCTGGTTAAAAAGGACTTGATCTCTCCTGTTTGAACTTCTTCAGACTTTTAAGGGGCATCTGAGATGCCACAAATATACATAACCAGTGAGGGAGCTTATACTATTTAGGTTTAGTAGCTTCTTAGCTCTTTGAAAAATTAATGAGGTTTTTAACTCATTGTAAATATAAGATTTGTTGGACTTGCTGAAAACCATCTGTATCTCTTTGAGCTATGTTATCTGAAAAAAGTTGAGAGATTGTCCATATAAAATCTAAATCTTCATATGATCTTAGAGCTTACTATTCTTGAAGATAAGATTAGGCAAATGACCTGTAAATGAAATTTGGAAACAACATTATCTAAAGCAACTGAGGTTGTTTGGTTAGTAACTCTTCTTAGAGCACATTCGATCTTTGGTTTCTCAATATAGAAAAGTGTAAGTTTTAATGCTTTATGACAAGCTGCCACTACTGTGCTGTAGTTTCTCCAGAGCTAATCATCATCCGTAATTTGATTGTTCATATTCCTGCAAAATTATCTAAATCTATGGAAGGCTGCTGCAAATAACTACCACCAGTCTTGGTGGAAGAGACATGGAGTTGTCCTTGACGGTTAAATTGCAGCTGTCTATCATAAACATGAAAATTATGATTCTGCTCCAAATTTGTATGAGAAAGTGTGTGCTCTTTATGCGGGTGAGGGATTGGAGAATCTGCTGGCTGAAGTTCTTCCAAATCTTGCAGAGTGTCAAAAGATATTGAATGATCAAGCTGGCTATTTATCTTCTTGTGTGAAATTATTCTCGTTTTAAACAAGCATTACGACATCGTCAGGTTTATGTAACTCTATTATGTTTTACAATGCTAAAATAATGTAACCTTTTACTTACTCTTATGGCCTAATCTAAACAAATACATAGGGCTAATTTTATTCGATACGGGTAAGGTATGAAGAACACTACATGCTAAAACTCAAAAACTCCCGATGCTTCTAACAACTTGTATATATTCCAACATACTACAAATAACAATGCGTACAAAGTAAGTTATATCTCCCATCATACCTTACCCGTATCAAATAAAACCTAAAAATTTGAATTTATTTATAAATATTCAACACTGATACAACGAATACTATTTATTACGGGGCAAGATTAAAAAATCGTGCGCAGCCGATTAATAAGATGCGCTAGTCTATATATAAGAATTACATTTGTCAAACACCTCAAAAATGACTCTGCTTCCACATACGACAAAACATCACCGCCCTCCCACTCCTCACCGCCCTCCCACGTATTTTTCTTTTGCCTATTTCTACGCTACTTTCTCCGAAACTTGCACATCTTACTACTCATCTTTGTTCTTAATTTTTCTCGCATAATTCTTCAATCGAAAACAATGGCGATCAAGCTCTGTGGCCACCCTATGTAATTTCTCCGCACCTACGTCGGCCACTCCGTCTCCGCCACCATCGGAATCCTTGACTCCATTAAACGCCCCGAGCTCTTCACTAAGCTCATCCTCGTCGGCTTCGCACCTAGGTCGAGATTGAAAATTTGAGAAAAAATTTGAAATTCTACAATTTCGATTAGTTTCTCGCTCTGCAATTGAGTTAATCGATTTGATTTTGCGGTTCGATTAGGTTTCTATTTTTTGTTTGGAATCGGCCCATTCGGGCGGTTAAGCGCGCGTAAACTCACGGAAGCATACTTCATCAACGCATTATCACGCACACTTTGACCCTAACAAACCTTCGAAGCGCCGATTGAAGTGAGCTTCCAACTCCGCGCGGAAATTGGGATTATGAATTGCCTCTTCATTTTCATTCTCAATTAGGCGATTGTAAACATCATCTCTGGTGACATTGTTTCCTCCTCCGCCGCCGGCAAGCGGCGGTAAGTTCTCTCCTACTTCCTCGCCGATATCCATATCTCGTTAGTACGCACGCATCACGCGCTTCGAATAGAAAAGGAAGTTTTGACTGGGGTAAATAACTCTCATCAGAATGTCTCTCTTTTATACCCGGTGGTTGGTAGAATCTAACGTGAATGAGGGGGGATTGGGTATTTTTCGAAGAATGTAGGGGTAATTTGGTCCGCCATTCTTTGCATAGCGCTTAGAGGTTTATAGTTGTTGCTCTGCGTGAATGATAAGAGAAAGCAAGTGTTATGATGCGGATCAAGGCCACATGTTATTTAATTGTATGGGGTTGTATGGGCCTTGTTTATGATTAATTAATTGGGCCTTAGTTGTATGTATTAGGGTTTAATTATGATAGGTATAAATAGGGGATTACTTGTGATGGGGGAGGGAGAAGAAAATATTTTGTTGAGGGTTCCTACGGGAAAAGGGGCAAGAGCGGCTCTCTTGTTTTGGGACAGGATTTATTCCTGTAGTTTTCGTATTTTCTGTTGTATTTTTCCATTCCATCGAACCAGTTTCTATCAATTGGTGCGGTGAACGTGGATATCGGGGGTTCGATGGTTGCAACACGATCTTACAATATGGAGGTTTGCGTTACAGCAGTGGAAGATCGCTTGGTAAAAATTGAGGAGAAATTG
Organism: Lavandula angustifolia; assembly: GCA_028984105.1. NCBI lineage: Eukaryota > Viridiplantae > Streptophyta > Magnoliopsida > Lamiales > Lamiaceae > Lavandula > Lavandula angustifolia. The sequence continues at coordinate 14,108,610 of CM054822.1, forward strand.
GGGTTGATTGTTGAAGAGCAAACGTTGATGAGGAGTGGTTTTTACAGGCTGGAATTAAAGATGGATGAACTATTCAAGGCAATGCAAATCCGTTTTCCGATCGATGAGACTCCAGCACGACGCGAGAACCAGGTAGTCGCAAGTTCTGATTTATTGAGGTCCGAGCCACCCCTTCCTTCAAGGGGAGTTGCGGGTGCAATGAGAGTGGAAGGCGTACAGTCTGAAATTCAACCAATTGAAAGTATCCAAAAATTGCAGAAGGAAGAAATTGTGGAGGAGGAGTGTGATTTTATTATTTCTGGAGCAAGTATGATGTGAAGCGATCGGAAGATGGAAATAAAGATTTCGAGATCTGGGAAGATTTGACGAGATATGGAAAGAAAGATTTCGAGAAAGATTTCGAGATTTGAGAAGATATATTCGTTCCCTTTTTATTATTATTTCTATATTTTAATTATATTATTTTTGGTATGATTTGTGGGTATCCATCCTTATAAAAAGGGATGAGAACCCTTAGTACTAGGCATCTTGGATTTTGGAACGGATTTTTGGGCAAGACATTATGTCTTGAATTTGGGCGAGTTCTTCGGGAATTCGTTTCGTTCGTTTAATTCAGTTTTTATTCCTTTTTGTAATTAGCTTTCATCCAATTTCCATTATCGTTTGCTTATAATATATTCGTACTTGACATTGATTTTGGGTTTGCATGATAATTGGCTTTTGTATTAAATTGCGAGCCTTTTCTTTCGTTTGGCAATTGGCTTTTAATCGGCGAGAGGGCAGAACGAATAACAATTGATGTTCAGCGCTTCAATTCACCTTCGTATCAATTGGTGATCAGTTTGTCGTTTGCATCAATTTCATTTTTGTATTTATCAACTACAATTCACTTTCGTTAGTATATTATATATTTGGTTTGCGGTGAAGGAGTTCATATATTACGTGTCGGCAACCGTCAATAAGCAGAGCTGCTTTACGTGTTCGGCAATTTGATCTCAATTTACGTCAATTACAATTGTGATCTTATTTTTGTTTGCATCAAAGTATTACTCTTCCTATCGATTCCTTAGATATGCAACTGAGGAAGGAAGATTGGGAAGGTAAGCAAAGCGTGGGAGAATATGGAGAAGATTCAATCCCTACCCAAAGTATCAAGAGTGTCGGTTACCTTGAGAGGAAGGGTGGGTACAGGCTTAAGCCACCATGGCCTTGGATTACAAAGAGTGTTCAAATTGACCAAGCGAACTGGGACTCTTCTACAGTGAGAGAGAAACTCATCCGTGACATAGATGCCCATGTTGAATCAGTTCGGGAAGCCAAGTTGTCGGAGCTTACAACCATGTATGAGAAAAAAACTAGATGATGCAGTGGCTGCACCTGTTGAGGCTTTGTTGGAAGGAGCCAGCAATGACACCTGGCCTTCCATCAGAAAGCTTCTCTGGCGTGAGACAGAAAAAGCAATCACTGGGTTTTCTAGTGCACTTTCTGGTTTTGAAATGGATAATTCAACCAAGGAAAAAATGCTATCGAAGTTGCAGAATCATGCAAGAGGAATAGTTGCAGCAAAGGCAAAAGAAGAAGCTGGAAAAGTTCTGATGCGTATGAAAGACAGGTTCTCAACATTATTTAGCCACGAGGCTGATTCGATGCCACGTGTCTGGACTGGAAAAGAAGATATTCGAGCAATCACTAAAACTGCTCGTCTTGCTTCACTCAAGTTGCTATCCATTATGGCTGCTATCCAGCTGGAAGATGATGCCATCATGTTTATTCATCATGATTATAATTATAATTATGTTGGTGGGGCTATAATCATGTTGGTGGGGCTATCATGTTTGCCATCATCATTTACAATTTTCAATTGTGGTGTTCAAAAAGTTGTCAACAACATCAAGATCCAAAACATGGATACCATCCCCAAGCAGTTCAACGTTGAAGTTCTCAACAGCTGGCATCATCACAAGGGGTTGACGTGGCGTTCCGGCTACTATGCCGGTTGTTAAGCAGCATTGTGGACTTGATAGTGTGCAATTGGTGTTTGGGCCTCATGATTTTCTATGTGGAAGAATTGCAGCTTCACTTTCTTGGATCCGGCCTTAGGGACAAGGTCGTTTTGAAGGGGGAGGAATTGTTATAAAGCAGATCAAGGCAGTGGCGGATGCAGGGCTGGGCTGGACTGGGCTCCAGCCCAGTGCAACTCCGGCCCAGATCGTATATTTACCTAGTCCGAATAAATTTTTATGAATTTCAGCCCAAATTCAATCCATTCTCAGCCCAAACCAATTCGATTTTAATCAATTCCCCAAATCCAAATTCGTTTTTAATCAATACCCAAAATCGATGACGCCCAAACCAATTTTTAATTCCCAAAATCAATACCCAAAATTGACAATTTTCGGAATCAATACCCAAAATCAATACCAATTTTCGACACCATTCATTCTCACAAGTCGGGACTCGGGAGTCGGGAACCCGGCCCCGCTGTCCCCGCGCCGCCGTCCCCCGCGCCCCGCCGCCGCCGTCCCCCCTACTAGCCACTAGACGTTGTCCCCCGCCGCCGCCGTCCCCCCTACTAGCCGCTGCCGCCGGAGTTCACTTGGGTTGGGTATTCTCCCCTCTTATTTGATTGTGGGTGTGGCCGTGTGGTGTCACTGGTGTGGGTCTTATTTGATTGTGTGGTGGGTGTGGGCCGTGTCACGTGTGTGTGTGTCTTATTTGATTGTGGATTTGTGGGTGTGGCCGTGTGGGGACAAATTTTAATAATTTATGGGTGTGGGTGTGGCCGTGTGTGTGTGTCTTATTTGATTGTAATAATTTATGCTCAAAGTCAAAGGTGCTTAGGGGACAAATTGTAATAATTTATGCTCAAATAATTTAATAATTCCCCAAATGCATTATGTTTTTCGAGGTTTTGGCTCTGTTTATGCTCAAATAATTTAATAATTCCTCTCATTTATGTTTGTAGTTGAGAAATGGATCAAGACCAACCTTTAGCAAAGAAAGGAAAAGGTCTTATATCGTCATTTTTTAAGAAACGTGATCGTTCGGATAATGAAATTGAAGGTAGCTCAAGACCTTCATCCATAGCTACCGGGAGTCAAACTAGTCCCTTTGTGCCAGATTTGCAATTTGATAGACCGTGTATCGACCGTGAGCGTGATCCAGGAAAAAGAAAACAATTGTCAGAATATCCTCCTCATTTACGAGATGATGTAAGACGTGCATATCTTAATGATGGGCCTTTTCAACCAAAACTAACTTCGTATCCTGTCACATGGTGTGGTACTCAAAATCGAAGTTTTCAGAAGACATGGTTTAACAAGTTCAGTTGGTTGGAATATTCGCCTTCCAAAGACAAGGCATATTGCTTTTATTGCTTTCTTTTTACAAGTGATGTTGTGCCTACTACTTCTGCATTAGTCAAGGAAGGATTCAACAATTGGAAAAGGGTTAGCCAAGGAAGTAAATGTGCATTTACTTCTCATGTTGGTTCTATAGCAACATCACCACATGCTATGTGTTTTCAACGTGCAGAAGATTTGAGGAGAGCCTTTGGACATATAGACAAAGTTATGCATGCTCAGACAAGTATTGAGAAGGCGAGAAATCGTTTGCGTCTGAAGACCTCAATCAAAAGCCTCCATTGGCTTGCACTTCAAGGTTGTGCTTATCGAGGTCACGATGAGTCTTCAACTTCATCAAACCGTGGAAATTTTATTGAATTGGTGAAGGCTTTTGCAAGCATGAATAAAGAAGTGGATGAAGTTGTTCTTGATAATGCTCCGAAAAATGCCCAATACCTTGCTCCGGAAATCCAAAAGGATATTTTGAAGATTTTGGCCAATAGAGCGCGTCAAAAGATTCGTAAAGAAGTTGGAGATGGATATTTTAGTATTCTTGTTGATGAAGCACAAGATATTTCCAAGCAAGAGCAAATGGCTATTATCTTGAGGTTTGTGAATGATCATGGAGTTTTAGTTGAACGTTTTTTTGCAATTAAAAGTGTTAGTGACACCACTTCACTAAATTTGAAAAAAACGATATATGGTGTTCTTTCTCATCATGATTTACAGACTGAGAAAATGAGAGGCCAAGGGTATGATGGTGCTAGTAATATGAGCGGTTCATGGAATGGTCTCCAAGCTTTATTTCTTAGAGATTGTCCATATGCCTATTATATTCATTGCTTTGCGCATCGTCTACAATTGGCATTGGTTTCTTCCGTTAAGGATATCAGTGTTGTTTGGGAGTTCATTTCCCACTTGGATAATGTTGTTAACATTATAACTTCTTCACCAAGGCGTGTTTCTCATCTGCACGCCGCTCAAAGAGATGAAATTCAAAGTTTATTGGATGCAAATGAGCTTGATTCTGGACGTGGTGCCAATCAAATTGGTAATTTGCAACGAGCTGGAGCTACTCGATGGAGTTCGCACTACAACTCGTGAAGAGTTTGATAGGTATGTATGCTTTGCAACTTGTAAAGTATTTGAATGTCTCATTGAACATTCTTCGAATGGGAGATCTAAAGCCGAAGTGCAAGGAGTTTACAAAAATATGGCAAACTTTGAGTTTGTATTCACTTTACACTTGATGCATAAAGTTATGAGAATTACGGATTCTCTTTGCCAAATTCTTCAAAGAAAAACTCAAGATATTTTAGATGCTATTTCTTTTATCTCTAGTACTAAAGCTATTCTTCAAGAATTGAGAGAATGTGGTTGGGAGGAATTTCTGGAAGAGGTCAATGCCTTTTGCTTGAAGAATGATATTGATGTTCCTAATTTGGATTCTCCATATAAGATTGGTCGTTCTCGTGGACAAACTTCTATCGAACATCATTATCATTATGATGTTTTTAATGGAGCAATAGATCATATCTTGATGGAGTTGAATTCAAGATTTAATGATGTATCTGTGGAATTGCTTTCTCTTAGTGTGGCCTTAGATCCTAAAAACTCTTTTGCCTCTTTCAAAAGTGATGATATTTGCAAGCTTGCAAGTAAGTTCTATCCTCGAGATTTCACTAATCAAGATGTAGTTACATTGGAGTATGAGTTGATACATTATAAGCATGATGTGATGCTCAAGCAAGAATTTCAAGTTTCTACACTTGTTGAGTTGAGTCAAGTATTTGCCGAGAGTGGGAGATCGAAGGTTTATCCTATGTTAACTAGGCGATTCATCTAGTTTTGACATTACCGGTTTCCATCGCTACAATCGAACGAGCATTTTCAAAAATGAAGCATGTGAAGACGGCACTTCGGAGCAAGATGGGAGATGATTTACTTGAAGACTCGTTGATGATTTATAGTGAAAGAGATTTTGTTATCGATATTGATTTAGACTCGGTCATTGATGAGTTTTATGTTTTGAAGTCTCGTAGAGCTCAATTGATGTAAACATTTTCGATTTATATAAAACTTAATGTGTCAAGTTTTACTGCTCAGACCCCCCACAATAAATTTCTAGATCCGCCCCTGGATCAAGGCCACATGTTATTTAATTGTATGGGCTGTATGAGCCTTGTTTATGATTAATTAATTGGGCCTTAGTTGTATGTATTAGTGTTTAATTATGATAGGTATAAATAGGGGATTACTTGTGATGGGGGAGGGAGAAGAAAATATTTTGTTGAGGGTTCCTACGGGAAAAAGGGCAAGAGCGGCTCTCTTGTTTTGGGACAGGGTTTATTCCTGTAGTTTTCGTATTTTCTGTTGTATTTTTCCATTCCATCGAACCACTTTCTATCAGCAAGTCTTTCTTTTGAAGAAAGTCAGTTTCGTATTTTTATGTAACTTGCTGCATATCAAGTGTTCGACGAATTGACTCTTCGAAAGAAGGGACGCTTCCGGTTCTGTCCCGCAATCCTGCAATACTTATTTTTTCAATTATGCTTTCTTTCATATGCATTTAATTCTTTTTGGCAATATTCAGTGTTTGGGATTCTTGGGGGGTCTGAACTGGACTATTATTGATGTTTACTGAAGCGTTAGGCTTTGATTTCTTCGAGTTCCCCTCGTTGGAGAGGCTCGCGCTTCTGTCAGAAGCCGAGCTTAGAGAGGCTGATTTCAGATAAAGGTTGATTTTTATTGCCTTTGTTAGGAGAAAAAGTTTTACTTTTTGTGATTTTAGTTTTGCTTGAACTTTGTGTGTGAAGTTACTAATTTTGGGATATGATGGGAGTGGGGAGTTCTTACATATGAATATTTAGTCGAATTATTTCGAAGTTTCGTCCTTTTCTCCGAGCATCTATCATATTCAAGTCTCTTTGTTGTAGGTAATTCGCACATTTTTAATTTTTTTTTCCTAATATTTCTTTCTTTATTGCATGTACTTTAGTTCTTGAGATATACTGTTACAGTTGAAATCTTATGAGTTGCCTGCTAAATTCAATTACTCCGGGCTCCAATTCTTCTGCGGTTCTCCGAGGAGCATAGAAAATGGCTTACGACATATGTCCTCTTTAGAATGAAAACAATTAAAGGGGAATTGATGCACTATGTTTCTATTTTGTAAACCAATTTTCTGCTATTAGCCTATTACAATTACAATTCGAGTACATAACTTCTGATATTTAATCATTCATATTTCCATATCTTTATACATTAATGACTGTGTTTCCCTACATATCTTTGCCTTTTCTTTTTCATTTTAGAATGTTTTTTTTGTTGTGGTTTCTAACATTTCTACAAAAGCATGTTTTTTATTTTTTTCTTATTTTTTATTTGTTGCTTATTGTACTATTTTTTACCATGTTGGAAAATATAGTTAGCAAATCTCTGATACCATCACTGGCGAACAATCACTGTAAGTGAGATTTGTTCCTTTCTCATCTTTTTCAAAAAACAAAACTTTTTGGATGAAGAATATGCTTGCTCTCACATTGTTCTCTTTCGCGCATTTGCAGTTTCAGTTATTTATCACGGATGCTATTATTTTCAGCTCCTTTTATGAATGGTGTTATGTGCTTCTGTTGTTTTCTTTTCGATGAAATCGATTTGTTGAATGATTGTCTTTGGGTGCGAATGAAAGGTGTTTTCCTGTTGTGTTTGGAACCTCTGATAGGTAATTGTTAAATGTTCCCAATTTTATTTTACTGTTTCGTATAAAATCAGCTTTCTTTAAATGCATATTCTTTCAAGTTTGAATATGGAAGATGTGTCTTCTCTCTTTCTTCTGTTTTCTTTCTTTATGGAACATTGAGAATCAATAAGTTCTAGGCCTAGCTCAACTATTTTTTCTTGAAAAGTTTGAATGGCTGCTGATCTCAATAAGATCAGTTTCAAAGTATGAGAGATTGCTTGGAAGAACAGTTATAACTAATATCGATTCTGTGCGATCGGCACAGAATCGAGACGCAAATAATTTTCCAGATCGGCACGCCCCCAATTCATATCTTGTTTTGTTTTGTTTTGTGCGATCGATCATGTTAGGATGATAAAATGTTTTCATTGCTTTCTCCGCGTTTGTGTTGATTATTTGAATAGACGAAACATGAATCATGCTCTGTAGGTGCTCGACCTAAGGAATTTACACGTCGGACACAATTTCGTTTGGGCTAAATCGACATTTTCCAATGCTGGAATTAGAGCCCATGTCCTTATTGTTAATGCGCTTTCCAATTGAACCCCTTCTTTAAGTTAAACCGGTCTATTAGAAGTAGAAGACACGGCCATATAGGTTTATCAAAACAAGCTTTTCTTTGTCCACATCACAAGTTTTGTCTCTCCACAAAAGTGGATTTCTCAATCTCACAACCAACTACTAATAATGGGATTAAACTTTCTCAGCCGCCGGCAAACACATCGCCGACGCCGTTCCGTTGAAAACTCATAACATAGAAACACAACTCATTTAATTTATAACTTCTTTTAACTCTTTCCGCAAATACATATATACTAACACATTGTTCAACCAGCTTCGCACGATATTGTGATAATGCCCTGAATTAATGTTCAATCTAATTGATCGATATACTATGACATTAATTTAATGCGACTTGCCCCTAAACTACAATTGTTGCATGGAATGAAATTATCGGTGAATTTTCGGTTGCACTTGTAAATTATGGATAATTTCATTTTGGGTTACTAGATTTGTGTGACAGTGTAATTTGGTTGTTATGTATATTTCTAAATAATATTGTAGTACATCAATCAAATATATTTGACATCAATCTGCACACAGGGCATGTTCAAAAAATCGTGCGAAGCCGGTTATAAAATGTGCTAGTTCACATAAAATTATAAAACCAATTATATTTCAATGCTTGAATTATTAGATTAGATCAAACTGAGACTTAAAAAATGAAAAAAAAAAAAACAAATTGAATTGCAGAGTTGATAAGCATGTAGTGAATAAGTCTTGTGTGAGTTTAATTCCAAACAAAAATCATCTCTCTCTCTCTTTTGTTGATCTAAATTAGGGGTGTCTAAATGGTATTGGGATTCGGGATTATCTCAATCCCGTACTGATATCGGCGGAATTGGGATACCGAAGTACCGAATTTTGAGATACGATATGGTATCGGGATTCATTTTCGTAAGTAATTTGGTATTTGAGATAACTGATACCGAATTCGGGATTACCGAAATACCGATTTTTTTGTGAAATAATTAATACAATTATATACTTATTATACACTTATAAATATAATTATAATTTATAAACTTATGTCTTATGCTAACACAAAGTCCAATAATAACACAAACTTAATTAGTCAGATAACTCGGCCGGTGGCGTTAGAAGAACTTAGAAGCTAGAACTCGGTCTCTGTCTCTTTCTCTCTCCGTCTCTCAATTATTTCGCTTTCGTATTTGAGATATTTATATTTCATATTTTAGATATTATAATTTATAATATCTAGTTTACTATTTATATTACATATATGATATATACATTAGTAAATTACATGAAGTATTTATATTTCATATTCTAGAATACTATAAATATAATTTAATAATTTATAGATTATATTTATAAATTATAAATTTATAATGCCTATACTCTATGTGTGACGTGTCTACTACTAATTAATAAATCATTTAACGGTAGCTAACAAAGATATATGTAGCGTCATTTGTTGCTAGATTGTAGATAATATCTATCAATTGGTCTTAGGTTCGAAGCTAGCAAGGAGCAATTTTTTTTAATTTTTTTTAACAAGGAAAACAATTTTCGGGATTTTCGGTAATCCCGAATACCAATCCCATTTTAACCGTCCCAAATACCGCTATCACAATAATGCTATGAGATCGGATTTCGCCTAATTTTGGGATTGGGATCCCGAAAATTCGGGATCGGGATCGTACCGACCGACAACCCTAAATTCTAAATGACTAAAACCCTGCCCACTTCCTCCCAGAGTTGATTTCATTGCATTTTCTTTCACAGTCAATCCCATCCAAGATCTTGTCATTGCATATGAAGTACCCTTACACAACTTGGTATTGATTCTATAATATGTATGTAAATTTGGATAACCGCTCCTTTTATTAGATCTTTTAAGAAGAGCGTGACTCGTTTAACATAATATTAAAACAGTTCTTAGTCGATGATGATTTATTTGATCATGTACAAGTTGTTAGGTTCATGAGTATCGGCTCGTCCAGATAGACGGTTTAAGTTTACATGTAGAGTTGATATTGATAGGAGGAGGTGTATTTAATAAAAGGAATTATAAATAAAAATGGGTCAAAAAGAGCATCATGATCATCTCTTATCTGAGAATCTGTTCCTGTGGTGGAATGTGATTGGGAACTAAAAAGATTATCTAAAAAGCTGATGCAATTCCATCAATTATTTGATAGCATCTTTGCACTCAGTTTGTTGGTATCACTTCTCCATACAAATCCTCAAACATTTATTTACCAAAAAATACAAATTTAACATAGAATAAAACAAGTTTGGGTTTACGTTTAATTTATTTGGTTAATACCAATTTCCTTTTTTACCTCTAGCTGATAAAATTCTGTTGCATCGAATAAAGATTTAGAAGAAGAAAAATATATTCATGATAATCAACCTTTTGACAAACCCCCAAAAGCAGAAATCTCATCACTTATCCAAATCACAAGTAACAACATGCTTTATTCACTGAGAGGGAAACTAAACATTCTTTTTTCCTAAGCTCAGGCGGGTCTATACCTCTTGTGGGCGGCGGCATCGATTGATTTGGCAAAGGAAGTCGAGAGATGAGAATAGAGATGAACAACTCTTGTTATATTGGTGTTGAGCTCCCTAATTAGGCCTACGTTTCTGCTCAAATTGTCTGGGATTCCGGACTCATGGTTCTGATTGATCTCCTTGATCAGCAGTCTATTTTGATCCAATTTATTCTGGACTTGCGCAAAGCTTTTCTGGAAACACTGCAATATCTTGCCATCTATCTGCCTGCCAGAAATTGTTTTTCCCTCCATTTTCTTGTTTGAATTGAATAATTCAGATTGCACTCAACTACAACAGTCCTGCAGTATATATAGAATGAGAAGAAATGATGAAACATAAAGAATGAGAAAGTAGGATCATATACTTGTATTCAATGTTTCTATATTAATAGTAATAAAAAGGCCAGACAAAACATGATAAGGTTGAATTCTTTAAAGACAATCTGGGAATAAGAGACAAGGCCTCAACTTGATATCATGCCACCCCCTACCCCTACCCCCACCCCACCCTTTTCATAAAACTGAGGATTAATAAGAAACTGAAAACATGTACATTGACTGGGATTGGGATTTTTGCAACTATTCCAGTATAAATAATAATTATCAATTTATGATGACAAGTAGAAAAGCAGATCCCATTTCCACAAAAGGGAACCTTTTGATAATGTACTTCGAGACACCCAACTAGAGTTTAAGCTCGGAATTCCAAAACAAGAATCTCCACATAATACTATATATATATATAATATAATATATGAAGAAATAATAATAATAATAATTCTTGAAATAATTGCAGCAGTAATTATGGTAAAACGGAAAGATTATGTTAAATCTCAGAAGAGCAGAAACAAAAGGACGAATAGGGAATTCAAATGTTGGGACGTACAACAAAAGATTTGAGTTGCAGAAGGGCGTATAATTAAATTCCTTAAAATGGAAATACAGAATAAAACAATTACGGTATTCGCTCCCACCCAATAAATAATCAAATAATGAATGCCACTAAGATCTCTCATTAAAGCTTTTTTTTTTCTTTTAATGGAGAACAAAATTAAAAAAACAACTTTGTCGCAAAATCTATTCAGAAAATCAAGTCAGCTAGGAACCTAGGAAGCTGTAGGAAGAATTTTCTTTAAAAAAAAAGAAAAAGAAAACTGTTCTTTTTTATAGAAGAGAATTTTCCATGGAAGCTTAGTTTATCTGGAGAGCTTTGAGAAGATGATTAATATATGCAGTTATCACAGATACAGCCTAATATTTTGTGCATATCACGTACCTTGGAAAACCGGGGGCATTATATTAAACGGAGTAGGGAGACATGAAGGAGATTGGAGTTGAAAGATCAGCAATGCATCGAATCTCGGAAGAGCGAGAGAGATAATGGCAGTCAGCCTACGAATCAACCTCACTCTGTCTAAATAGTTACAATAAGTATGTACTATGTAAAGTAGTAGACTAGTAGGGCTATGCTTTTTATTATTTGATAATTTTATTTTTATAAATAAATACTTCTACAAATTTTAGAAAGCCTTGGTCTGTTGTGCACCTGGTTGCACTTATAACCGGGTGCACCTGGTTGCACTAATAACCGGGTCAAAAGATGATCTAATTAGGGATGAGCACCGATGGTAGTGGTAAAAAAAACGTCGTTACCGATTACCATACCGCTTATGAGTGGTAAATGATTTTTTTTACCGTTTACCGCACCTAAAACTATGGTTACCGTTACCGTTGGTAATGATAAAAATGTTTACCGTACCAATGGTAAATATAATTTGCCAGTCACGCATCTCTAACATAGTTTCACGCTAACAAGGAAAAAAACTATTACCGCATTTCGACTAATGGTCTCTACTTATAAATATTAAATTTTCCAAGTAATTTTTTGAGCTAAAATCTCATCCAAATAATGTAAAACACCAACACAAACTATAGAGAATGAACTTCAAAAGTCAGACGCCGATGAACATAGGATTAAAAGTTATTATGAAAAGGTAAAACGTATAAATAGGAGATTTAGAGTATTTTTTACTAATTAGATAATTTTCTGTATATAATAAAATTAAGATTTTTTAATATTGCACATTACCGTTGATATTAATGGTAACCGCACTTATGGTATGGTTACCGTACCGATAATTGCGGTATTTTCAAAATCATTACCGTTTACCGCTTGTTTACGGATGGTTACCGTTACCAATGGTAAGAATTACTGTTGGTAATCGGTAAACCGATGGTAATGGTAATTTTTTGCTCATCCCTAGATCTAATTTCGTGCCCATTTATCCGATCCAAGATCAAAATATATATTTATATTATTAATTTTAAATAAACTCTAACGGGAATCGAACACTATATCACCTCTAAATCAACCACTTACGCAAAAGTGAGAATACCAACTGCATTGAATATTGCAGGTAAGATCCAAATATAGAAAGAGAGAGAGAGAGAGAGAGGAGAGCTTATATGAGAATATTCTTCAGTGAGAACGAATAACATAACATCATTTAGAATTAAGAACATAACATAACTCCAGATCCTAACATCACTTAAAATCCCGAAATGTACATTTAAGACAAAAAGTTTGCACTAAGGTTGTTTTTGTAATCTTGCACAATCTATTAATTTTTTTTATCTTCTTACCTTTAATATAACCACCATTTTCATTAATTATATTCCAGGTTATAATATCACTAAGTCTCGTCCCAGATTTTACGAGAATAATGGTTAATATTTAGTTCTTAATTTCATATTTTCGTCATTTCACATTAGTTGTATATTTTCTCCATTACTTGTACAGTTAAACCTCTTTAAAATATATATTTGGATCTGAGAAAAAATATTCAGCGAAGTTATTCAATTATCGATAAATGAATAATTTATTCATTTATCGATAAATGAATATTTATTACTTTAAAGAGAAATTCGCGAAATAAAACAAGTGAAATTTGTGTATTAAACTTAATTTTTTTAATGACTTATTTTTCATAAACATTAAAAATAAAAAGTTTTAGTATTTGTTTTAGTAAAATCATGTTAAAAATGTACATTGAATATGCACTAACTATAAAACAAGTCCAATTATTCAATTTTAGAAAAATTCAATAGTTTTGTAAAAGAACAAAGCTCATATACATAAAAAATTGAAAACTTATTTTCTGCTTATATTAAATTTATCCTAGAGGATGTTTTTGGCATTGAACTATTCGTTCAGGAGAAAATGTTGGTCCTGAGACGTGGTTCAAGTGTAGAGGGGGGGGGATACACCTGAATGCAAATTCGTTTCTCAAATGCGAAAGTAAGCTCTAGCTGAGTTTGCTATTGAACTGAGTCAGATAGCCAAATATACTTTCAGATCGCGTGGGCAAGAAATTATTCTACTGAGTTCAGCTCTACTGACTTGAGTCAGTCGAACAGTCATTCAATAGCAGAGTTGTGTGCGGAAGTGCAGGCCCTATTAAACGTCTCGGTTGGACTTCCTACTGACGTTCTTCTGAGTATAAGTGCATGAGCACGAATCCTATGTAGATTCAGTTGGGGATCGGCTGACCAACTGACTTCTTCGATCCTGAGTCTATCAGCTGAGTGCAAGGTCTTCTACTGAACTCTGCAGCTACTGAACTCTAGCCTACTGAGTTCCTAACAACTGAAATCAAATTAAGCTATTACAGAAACGAAGGTACATCATTCAGCTAGGGGTTTTGGGATCTTCAAATCTATAAATGTGTCTACTGAATCCTTATCCCAACAATTTCCCCTATTTGATGATGCCAAAACCTATTACATCTTCTATCAAGAAATATGCTAAGGTTAAGAGCTACTGTTACTGAGTAAAGATCTATTACAAAGGAATTCTCCAGCCAACATATCAAAGCTGACTAAGATAATGAAAAGAAAGAATCAGAGCAATCACAAGTAAAAAGAATATCAGAGCTATCTTATGATATCAAATAATGTATCAGAGCCATGTTAAAACAAAACAGTTATGGAATGCTGAATGCCTATAGAATTTAATACAATTAACATAGTTATAGCATGTTGAAAATATTAGAGATTCTACTGAAAGGTATCAGAGCTAGAAAGCAAGTTTAGCACATTCACAAGATATCAGGGCCGATACAAACAGAACAATCAAAGCTCAGAATAGATCATACTTCTTAGTAGCTAATCATCAAAGGTAAATTCAGCAGTTATCAATAATGTCCCTATAAGGCAGGTTCCCCCTACGAAACAATTTCCCACTATTTCATATATAAGAGCCCTTCCCCCTAAGTACTAGCAAAATATCAGATAATATCAGGGCAGACACAAATAATCAGTAGGGAATAATTCTAAGGCAGATAAACATATAAGTCACATAGGGTCAGATAGAGAGATATTTGATCACTTAGGTGATCAGTTGTGCTGAAAAGTAAATAAAGCCGTAAAAACAATGAGTAATTGTCAAGGCTAAAAGTGATAAATGTCATAGATGAATGAGATTTACAATACATGACATGCTATCACTACAAAAGCTAGACTAAGGAGAGAGAGGTTAGCTCGGCTTCTTCTTGAACTGCTGCATGCGAGCGCGGAAGTCAGCAGACTTCTTCTCCAGAAGCTCAAGGCCATAACCTGAATATACTCGCTTCTCAGGGCCTTGATTTCCGCTAAGTCTTCTTCATCATCTTTCCTCAGCGCTTTGCTAATGACGGCTTCCTTGATTTCTTCTTCTATCTCCTTCTTGCAAAGATTATCTTGATGAGTCATAGGAGGAGGAAGAATTCTGAAAGGAGGAGCCTTAAGCGCTTTGCCTGTTTGATCTAGCAGCGTTGAATCTCAGCAAGGAGGGATGAGTTCACAGTTGTGAGGAAGTCTTTGAAGTATGCATCAGCATTAGTAATGTCTTCACTTCCGACGTTCCAGCTATAGAATCTTTTTATGAAGTCCATCTTCAGCTTTTCCCGTTGCTGATTCAGCTTGAGAGGTACCCAGTCGTCAGTTCTTTTGAATATGATCCTCTTCACTTCATTGATTGGTTCCCTTCTCCTGAAGTATCTGGAAGAGGTGGGTATACTTCTGTCTTTTTCCGGTATCCTTTCCCTTGCTTCCTTTTCCATTCTCAGCCTGAGGGCCTCTAGATCTGCTAGGCGAATTCTCTCTCTCGCCTCTCTAATCTGCCTGGCCTCAGCTGTTCGGTCTAGTGCTTGCTCACACGCGTCCCATATCTCTTTTATCTCTTTCTCTTGCTCCTTAGAGGGGACCGTTGAGGGCACATGCTACTCTTCTGAGTCAGCAGGCGATGTAGATTTAGACTTTGATGCAGATGCGCCTTGCTTCTCAGATTTGGACTGTCCGGGTTTGGACTGTTGGGATCTAGCTGCTGCTGCTGAAGCTTTGGATTGCCTGGGAATACTAGATCTTGTGCGAGAAGGCACTGGAGATCGGATCTGTACCCCTTTCTTTGGTGCGGGCTTCTTCTTGGCATCCTTTTCAGCAAGTCCTCTGGCTAGTTTCTCATCAAAAGTGATTTGATCTTCACGAGACTTGAACTTCAACTTCTTTTCCTTGGGCGGACTTGGGTTAGCTGGAGCCTTACCCTTGCCCTTATGAGCTTTCTTAGCAGGAGGTGGCGAATCTTCAGTGGGTAGATTTTCCAAGTATTTGGCCACCTCAGCTACAGCTGTGTCAATGGGATTCCTAGCAGGAACTTCCCCCTGAGCTACTGAACTAGGTTCTCCCTGTTGATCTACTGCCTTAAGGAGGGCTCTGAGGTGAGCTGATCTGGACTTTTCCCCCTTTTTGGCATCATCAATTAGAGTCGCCAGGGCAGTAACCTTTTGTGTCAGTGTTTCTATTGAGGCCTTGACCGTAGTCATGCCCGAGGTAATGTCAGTAGCCACGTCTGTGTAAAACTCTCACCTTTGATCGCGCTCTTGATTAATTGCTTTCAATAGAGCATCTTTGGATTTGTCAAAGCGGGTGAGGTAGTTTCTACAGCTTCAGAGGCAGCTTTCTTGATTTCCTGGCAGGAGTCGTGTTGTTTGGTCAGTGCTTTAGAGACACTATCAGATGTGAACTTATATCTCTCCTTAACTGCCTTCTGGATGCGACCTGTTGCAGCCGCCACTTCTTCTGAGAATAGCTTGGCCTGCGACTGTAGTATAATCTGGAACTGAGCAGTCAGGTCGGTCTTTTGTGCCTCAAGTGCCTTGGTGAGGATCTCCTCAGCATTAAAGGAGATTGGAGTGCTGATCCTCTGCACTTCAGTAGTAAGGTTGGTCAGCGTCTTCTTCTGAGCCTCAGTGAACTTGCTCCACTTAGTATTCACATCATCGGCAAGATTCCTGTTCTTGTGGGCCTGACACTTGATCACCTTATTAATGGACTCCGTTGTGAGGTCCTTGATCTCAGTTACCTGATATCTGCGTTTAGACTGAGGCTGAGTCGGGGATGGAGTCTGGATGATCGGGCCTGATCTAGGAGGAGGAGTTGGCTGATCATCCGCAGGAGTTTTACACTCAGCAGATCCTCCCTGGTCTGCATCCTTGGGTGATCCATCATGTGGAGGAGATGAAGGAGGAGAAGGAGGAGGCTGAGTGGAGGAAGGCTGAGCTCCTTGCAATCTATCGCTGAGCATCATGAGAATCACGACCTTCAGATCCTCCATAGAAGCAATATCAGATGGTTCCTCATAATCAATCTCCTCTTTCAGTCATTGTTCTTCCTCCATCAGGGTGAATAGGGTCTTCAGACGGATGACCGCTATGTCCACGAGATCAGTATGGGCACTGATCTCAGGTATCTCAGCCGCGACTTCATCAGCTGATTTCATCTGAGCGTTCAGGACTGAAGTCGGGAGTGAGGAAATCTCAGCAGTCTGAGTATCAGCAAGGGTCTCCGGCTGAATTTCCTCTAAGAGAACTCTCTTCACCTTTTCTTTCAGGGTCACGTCATGTTTCCCAGACCCTGAATCCTCAACAGATATCGGTGAAGGAGGAGGACGATTGAAGTTGGCTTCTTCAGCGTCTTTTGTTTCTTCGGCGGATGCTGCTCAGTAGGGAGGGGATCCTGCTTGATCTACATAGGACGCTTAAGAGCTAGTCCCTTCCCTATTGATTTTTCAGTCGTCTTTGCATTGACAAACTTCAGCAGACTCTGATCGAAGTAGAAAGAATCTGCAAAGGAGACTTTGTCGGGGAGGTCGTCCTCGATCATTATGGATACCTTGGTCCCATAAAGAAGCTTTCCTTTCGGAATGAGCTTCATGTCATCTTCAGAGTCTACAAAATTTTGAGACTGAGCTTTAAATTCAACTCTGAAGAAGGCGTTCCAGTTGATGGGGGCCTCATCCACTATCGCCATCATTATCTGGATGCGGATGCGGGATAGCTGATCATATGATCCCGCTGAGCTCGTCAGTATGTGATTGACGATGTATGCCAATCCCCTGTATTGCAGAACAACTGACTCTTAGGAAAATCAGCTTTGAAGACGATGCTCTTCTGACCGCTAAATCGGCACAGGTACTTGTTGATCTCAGATTCCTTGTACCATGGTATCCCTTCGTCTGCTAGTTCGAAGCTGACACGCAGACGCCTTGCCACATCCATCTGAGTGGCCCTGTCCTCCCACTGACTGGGACGGACTTCACGCCTCGAAATGACGGAGGAGATGTCATTCGAGTCATCATCCTTCCTATAATTCAGAAAGTATTCTGTGACCTGGCGAGGGAGCTGATGATGCGAAGAGCGAGAGAGGATCGGCAGGAGGCCCGATCTCTCTAGAGCGTCGAAAACTGGCGTCATACACTCCACGCCACATGTTCTTACGGACAAAACGGGTTCAAATAACACCCTCTTCCTTGAAATGATGTCATCAATATCTTCCAGGATCGTAACATCGCTGTTGGGAACAAATAGCACCAACTTAACAACTGAAATCTGCAAAACAGAAGTTAGCACTCGAAAATAGAGTAAGTTAGTATGCAAATTTAGTTTATAGAAATCTTACCGAAATGAAGGTGCTTAGAATGCGGTAGAAGTCTAATGCAAATTTTAAACAGATGTAGAGAGCACAAATTCTTCGATAATGGCGGAAAAGTGATCTAGGTTATAGATAGCATGCGTATATATATTCAGATTTGAATATGAGGCGGTTTTAAAGCATGCGGTTGAGACTAATCAGTTTTTAAAATGTGGACGACTCAGATTGAATGTTATAATAGGTTATGATTACTGTGCTGCCTATAATCTCACCTACTTATCTCTATCGCCTAAATTGTAAGGTGAAATGACATGCATTTAATGCGCCACAGTCAGTTTTACAAAATGTCGTGAGTTTAATGAAAAAGACATACTCAATGCAATACGATGAACATTAAAGGCGGGAAATAAATGTTATGACATGCTGAATCACCAAATGCTGAATTTAATACTCATAACCTGTCAGCTGAACATCGTAGTCAGCTGATACCACGTTTGACGAGACTGACTATTCAGCTGTACTGAAAGTAAGTTCCCCCTTACTTAATACTTCCTGGACCATTTACTGAATCGTATCAGTAGGATCCAAAAGACCTATTTCTACTGAGAGATCATTGAATCTGGTCTCAACTAGAGGTTTGGTCAGAATATCAACTCTATGCTTATCTGTGTGGATCTTCTCCATTCTAATATCCTTTTTCTTGACATGATCTATGATGAAGTGATGACGGATGTCCACGTGCTTGAACCTTGTATATAGAACTGGGTTCTGAGTGATTGCAATAGCACTAGTACTGTCGCAGTAGATCGACACTTCATCTTGATGGATGTCGTAGTCTCTCAGCTGTTGTCGAAGCTAGGGGTGTTACGGTACGGCATACCGTCCAAATTTTCCCATACCGCATACCGTGCCGAAAACGTGCGGTATGGGAAATTACATACCGTTACCGTACCGGTCATTGCGGTATACCGTTGATCGGTATGCCGTAAGTGCGGTATGAGCAAATATTCATACCGTTGCCATACCGGCCGTGCGTTATGCCTTACCGCATATCGGTATACCGGTAAGCAACGGTATACCGAAAGAACACCGGTATACCGAAGCATAAAGTATACCGGAAAAAAACTTGTTAAAATCTCAGCAGCTAAATAGCCGAAACCAGAGACAGCAGTGGATGAATCAAACAAGCGCAACTAAACGAGATTACCCACAAAAAGAAGCACAATTCAATTAAACCTTCCAGTATCAAGTAGAACAAAGCGATCAAACCGGGACTCACTTTAATCAAGCAAATTCACTCGCATAAATGCAATTAACAGTAAAAATATTCAGATTAAGCTTGTAAATAGCATCACCTTAACCCCTAATAATTTCTTCGGTGTGCAGGATCTCAAGGTGGCGACGCGAGGTCGTTGGTGTTGACGGTATACGCGGCGGTCTACGAGTGGAGCATCGGTGGGCGAGGCGGGCGGGCGACAAAGCGGGCGGCGGGCCGAGCGGCTGGGCGACGTGGCGGGCGGCGGGCGCGAGCGGCGGGCGACGAGCGGGCGGCGGCCGCAGCGGCGGCGGCGCGGCGGGCGGCGGGCGACGGGCGACGGCGCGAGTAGGGCTTTGGTGGGGTGGGGGCGGGCGATCGAGATTCAAGATTCAAGATTAGGGATTTGTGGGGAGGATTAAATATTTTGTTTATTTGTTTATTTTGTTTATTTGTTTATTTTAAATATACTACTATTAAATATACTACCATTATTTATTTCGTAGAAGACTTTTTGTATCCCGTTTTCGACACAAAAATTAAAAAGTTATTTTAATTGATCATTTCATACAAAAGTATATATTATGTCATGATATTATAATAATATCATGAAATACTTTATAATATAACTATAAATATGAACTCTTTATGAAACATGTAAGTAGAGATCTTTTCTTTTGAAAAACGAACTCATTTTTCGGAAAACATGAAGATGTCATATTTTCTTTTTTCTTTAATGATATATCTATATTATTATATTTCAAGGTTCTTCATGATATTTTCAATTCCTCATTCGTAGTAGACTTTTTGTGTCCCGTTTTCGACACAAAAATTAGAAAGTAATTTCAATTGATCATTTCATACAAAAGTATATATTATATCATAGTATTATAATAATATCATGAAATACTTTATAATATAACTATACCTTTAAAAAATAAAATATGAACTCTTTATGAAACATGTAAGTAGAGATCTCTTCTTTTGAAAAACGAACTCATTTTTCGGAAAACATGAAGAGGTCATATTTTCTTTTTTCTTTAATTATATATCTATATTATTATATTTCAAAGTTTTTCACGATATTTTCAATTCCTCCTTTGTAGTAGACTTTTTGTGTCCCGTTTTCGACACAAAAATTAGAAAGTAATTTCAATTGATCATTTCATACAAAAGTATATATTATATCATAGTATTATAATAAATATCATGAAATACTTTATAATATAACTATATCCTTAAAAAATAAAATATACACTCTTGATGAAACATGTAAGTAGAGATCTCTTCTTTTGAAAAACGAACTCATTTTTCGGAAAACATGAAGAGGTCATATTTTCTTTTTTCTTTATTTATATATCTATATTATTATATTTCAAAGTTCTTCATGATATTTTCAATTCCTCCTTCGTAGTAGACTTTTTGTGTCACGTTTTCGACACAAAAATTAGAAAGTAATTTCAATTGATCATTTCATACAAAAGTATATGTTATATCATAGTATTATAATAATATCATGAAATACTTTATACTATAACTATAACTATACCTTTAAAAAATAAAATATGAACTCTTTATGAAACATGTAAGTAGAGATCTCTTCTTTTGAAAAACGAACTCATTTTTCGGAAAACATGAAGAGGTCATATTTTCTTTTTTCTTTAATTATATATCTATATTATTTTATTTTAAAGTTCTTAATGATATTTTCAATTCCTCCTTCGTAGTAGACTTTTTGTGTTACGTTTTTTACACAAAAATTAAAAAGTTATTTCAATTGATCATTTCATACAAAAGTATATATTATATCATAGTTTTATAATAATATCATGAAATACTTTATAATATAACTATTCCTTTAAAAAATAAAATATGAACTATTTATGAAACATGGAAGTAGAGATCTCTTCTTTTGAAAAACGAACTCATTTTTCGGAAAATATGAAGAGGTTATATTTTTTTTTCTTTAATTATAAATCTATATTATTACATTTCAAAGTTCTTCATGATATTTTCAATTCCTCCTTCGTAGTAGACTTTTTGTGTCCCGTTTTCGACACAAATATTAAAAATTAATTTCAATTGATCATTTCATATAAAAGTATATCTTATATCATAGTTTTATAATAATATCATGAAATACTTTATGAACTCTTTATGATTTTCGTAATGACTAATGTAAGTAAAGTACCACTTTTTAATGTATCTATATTCTAAAATATTAAATTTGCATTTAAAGGATACTATATTACAAGATATATACGGTATGTTTTCGGGTATACGGTATATACCGTGATCGGTATAGATCGACATTCGGTATCACTTCGGTATGCGGTATATATCGTGATCGATATAATTTGGTACACGGTATGTGTCAGAAAATCGGTACATACCGGTGGTTCGGTTTCAAACGGTATCTATCGGTATACGGTATGTACCGTTACTTTCGGTATATACCGTATCCACAGTATGCTACGGTATACCGCGGTATAGGAAAACCCATACCTTTACCGTACCAAAAAACTTCGGTACGGTATCATACCGTACCGAAAAACTCGGTATACCAAAAAATTCGATATTTTGATATATTTTCGATACGGTATTGGCGGTATACCGATTTTTCGGTATTTTTTAACATCCCTAGTCGAAGCCATAGTATCTGTGCGCAACAGCTTCCGGCAGCCATATACCCAGCTTCAGTGGTGGACGTTGCTACTGAATGTTGTTTCTTTGAAAACCACGATATGAGCTTGCTACCGAGGAACTGACAAGTTCCTGAGGTTAACTTTCTGTCGATTCGGCAACCTGCATAGTCAGCATCAGAATAACCAGTTAGTTCAAGGTTATCATCAGCAGGATACCATAATCCAACATCAGGTGTTCCCTTCAGGTAACGAAGAATTCTCTTCGCTGAATCTATATGACTCTTCTTGGGATTCGTCTGAAATCTCGCGCACACACCTACAACATAAGTTATGTCAAGTCTGCTTGCTGTAAGATATAATAAAGAACCGATAATAGCACGATAGTCAGTTGAGTTAACAGATACTCCCTCTTTGTCAAGATCAATCTTGAGATTGGTGTTCATGGGTATCTTTACTGACTTGATGGATTCGCAGCCGAACTTCTGGATGAGATCTCTCGTGTATTTGGCTTGATTAATGAATATTCCCTTATTTGATTGTTTGACTTGAAGTCCAAGGAAATAGTTCATCTCTCCCATCATCGACATTTCAAATTTTTATTTCATCATCTGCTCGAATTTCTAACACATAGTCAGATTCCTTGATCCAAAGATGATGTCGTCCACGTAGATCTGCACTAATAAATGTCTTCTCCTGACTTGATACTGAAAAAGGTGCGATTCACTGTTCCTTTCTGAAAACCTTTCTGAAGTAGAAAGTCTGAGAGGGTATCGTACCAAGCCCTGAGTGCTTGTTTTAACCCGTACAGAGCTTTCTTAAGTCTGTAAACCTGATGTCCCTGCTGAAAGGCGGGCGGTTGTTCAACATAGACTTCTTCCTTCAGTACGCCGTTTAGGAAAACTGACTTCACATCCATCTGATAGAGTGTGAACTCCTGATGTGTTGCATAAGCTAGGAATAGATGAATAGCTTCCAATCTTGCGACTGGGGCGAATGTTTCGTCAAAATCTATTGTTTCTGATTGACAATATCCTTTGGCAACGAGTCGAGCTTTATTCCTGACAATGACGTTGTTTTCATCGCGCTTGTTCTTGAAGACCCACTTCGTTCATATCACGTGTTGATGTATAGGTTTGTCAACAAGCTCCCATACGTCGTTTTACGTGAACTGATTCAGCTCTTCTTGCATGTCGGTGATCCAATCAGCATCATTCAGTGCATCCTCTATTGTCTGAGGTTCTTATGTCGACAAGAAACATGAATAGAAAGCACTTTCTTCTTGACAGAATCTGGATCTTGTCTTGATACTAGGTGAAGGATATCCAATGATAAGATCTAAAGGGTGAGCATCTAACCACGAGCGAGGAAATCTTGTTACTTCATCTGGAATTGATTCCACACAAATAGTTGGAGTATTTTGAATTTCAGTTGTACTGTTCTGTGTTTGAAGAAATTCAGTAACAAGGGTTGGGTCTACTGAGTCACCAGGTTCAGGGGCATTTAGCTCAGGAACATTGATAGTTCCCCCTGAGTTGTTATTCTCAGTAGGGGTCTCATTTACCATATTGGTTTCCTCATCGACCTGAATTGCCTGGGATTGATCATGTTTGGTAGAATCAATCTCCTCAGCTACATTGCTTGCTGTTTGATTCTGAATTTCATCATCTGAATCATTATCCCAATAATGCTGGATCTTTTCAGTATTGTCTTTTAAGCTTAGATCCTGTAGCTTGCTCCTGACCTCTTCAGCTTCTGGCTGAGAGTTTGACTTCCTGAACTCAGAAATAAATTCATCAAATACAACATAAGGGCTTTCCTCCACACAAAGGGTCCGGTAGTTAAAGACCCTGAAAGCTTTGCTGACCCCGGAGTATCCTAAGAAGACTCCTTGGTCTGACTTACTATCAAAGACCTTTAACTGGTCCTTTCCGTTATTGTCAATAAAGCACGGACAACCAAAAATATGGAAGTGTGAAATAGAAGGAATTCTCTCTTTCCATAGTTCGTAAGGCGTCTTCATGTGCATCTGAGTCAGTAGAGACCGGTTCTGAGTGTAGCAGGCAGTGTTGGTAACTTCTACCCAAAAGTTCAATGGTAGACCTGAATCTGCAAGCAACATCCTTGCTGCTTCCTTAAGTGTTCTGTTCTTCCTTTCAGCAAGTCCGTTCTGCTGAGGCGTACGTGTCGCCGAGGTTTCGTGTTCAATGCCTTCAGCCTCATGAAGTCTATTACCATCGAGTTCAGAAACTCAATTCCACGATCTGAGCGTATCCTTTGAATCTTGATATCTTTCTCGGCGCTCAGCCGCTTCAGTAGTTTCGGCAGCTCAAGTTTGACGTCAGATTTATTGGCGATGAATATCACCCAAGTATATCTTGAATAGTTATCAATGACAACAAGAGCGTATTTCTTTCCTCTGATCGTCAATGGGTTGACTGACCCAAATAAATCCATGTGCAGTAGTTGAAAGATTCCATCAGTGGAAGGTGACGGAATGAGCGGATTGCTTGACTTTGTTTGCTTCCCCTTCAGACATGCTTCACAATTTTTATGTCTCTTGAACACTTCGTTGGGCAGTCCTTTGACTTTAGCATCACGTGCTAGCTTGTTCATTGTCTTGAAGTTCAGACGACTCAGTCGTCTGTGCCACAACCATGATGTCTTGTCATCTGACCTCGTGTGTGCTAGCAGACAAGCTTCAGGTTCGGTGGTATTCCATTCAGCATAGTATATGTTTCTTTGCCGTGACCCTGATAACACAGTTTTTCCTGTAGATTTATCAAGAACATCACAAAAACCTGCATCAAAAGTCACTTTATTGGAGTTATCACAGAATTGACTGATAGAAAGGAGATTATGTTGAAGTCCTTCAACATAAGATACCCTAGGAACTATTGTAGTTCCTATTTTCAGTGTGTCGTATCCCCTTGTGTAGTTCCTAGGAGTTGTCACCGAACTCAATTCTGGTTCCATCTTGCTGAACGTAGTTGGACAGTAGGCTCTTTTGATGTGTCATATATCTTTAGCATCCACTGTCGACAATCCAATGGTCCTGTAGCACCTGCAAAACAAAAACAGATTCAGGTACCCTTGGGGTTCAGCTTGGGTCATTAATGGTTAGATATGAGGATCCAAACTTGTCTGACAGCCCTGATGGCTTCAGACTTCTTCTTTCCCTTGTTATCAGTAGTGTGCTCCACTGAACTTTGAGTAGCTGACTTCTTAGTCTTTTGAGGTTCAATTTTCTTCTTCTTCTGATTCTTAGGGCTTTTGACTCTTGGCTCATAGTAGTACGATCCGTACTGAGCTAGATGAGTCAGTTGTTGGTGGCCATACTGTTCAGCTCACCTGACCTTCTTAGTTTCCCTTGAGTTTGCTCTTGGTGTCTTAGGGCTAGAACCGTGGGTCACCTTCTTGTTGCTAGATTGAGGTGCTTGAATCTTCTGCTTGTTCTTTGTTTGAGGGGATATAAATTCTGCATGTTGAGTTACCCCTTGGACAAACCTATCAGTCAGCTTGGTGGAGCTGTTCTGTCCTGAAGTGGAGGCTTCACATGTATAACCAAGTCCTTCTCTGGTGGCATATGGTCTTTGAGCTCATAATAGCTTCTCCAACTTCTCCTTTGCTCCTATGTATTGCTCTGTCATCAAGGTTCTCCATACCTCATAACTCTTTCTTAGAGCTTCATATTCTGTTCTGGCATGTGTGAGAGTTTCCTTGAGATTAGCAATTTCAGTCTCTTTCTCAGAGATGTATTTGGACAACACTGAAATCTGTGCTTCTTGGTCTTGAGACATAGTCATCAGAGAGTTAATCTCTTCCTTCAGTCTCAGAACAAGTCCTTCAGATTCAGTAGAGTCATGACTTCTCTTTGAAAGTCTCTGATTCTCTGCTTTCAGGATATCCATCTCCTGAATCGTCTTGCTGAACTGTTGGCTCATCTGGATTTGCTCTTCAAGCAGATCTTCGTACGCAAGAACCACATCCAGCGGTTCTCCTGCAGCAGAGCTTATGTCGTGTGTGCAAGGTGAAGAGGGGCATATAATGGGTTCAGAATTTACCTCAGCCTCTTCTCCGGCCATCTGACACGGTTCAGTATCTTCTGTCTCGATTGCCATAAATGCGGCGTCGTCATCGGACGATTCCATAAACAATTCCTCATCGCTTGAGCAATCGGACAACTCTCCAACTATGTAAGCTTGCCTTTTTTACGAATTTGTCGCGTCGGGCTTGCCTTTCAGCTCTTTCAGCTGCTGAGAGTTCAGGACATTCGTACTGGAAGTATCCTGGATTTTTGCACTTGTAACATACTGAGCTTCTGTCGTTCCTTCTAGATGTTTCTTTTTGTTTCACGGGGGCAGCTTCAGTATTCTTGCAATCAGGTAGATATTTAGTTTCACTTTTTGTGCGATTATGATCTCTCTTACCTTGATACTTTTGGGAAGCCTTTTTCATCTTCCTTCTGAACATTTCTTTCTCCTTCTGGTATTTCATAGAGAGGAGAGCATACTTCTCAGCCAAGTTGTCAGCAGTAGGTATGGTCACTAAGCTTCCAGCTGACTGGCTTGTTGCTGAGGGACTTGCTCCGGGAGTGCTAGCTGATGCCTTATAAGCGTGATGTATTGGCACTTCAACTTCAACATCGGGGGTGTGTAGGAGGTTGAATTCGAACTCCTCTTCTTTTAGTTTTGAAAATACATAATCAAGAGTAAAAGAATTCAAGTCAGAACTCCTCATACACGTAACTCCTCATACACGTAGCAAAGGAATACCACTTGGGCCTGTTGAGAGCTCTAATAATCTTTGTGTTGGTCTCCTTGTTGTTGAACGTTTTCCCCATTCCGTTGATGATGTTGATCTGATTTGTGAATCGAGCACTGAAATCATCTATGGACTCCCCAGGAAGTATAGCGAATACCTCGAGTTTCTGCAACTCTAACTCCAGTTTGTTTTCTTTGATTTGTGGAGTTCCTTGGCTTAGCACCGCGAAGCATCCCATATCTCCTTTGCAGTCTTGCAGTCATGTACTCTTCCGAGATATGAGTCACCGAGTGTCATCAGTATTGCATTTCGAGCAACTCGGTCGAGGTTGTGCAGTTTCTTCTCCTCAGGAGTGAAGAGGCTTTTGTCCTTAGCAACTTTCGGACCGATTCGGGCACCTACTGCTCCGTCCAATGCAAGTACGACTGAGTCGATCATCAGAACAATAGGTCCTTTTTCCAGAATGTAGGTCATGCTATCGTGCAGTGAGGTCAAATGTGCCTCCATCCTTACTCGCCATACCGCTTGGTTCTCTGTTGAGAACATGGGTACAGTCCTAATCCGTGAAATATCAGCCATTGAAAGATATGATATAGGATGCAATGAAGAGATGCAAGATGCAGTGAAAACGGGTTTTCCTAGGATCTTTGTTCGAGATAGACCAGTTTCAGAAAAACCGATGATCAGTTAAGAACACCGCTCAGATACCAATTGTTGGTCCTGAGACATGGTTCAGGTGTAGAGGGGGGGGGGGTGAATACACCTGAATGCAAATTCGCTTCTCAAACGCGAAAGTCAGCTCTAGCTGAGTTTGCTACTGAACTAAGTCAGATAGCCAAATATACTTTCAGATCGCGTGGGAAAGAAATTCTTCTACTGAGTTAAGCTCTACTGACATGAGTCAGTCGAATAGTCATTCAGTATCAGAGTTGTGTGCGGAAGTGTAGGCCCTATTAAACGTCTCGGTTGTAAAACTGCTTTTATGCCGAGTTTGATGAAATATAGTTTTAATGCAATATGATCAGTAAAAGAAAACAGTAAATCAACACAACAGATTTTTAAAGTGGTTCGAACACACTGGGTCCTACGTCTACTGTCCTGACCAAAGTAGGATACCTCAATGATCTGTTCTCAAGACAGATACAACTTGAAGCTTATACTAAGCAATTTCTCAGTGATCTATTCGCAGGACAGATTCTCTACTTATAGTCGTAGTGACTTTTATAGGGGTTTCAAACTTAAAGAGTTTAAGTCTTCTCCAACAAAGAGGAAGTTTTTAAGAACAGTTTCACAACGATGGGAACTAAAAGTTTCTTTTAAGAATAAGGCTTGCTTAGCTAAGAGAAGGGAAACAATGATAACTCTAAGTGATGAACTAAAAGGTTCTTTTAAGAAAGCTAGTTCTTCACTAGATTCTTCATTGAGAGTGTTAAGAGTTTTGTGCGTAGATAGCTTGGGTTCCCGGTGGTGTCTCTGCATGAAGACTTCTCTTATATAGTCCTCGATTATGAATAGATCCGTTGGAGGGAGGTCTAGACATATGTCAAAACGACAAGGAAAATGGCTCCTTAAATATGAACGTTGATGAGTAGGTGCACTGTAGAGATACGCCTCTTTTTCAGTCTAGGAGCAGCTTTTGTCAGAAAAGATAAGTTGTTGTTGGCTCCTTATTGGTCGAGGTAGATTTGTAGGTGAGACTTGTCAAACATCAAGGTTGACTTCCTCTGAATCCTCGGACCTTCAACTGAAGTGACTTCCTACTGACGTTCTTCTGAGTATAAATGCATGGGCACGAATTCCTGTGTAGATTCAGTTGGGGATCGGCTGACCAACTGACTTCTTTGATCCTGAGTCCATCAACTGAGTGCAAGGTCTTCTACTGAACTCTGCAGCTATTGAACTCTAGCCTACTGAGTTCCTCACAATTGAACTCAAACTAAGCTATTACAGAAACGAAGGTACATCATTCAGCTCGGGGTTTTGGGATCTTCAAATCTATAAATGTGTCTACTGAATCCTTATCCGAACAGAAAATGATCTACCGAAATCGAAGTCCTTAAATTAGATAAAGATCTCAAACATTAGGTAATGTCATCTCCAATTTACGCTATAGAAATGTTATGAATGTTCAAGATCTTATAGCTATTGAGAATGATGCAACTGTGAAATTACCCTTGAATGAAGAAATTGTTGAAACACTGATGAACGGTAATGATGATGAAGACGATGACCTTCAACAAAATGATAGTACATTTATTCCAGTTGTGTCATTAAAATGTTTATTTCAAGCGATAACCACGTTAAATAATTACTTGGTATAATACGAGCAAAATATTCAGAAGTTATCTATACTTTGCAGAAAGTTCAGTATGATAATTTTGGTTTAGGTGGGAAGATAAAACAATAACTATGGAAGTATATTTTAATAAGAAAGGAATATTGTATTGTTGTAGTATTGTAATTGTCTATATATATTTTCTTAAATAATTAATTATTACTTTATATTTTCATTGGGACATTAAAGATTTAAACATTTTTTATTAATTAATGCATTTAGGGAAATTATTACTTTAGTACACTGGCCCAAATCCGGACCGGAAGAAATTATTATCTAAGCGAGGTTATCACTTCATCGAGGTTTAATTGTACTGAAATCCCGTCGCGGTGGCAGAAATTGGCGGTTGTTTTACACAGCCCAGACGTCCGTGAGACGTCTGGAAGGGATGGGACCGTCGTGGACGGCCGGACGTGGAGGCAGGAGACGACTACTGCCGCGCGTAGGCGACGGGCACAGACAGCGCGCAACCGCGTGCACTCCCAGCGCAATTCCGGCGATGGTGCTGACCAAGGACGAGCGGCGGGGACACAGCCGACCCCCCTATCGACGGCGGGCTGCGGCGCGGCCAGCGGGCAGCGGCAGCACGTTTTGGTGAGGAAGAGGGGGCTGACGTCAGCCCTTGCGTTGCTGATGTCAGCCCTAGCTGACATTGCCCTAGGTTGACTTAGCAGCTGACGTGTGGATTCCCAATCTGATGGCATGGTGCTGATGCAGAATTCGAGACAGTTTCTCTGATTCGTTTTTCGATTTTGAAGATCGAAGAGCTGTATTTTGATCGGATTTTG
Source organism: Lavandula angustifolia (assembly GCA_028984105.1). Taxonomy (NCBI): domain Eukaryota; kingdom Viridiplantae; phylum Streptophyta; class Magnoliopsida; order Lamiales; family Lamiaceae; genus Lavandula; species Lavandula angustifolia. The sequence continues at coordinate 14,138,528 of CM054822.1, forward strand.
TAATATATAGAATTTTAATTTTATATGTGTGTTTTAAGCCCGATAACAATGTTTTAAATTTCCTATTTGCGTATTTATTTATTACTATTCTTTAGCATGCGATTATGTGATTAATTGCGCTTAGAAAAGCATGTAAATAAGATTGACGTCGTTTTAAAGCATGTTTTATTTTTCACTAGCACGTTTTATTATGTGCGCATAGTAATTGCATGCCTTAGGAATTATGTGATGATACATGATTAATAACAAACCTTTTGAATAAAAAGACTAAGTAATTTTAAATTGAGCGTCTAATTATAATCCATTACTTTAGATATTAAACACTTATCGAACCTCCATTAATTGGACTCTACACAGAAGTAGTAAGATTGTGTGTGTAAACGTCCACCTTCGTGGCTTGATTGCATCTTTGAGCTACGACTTTTGTGAGATGAGTTTTCCAAAATAATATTTAATTATTATTGAGTAGTGGGAGCGAAGCCGTAAACGTCCACCTACGTGGCTTGCGTGCCTAGTAAACACAAGCACTCTAGAAGGTAATAATTAAATAGGATGACTAATTAGATCAAATTGAATGCGGCATGGTTCGAGTATGTATGTCAATTTCGAAAATTTGATTCTATTTTGGTTAAATTAATGGTCAATGCTTAGATGTCAACGCAGGTACAATTCACTTCCCTCGAAGTCTTTTCCCGCGTTTTAATAGTCACATGGTCCAGAATATCGAACTATTAATTCCATTCGTCTTAAGAACCTAGGCGTGGATTGGAAGTAAAGAGCTATGTAAATAGCTTGGTTTAGGGTTACATTATGTTGGGAGATGATTCAGTAGCTCCACAAATTATTGGGAGATAACTCAGTAGCCTAGTGCTCAGTAGATTTGAAGATCCCAAAACCCTACTTTGATTGATGAACCATTCTATTGTAATTTGTTGTTCTGTCTCTGAGGGTTTCAGACTCAGAGGAGCAGTATATTGAAAGGAGTCAGTGGAACTGAACTCAGCAGGAGTAGTTCACTGAACTCAGAGTTGATCTTCGGAGAGCCGAACTCGGCGGGAGTATGCTATCGAATATAGATCGACTCAACAACGGCCGGACAGTCTTCGGCGTCGGGATATCTCATAAGTCAAATCAGCAGAGTCATACGAGGTATAGAGAAGACAGCTTCAGATCCACCTTGAAGTCTGTTTGTCTCACCTACTTTCTTCAGCCTCGACCAATGACGAGCGGCCAGCTGTCTACTTTCTGATTAAAGCTGCAAGTCAACAACTTTCCAGAAATGGAGGGAAAAGACTCTTCCACCATACCTTGAAAGAGCCGTTAGCTACCCAAAAGAGAGAGACACATGGATCATCGTCTCCAACGCATCTATCCATGTCTTTGCTCTATAAATAGAGGGAAGATTTCAAATTGAAGCTCACCGAACGAAGCCTAGAAAACGAAGAAGACAAGAGCATTCACGAGCAACTCAGAAACGACTTAAGCTTTCCGCAAGAACTTCATAGAGTAATCTCCAGCGAAAGGCGACATACTTGCTCATAGGGAACCAAGCTGAATCAGATCATAAAGCCTCTAGTATCCAAGCGACTGAATACGAACCCAAGTCCATACTTAACCGTTCGTCTCTCTAGAAGCCACCTTCTTGTTCCCTATCCCTCTAACCTAAGCTCAGCAGTCCATATCTATAGCTTAGAACGAAGGAGTTCATCTTTGAACTGATCCTTATTGTAAATGACTCCTTCATATTTGAAGAGTTTATCAAGCACTTTAGTTTGATATCTTGTAAACTGAGACCTTCTCAGTATAAATCTCAAGACCAGTGTTTGTCCAGTGCACAAACCGACTGAGACTAACTCAGTATAATAAAATAGCCCCATGATCTTTTCGGGACAGTGGACGTAGGATTGTTGGATCCGAGCCACTTTAAAATTGCTTGTGTTCTGTGTTTTTACTGTTGCATTGATTACTGTTCATACAGAAAATATCTTTCAAAATCATTCAACTAAGTTTCAGCAAAGCTTAACTGATCGCACTATTATACTGAAACTGTTTTCTTAAAAACGTTTTCTAACTCAACTGAATTTGGGCCTACACATTTCCGCACTTAGTGAACTTCAGCTGAACGGTACTGAATTCTGACCTTAGTCAGCTAGCAGGCCTCAGTGAAGTCAGTCACTCTGCCACGCGATTTAGAACAGCTTATTTGGTCTACTGAACTTGTTCAGTACAGCATTCTCCTGAAAATGACTGTTCGCGTTTTAAGTTGAGAAATTGTTTTCAGGTGTATTCACCCCCCCCCTCTACATCTGAACGTTTAATCTCAGGACCAACACACTAGTAAACGTCCACTTGTGTGGCTTACGAGTGGAATTCCTAGAGTTGTTCAAGGTTTTTAATATCATTATTTTTACAAAAGGTTACAATGATTATTAATTACGAATTATGTGCAAATTTAAATTTCTTACATGTTTTAAATTTTAATAATTTTTTCAGATATATATATTCAAGCTGTCATTAACGGTCTTATGAATCGACCCTTAAAGGGTCCAAACAACTATAAAGAGTGGAAGAGAAACCTTACACTATTTTTCCAAACTGAGAAAATTATGTATGTTCCCAGTACTCCTGATGCTTAACTCCCCGAAGAAGGGGCAACTGAGGAGCAGATAAGGGAATCTGAAAAGTGGGTAGAGGATAATGACAAAACTCATTTTGTCATTTTATCCACTATGATTGATTCTCTTGCTTCACAGTATGAAAACATGCCCCATGCGGGAGTGATATGGAATTCCACGGCTGAAAAGTTCGGTGAGATTGATAGATCTCAGAGATTTCATCTCTTGAGGCAGGTTACGACCTGCACTATGGCCGAAGGTGCATCCATGCATGATCATATTTTACATATGACCGAGCTGCTAGATCGGTTTGCAAATTTTGGTGGTATCTTGGAGCTTGAGATCAAGATAGATATCATTCTGCATTCACTACCTAAGTCATACGAGAATTTTCGCCTAAATGTAGTGATGTCAAAGAAGAACTACACTCTGAATGAACTTTTGAGTGAGTTAATCACTACAGAAGGAATCATGGGTCAGACTAAAGATAAGGGAACCCAAATCTTGAACACTACTAGCTGCTCAAGGAACACTCCGAAAGGTGGATTCCAGAAAAAGGGCAAGAAGGCTACGAACGTCAAGAAGAATTGTGGGAGCACGAAGTTAGCACCTACCGGAGGGGTTCAATAACCTAAGGGGGAGTGTTTCAAGTTTGGTAAGGTTGGACATTGGAAGACTGAATGTCCCAACTTCAAGGCAAAACAGAAAGGTACACGCATCGCCTTAGTAACTGAAACTGTTCTTGTTTCCGCATCTACCCGTGAATGGGTAGTAGATTCCGGAGCAACTGACCATGTTTGTTACACCTTGCAGGGGTTTCTGCGGAAAAGGGTTCTGGCTGATGGCGAGGTTGTGGTTTCCATGGGTAATGGATCGCGAGTTCCAGCTATTGCCATAGGAGATTTAATTTATCTGTTTTAGACTCTAGTTTAGTATTGAGAGATGTTTTATTGGTGCCTGAGTTTAGGCGAAACATTATTTTCGTTTCAAAACCTTTTATTGTGGATGATTATAGATATAATTTTGATGATCAAATTTCGATTTCGAAAGGTAAAGATCTTATCTGCAATGGGCCTTTAAATGGATCTCTATATACTATTACGTCTAATCCATGTACATCTGTTAATGTTGCTTCCTCATCATCAAACCCTAAGAAGAAGAAAGAATCTTCTAAGGTAAACCAAACTTATCTGTGGCACTTAAGACTAGGTCACATCAATCTAAATAGGATCTAAAGGTTGGTGAAATATGGATCATTGGAGTCTCTCCAAGTTGAACCATTTCCAACTTGTGAATTCTGCTTAGAGGGAAAGATGGTAACTAGGCCTTTTAAGGCAAAAGGTTATAGAGCCACAGAAGCACTAGGTTTGATTCATTCTGACTTATGTGGACCCATGTCTATACAAGCTCGTGGAGGGTATGAGTACTTCGTCACATTTACCGACGATTACTCAAGGTATGGATATATTTACCTACTTCGCCACAAGTCGGATTGCTTCGAAACCTTTAAGGAATTCAAAGCTGAAGTGGAGAAGAGGTTAGGTAAAAAAAATCAAAACACTGCGATCAGATCGTGGTGGGGAATACGTATCTAATTAGTTCAAGGACTACTTGATAGATTGTGGGATTACATCCCAGCTGACAGCACCGGGCACACCTCAGTAGAATGGTGTGTCAAAAAGAAGAAACCGAACACTCTTAGAGATTGTTCGATCGATGATAAGTTACGCAACATTGCCAATTTCCTTTTGGGGATATGCCCTACAAACTGCAGCATATTTACTGAACCGTGTGCCACCCAAGTCGGTTAACACAACTCCGGTTGAGTTGTGGAGCGGGCATAAGCCCAGTATGCATCACATAAAGATTTGGGGGTGTCCTGCTTATGTGTTGAATAAACAGGCCGATAAGTTGGAGCCACGTTCAGAGGTTATGCTATTTATAAGGTATTCGAAGGAAACGAAGGGTGATTATTTTTATGATCCTAAAAAATAGAAGATCGTTGTCAGCATCAACGCTCGGTTCTTAGAGGAGGATTATATTAGTAATCACAAGTCTCGAGTTGAGATCATCCTTGAGGAATTACAAGGTGATTGAGATCTACTCACAGAGCCAGTTGTGCAAGATAGAGCTCCACGAGCAACTGCACAATCTGTTAACACAGCTCCTGACACTCTTCGATGTAGTGGGAGGGTGATATTTACACATCGATATATGTTCATTGGGGAGACGTCTGATCATCTCCCGACAGATGAACAAGATTCCATGGATTCCTGGACATACAAGGAAGCAGTGGGAGATGTAGATGCAGACTCATGGCGAATAGCCATGGATTCGGAATTTAAGGCCATAACTGATATGGATGTATACGAGATCACTGAACTACCTAAGGGCTACAAGGCTATTGGTATTAAGTGGGTATACAAGAGAAAGAGAGGACCGAATGGAGAGATCATGGCATTTAAGGCCAGGCTAGTGACGAAGGGTTTTACCCAGAAAGAAGGTATCGATTATGAAGAGACCTTCTCGCCCGTAGCAATGATCAAGTCTATTAGGATTCTCCTTGCCATAGCAGCTTACCATGAACCTAGAGATCTGGTAAATAGATGTCAAGACCGCATTCTTAAATGGTCACATTGATAAAGGTAGAGACATCTACATGAAATAGTCAGATGGTTACATGAAGAAGGGCGAAGAGCATCTAGTTTGGAAGCTTAAGAAGTCCATTTATGGACTTAAACAAGCTTCCCGGTTATGCCACCAGCATTTTGACGAGGTGGTCAAATCCTATGGTTTTGTATCCTGTCCTAACGAGGTGTGCGTGTACCGTATCTGTGTTAACGGATCAGTGGTGTTTCTTGCACTTTACGTAGACGACATCCTTCTCATTGGCAACAATGTTGAAGTGTTATCAGACGTAAGGATATGGTTATCCGAGCAGTTTCAAATGACGGATTTAGGTGAAGCTGCTAACATCCTTGGGATCAAAGTTATCCGAGATCGTGAGAAAAGGATGTTAAGCTTATCACAAGCGTCCTACATTGACCCTGTTATTGCTCGTTTTAGCTTGCAAAATGCCGAGAGAGGTTCAGTACCTTTCAGACATAGCATTTTTCTATCAAAGAATCAGTGTCCTAAAACACCTAAAGAGATAGAAAGTATGAGGCTAGTACCATATGCTTCCGCTGTCGGTAGCCTCATGTATGCAATGCTTTGTACGAGACCAGATATCTCATATGTTGTATTCATGGTCTCAAGATATCAGTCTAATCCTGGACAAGCGCACTGGACTGCGGTCAAAAATATTCTCTAGTACCTTAAACGGACGAGGGATTATAGAATTGTTTACCAGTCAGACATTTTAGTGCCTTTGGTTTATACATACTCGGATTTCCAGGATGATAAAGACGAGAAGAAGTCTACCTCGGGTTATGTGTTTACCTTGGGAGGTGGAGCCATTTCAAGGAGGAGTGCAAAGCAGAAATGCATTGCGGACTCAACCATGTAAGCAGAGTATGTGGCTGCTTCAGAAGCTTCGAAAGAGGCAGTTTGGCTCAAGAATTTCCTCTTAGATCTTGATACTATTCATAATTTGCCTAAGGCAATCACGATTTATTATGATAATGCGGGTGCAGTGGCAAATTCTAAGGAACCTAGATCTCACAAGGCGTCTAAACACATAGACATGAAGTACCACATTATACGAGAATTCATAAATCGAGGCGACGTACTCATTGAAAAGATTGGAACTGAAGAAAACCTAGCTGATCCATTCACGAAGAGCTTACCAATTTCGACTTACGAGAAGCATGTTCGTGGCTTAGGAGTGGTAGAGATGCCCCCCACTTAGGACTGCAGAAACTTTTGTATAAGTGGGAGAAGAGTGATAGATAGCTAAGTACTAGTTTGTACTTATAACTGACACATTGTATACTAAAAGTTTACTTTAGTATAAGAGGGAGAATTGTTGGGATTTTGTATATTGGAAGCAAATTTTATTCTTGTATACAATGTGTTTTGTCCTTACCACTATTTTATTCTCTTATCTGATAAATATATATATATTTGCACATGTAATCCTTTATCTTGTATAAAAGTTAGATTTGTGTAGTGTGTCGGGTATCACAGAAGACTACACAAATTAGTCGAACTGACAAGATATAAACAGTTATCACAGCTGAGACAACTTAAGGATAAGTTGTCGGTTTAAGCTGCAGTTTAGATAAGAAGTGGCTTGTCTTGGCTGCTTGTCTTTACTGGTACATTTAAGGTGATGTATTGATGGATCACAATGAGATGTGTTCTCCTAACTGACCTTAGTGGAGAACCAAGATCTCGGTGACTTAGCTGGTCTTAAGCTTGGTAAGACTTCAGCTGAGCACATTTGGCTATCTATCACTTTGACCTTCTACAGTGAACGCCATTGCTACTGGATCTACGTGTCTTGGGTGTTAGTAGTAATTTGTAGCTCAGGCTGGTTGTCTGTACCTTGCAACCGTATCCTAGTAAAATGGGTTGATAATATCCCCTAAGGAACTCGAAAGGATTAGCACACTAAACCCGACCGGTTGATTAAGTTCAGGTGCGTGTTAATGAGGTCGAGTGGTACTACTCAGGAATATAATAAGATGTTAATTAATTTAAGCTATCGGTGAGCTTAATTAATTAATGGATATTTCTATCTTAAATACAGGGATCGATTAAGTCTAAAATACAAGCCCTTGCTCAATTTGGGATAAAGGGGTAAGTGAACACAGATTCTCTAGTGGGATGAATTTGTGTTTATTAATTAATTTTACTCTGAGCTGAGCATAGATAATTAATTAATTTAAGGCCCTACTTTATTTCTTGTATTAGATCTCTGATCTGGCTTAATTAGTTGTCTAGTTATTTATTCCTTCTCAGAAATTATTATTAATAGATCAATGTATTTTACATTATTTAATAATGTTATTTATCTGGAATTAATTGGCTGGGTCAATTAATTGATAAGTATTAGTAGCTCAATAGATTAATTAATTATATTATGGGTTAATAGTGTAGAAGCTCATTAGGTATATAATTAAATTAATGGGCTACAAATATTAATATAATATTGGTTCTTGAAGCCTATATATATTAGTATTCTGTTCATAATCAGAACACATTTAGACAATACACACAATTTCGAGCGTGTAAACGTGAGATAGAGAGAGAGAGAGACAATCTTAATTTTTCTTCAGTTCTTTGACTACCCAGAGGGGAAAAAAAGGCCGGGATATAGATCAGAAGATCTGAACACGAGCAACAATCAGAGCTGCAGCAACATACGCGGAGGAAGGTACAATTTCCTCTCCTAATATTTCCTTCACATTTTGAGGAACATTTTTGGTTATTATGTTGATCATATTTTGTTGACTAAATCATTGAACGGTGGTTTCGAATAATTATTGGATTAAAGTGACACGTTCCTTAAATATTATTGACACTTTACTTCAGTGTGATTGACACTGTGAGATAAATGACACTTTTTGTTCATATTAATTGACACTTTATTCCTAAAGAAATGATACTTTTTTCAAAACAAATCACATTTTTTTCAAAATGATATTGTTGTTTAAAACCAAATGATACTCTACAAATGACACTTTTATTCAGCGCAAATGATATTTTTGGTTGAAGCAAATGACACTTTTCTTCAAAAACAAATGGTATTTTTGTTTGAAAACTATACTTTTATTCAACGCAAATGACACTTTTGTTCGAAGCAAATAATACTCTATAACACTTTTAAAAAGTGTTTAAAATGAAAATGAAAATGTAAGTGATGATAGAAAGTGTTTAAAATGAAAATAACACTTTTATTTTGAAACAAATGATACTCAATAAATGACACTTTTATTTACAACATAGACATGTCCGTCTTTATAATAAAAAAAAATAATGGAATAATTACGTCAACGGACTCAAATTTGGATAAGGACGGGTAATTAGGGGTGTAACGGTTCGGTTTGGTTCGGTTTTTTATATATTTTAGGAACCGAACCAAACACATAGAAATGGTTCGGTTCGGTTCGGTTCGATTCGATGTGTTTTTAAATATCGGAACCGAACTGAACCGAACCGCTTATAAATGGTTTGGTTCGGTTCGGTTCACCGGTTCACCTTTTTATTATTTTTTTTTTTAAATCCTAAATAATGCAGGAATAATAGTTTATAGGATGTCACTCGTTCCGAAATTATAAGTACAGAGTTGTTACTCATTTCTCTTCCTTTGTATAGATTGTAATTGATCTTAACTTAAATCTAATATCTAAATTCAATAACATTCTCATATAAGAAAAACAAAATATTAAATTAAAAAAATTAAAAAATAGGATATTGGTTCGGTTCGGTTCGAACCGTTCAAAAATTATTGAAACCGCGAACCGAATCGAAAGTAAACGGTTCTTAGAAAAATAAACCGAACCAAACCGCGAAGTCGAACCGAACCACATTTTTCGGTTTGGTTTGGTTTGATCGGTTTCACGGTTCGGAGCGGAACCACTTACACCCCTACGGGTAATTGAGCTGCAATTAGGCCAAAAAGGATCCAGATGCACCTAAAAATTTGTATTTGAAAAATAAACTAAATGAAAGCCCCATAATAAATCCAATCAGAATATTTATGAAGTGACAAAAAAATTTAAATTAGTAATTCCAATAATGAATTTTGTCAATTCAGTTCATATTTACATATTTCAAACATTTCCCGTTACTAAAAAGTAGTACTTCTTCCGTCTCATTATAAACGTCTTCCTTTCTTAATTAGGTTGTCCAATTAAAAGTGTATTCTTTCTAAAACAAGCAAATAATGTATGGACAAAAATCAATTACCTAAAAGTTAAATAATATACACCACCACACTTTCTTGATCTTCGTGCCAAAAAAAAAAGACTCTTTTAATGGGATGGAGGGACTCTATCCATATATTTTAAATATATATATATATATATATATATATATATATATATATATATTATTCCCTTAGTTCCATTATTGCTGGCTTGTTTGTTTTCGGTGAGGAGATTAAAAAAATGGATGAAGATGAATTAAAGTGTTGGGGTCTAGTAATTTAAAGTGATTGTATTGTATCCACAAATTATGTCATTTTCTAGAAACAAGACAACTATAATACTCTTATGACAGACGGAAAAGAAATATAAACTAACAATTATAGGACGGATGGAGAACTGTTTATTTTTTTGGAAGAACCTTCCCACCAATTGCTAGACTATTCCCTGTTAAGAATTCTCATAACAGGAGGGGAAAAAAAAAGAGCGAAAAAAATATCCCCCTAAAGACCAAAGCTATTGTAGTAGAGTGTTTCTTTTGTCTTGAATAGGATGTTTATCGTAATATATTTTCTACATAAAACTAAGATAGTGGAGTACTATATTCATTTTCTTTAGTTGACGTATAGCTATGATTTTTTTGTGAGAGTATCATAATGAAAGGAACGTAGGGATCCGTCACTAGGTATTTGATTTGGTAATACCCTCTGTTGACCAAAACCGAAAAAAAAATACAAATATGGCCTGCAACTTAAATAAAACACAAAAGTAGCCATTTTGTCTTTATTAGGCGGGGCCGATGGGAGGGCCGATGAGGGCCGATCGGTCCATCAAACATTCATTTTTTTTTTTACTGAGGGCCGATGGCCCTCTATTTTTTTTTGTTTTGTTTTTTTGTTTTTTTTTCTTCTCTGAGGGCCGATGGCCGATGGCTGATGGCCGATTACTGAGGGCCGATGGCCGATGCCCCTCTATTACTGAGGGCCGATGCCTCTATTACTGAGGGTCGATGGCCGATGCCTCTATTACTAGGGCCGATGGCCGATGCCCCTCCATTTAAAAAAAAATGTTTGTACCATCGGCCCTTCTCTAACGCATCGGCCCTTCTCTAAAATATTTTTTCTCACTTTTATCATTATATTTTTTCTCACTTAGGCCCTTCTCTAACGCATCGGCCCTCCCTTCTTCATAAAAAAAAATGTTTTTTTCTTCTCACTTAGGCCCTTCACAATGAAGAGGGCCATCGGCCGATGCCTTTTAAATTTTTTTTTTTTTTTAAATGGAGGGGCCGATGATGTACCCATCGGCCCCCATTGGCCCTCCCATCGGCCCCGCCGGATAAAGACAAAATGGCTATGTTTGTGTTTTGTTTTAACAGTTGGCTATAAATGTATATATATATCTACTGTTTGGCTACAGTAAAAAATCTCTCTTGATTAAATAGAATCGTTTAATTAGTATTTTCTTAATTCATGATCTTTGGCTACAAGCAAAGCAACTTCACAGTCATGACATCACAAGGAAATAACGGTTATAATTGTCGCTATAATCTTAATTGGCAAAAATTTGTGTGCATCATGTTGCACATGCAATATGATCCAATTACCCAATTTTGACCCGTATTTGACCCGTTGACCCGCATTGACCCGTGTTTGACCCACTGACATCAGCATTACATCATTAATTTTTTATTTTTTTAATTTTTTTATTTTTTTTTTTACGTTTTTATTTTTTTTTTACTTTTTTTTCCCTTTATTTTAAGGACGGACGTGTCACTCTTTGCATACGAAAGTGTCAATCGTAACAAACAAAAGTATCAATCGCAACAAACAAATTTTTTTTCATTTTTTTCACTTTATTTTAAGGACGGACGTGTCACTCTTTGCTTATGAAAGTGTCAATGGTAACAAACAAAAGTGTCAATCGTAACAAATAATTTTTTTTATTTTTTTCCAATTTTTTTGATAATGAAGGCGTGTCATTTGTAATGAATAAATGTGTCATTTGTTACTTATCCAAAGTATCAATCGTAACAAACAAAAGTGTCATTTGTATTTGAATAAAGTGTCATTTATATCATTTATTGAATATCAATTATTTTTTTTAAAAATGCGATTTGTTTCGAAAAAAAATGTCATTTGTTTATGAAAAAAGTGTCAATACAACGAACGAAAGTGTCATTTATCTTAAAGTGTCAAACACACTGAAGTAAATTGGCACTCAGAATTAAGGAACGTGTCACTTTCATCTACTAATCAATATGAAGCATAATAACCAGAAATATTACATAAAGTGTCAATCGTAATAAACAAAAGTGTCAATTGTCCCGAATGAAAGTGTCATTGTTTAGAACAAACGAACAAAAGTGTCATTGTTTAGAACAAACGACACTTTTGTATACAAAGAGTGATGTAAATTATGTGCTATTAAAAAAAACATATAATAGTTCACGCCTGTCCTTCTAGCTTAGATCGAAAACCACATCAAAAAAAATATCACAACCATCTAATTAATAGGAATATCAAGTTTTTCTATGTAAAAAAAAAATCCGCAATTCTTATGTGATGTAAATTATGTGCTATAAATTGGGCTAATAAGAATTCAACCTACAAGCTGGCTATATAACCTATCCCACTGGCAATTTTGTTTTCATCTAAGATATTTATTATTAATATTATCAAATCGATCATAATATGAATTAATATTAAATCAACAAGATAAGTTAATTATATAAAAATGTGAATACCAATTAAATTATATGTAGTCGATTTGCTTTCATCCAAGATAAACATGAGAGGACGTCATATCGGAATAAGCTTTCTTTTTTATACAAAATATAGATCAACCTAAGAAATGGTCTTCTTTTTATCGGGAAAACCACGGTCTCTGCATATGTAATTGGAGTTCTTCGATTCAAACTTATCGGTATTAATCATCAAATAAAAAATTTATGATGGTTTATTCAACATCGTGGAAAATTTTGAAGTAGATATTAATTATACAGACGTGTTTGTTATTATACGATGCGAAATATAACTTACATGTATTTGTATGAGTCACGACATTTTGTGTGGTGCATTGCAATTAGTAATATGTGGGAAACACAAACATAAATGAGGTGAGTGAGACAACTAATAGGCAGCTATGGAAGATTTCAAAATGTAAATCACAATAAATTCAACATTCAATGTGTGACAGTGTTTGTGTAGTATAAATGTGAGATGTGGTCCTCATTCCTACAATCCTATTCCTCGAGATAACTGATATCACCAGCTATACTCATCAATAAAATATCCATTTATTAATTCAACCCCACGTTTTTCTTTTTTATGATATGAAGGAAATTTGCATTCGGTACCTATAGTTCACATTGAAAAAACCTCGTTTATATGCAATAGTTTGCAAACCATATAAGAGAAGTAAATTACTGTAGCTATATATTATAAGTGACAGACACATATATAACGACATATTTCAAACTCATTACATTGATTATAGGCTAACTATCTCAACGTGTCATTCCATATAGACTTACTATTATTTTTTTATGGGTAAATATTGTGTATTATACTATAAAATATGTACAAGCTACACACGAGCATTCCCGTAGGCAATACATTCTCAAAATGTATTGGAAAGATAGATTACAAGTCTAAACTAAACTACTATATCTAAAACAAAAGAAATGCGAAGACTCCAAAATCTAATTCCTAGAGATAGGCGGTGACTTTTATACCTACCAAAGTGAAATCTCCTACAAAGTAACAAAAGTGGGGGTTGGGTCTCGTTAAAACCTTGTGCGACGAAAAACCCAATGGGAAAAAATGTCACACAAGGAAAAAGAGTACTCCGATGTAGGTATAGGGTGTGATCTAAATACATGGAAGCATCCGTATCTCTATATCAGTGCCGGCTCTTGGGCAAGGCCAATAAGGCACTTGCCTTAGGCCCCCAACATAAAAAGGCCCCCAAATTGCAATATTCTTTAATTAATTAAAGTTTAATATTAACAATTTACTTAATAAATTTGTTTAATATTAGCAACTATTAAGGCTAATAATTAACCAAACTAAGCCCCATCAGTAACAGTGCAACTCTACAAAATAGAATAAATTGCAAATCATCTTTTTAGATTACATAGTTTGCAATCTCTTAAATGCATATTAGATGTGAATTTTTTTTTAAAATGATAAGATATTTGTTTTTTATTTAATTTTGATAGATTGAAATCATATGACTTAAAATAAAAATGTCTTGAATTTACTGATCTTGAGATTCTTTCAAAGAATAATATGTATTTTTATATAATTGATTTGAATTTATTTTTGGAATTAAAAGTAGGAGTATTAAATGTTGAAAATCGAAATTCAATTAAGATATTTAATTTAGTAGAAGAATTGATTGTTTTTTAAAATTCTCTATTGTATATAGAATGTATGTTACTTAATATACAAATTATAGTGGCATCTGCATAAATAAGTTTTCCCAAAGTTAATGATATTCTTTTAGAAAAAGTTAAACATCTATATCTCAAGTTTGATCGAATGGATTAGCAATTATAATATTCTATTAGCTAAACTTTAGTATAAAAATTTATTAAATATTTGGGATTGAATAAAGTAACCGGAACAAGTTTCTGATTTACTATTGAATGTCGTATTACTTTGACGAAGGCCTCATTTTAGTACGTCGCTTTAGGCCCCGAAAATATTTGAGCCGCCCCTGCTCTATATCGGATGGGAATAATGTGTACACCACTGTGTATACGTCTCGTTTGTTCTTCAATGTAATCTTGCTTTCTTCAAAGGGCTCGTTGTCAAAGACTTGTCCATTCCTCGTCTTCCAAATGTGATTTAACGGTAGCCACCAAAGCGATCGTTTTTGCTCGTTAAACCTTTATTAACTTAATTTGAAATACGGATCAAATTTATGAAGTATAGGCACCAAATTTGCTTTTTACTTAAATAAGTTTAAGACCCAATTTATAGTATGAAAATTTCACAGGTAGGGAGATAGCTAATAAACGGGTGGCATATTTTAAATACATTAATAAGTCCTAAGATAATAACTCGAAAATAATTAAATTTTCAAATGAAAATATTACATGTCGGGCTTTTGCGAAAATAATAGAGCATTGATTCACTTGTTCTTCCTTTGAATCCCGAGCCTCTTGCGAAAATCCTCCTCCATGAGGGGAATGCCGTCCCGCAGCTTAACCTTGGGCTCCCAACCCAGCAATTCCGTTGCCTTGGTTATGTCGGGCTTCCGCTGACGAGGATCATCCGGGGTGTTCTCCACCGTTATGATTTCCACATTCGGATTTATCATCTGCAACCCAAAACAACTATACTGGACAAACAATCCCACTTCTCACATAACAGAAAAAAAAAAAGAAAAAAGAAATTCAAACTCACCTCTTTCACAGTCTCAGCAAGCTCAGTCATTGTAAATTCACCTGGATTGCCAATGTTGATTGGCCCGGTATTCTCTCCCTCCATGAGCCGAATAAGGCCATCAACCTTCAGCAGAAGAAAAACAGAGTAAGCCACGGCTAATTTCAAATACAAGATTATACAAATCATACCATGTCGGAAACATAACAGAAGCTTCTCGTTTGTGTTCCGGGCAACTGTACCGTCAAAGGTTCATCACTGCATGTATCAGTGCATTTAAACTTTAGTTCAGAGTTGTTGGTGATGGTAGAAGTTGATATTATGCTGAAGAAATGCTAGCGAGGGATTACCGTACTGCTTGAGCTATGAAATTACTCACGACCCGGCCATCATCAATATTCATCCGGGGTCCGTAAGTGTTAAAGATCCTTGCAATTCTTATTTCTGTTGCAAACAATTCGCATTTTTAAGTTGATACGGTGATATCCCTTACACTTTCTTAGAATGTTGTGATGTTATAAACCTACACTTACCAATTCCATGCTGCCTATGGTAATCAAACATCAGAGTTTCAGCTACTCTTTTCCCTTCATCATAGCAGCTCCTAACTCCTGGAACACCACATCAAATAATCAAAAAATTCAATCTTTTCACTGGTCTGTTCAAATGTCCACTAGAATTAATATGTGAATTGAAGCTAAGCATAAGAACATACCCAATATATATTTATGATATTGATCCAGTAAAGCTCAACAGAGTCTTGCTAAATATGTTCATATGCCAAATTGTATAATTCTTTCGCAGCTAAACATGCAAATAGTAATATATATATATATATATATATATTTATTTTCTCAACTAAAATTTAATACCTATAGGGTTCACATTGCCCCAGTAGCTTTCATCTTGAGGATGCACAAGGGGATCACCATAAACCTCAGATGTCGAGGTCAGCAATATCCTATTCAAATGGTACACAATAAATCAATAACTCCATTAAGAAACTTGATGAAACTAAAAAGAAAGTATGGACAAGATGGCAAACCTTGCTCCCACTCGCTTTGCAAGTCCTAACATGTTTAGTGTCCCAATCACATTTGTTTTGATTGTCTGTTGAGTTCATCACAAAGGAAAGGAAATCTATAAACACGGTGTTCTACTACCTGCTCAATCATTTAATGACATTTTTGCTCTGTACTCTCCAAATAAGAGGAAGGGTATTTTAAAGCATGTAAATTACAGTAAACAGAAAAAAAAAAAAAAAAAAAAAAAAAAACCGACCTTCACAGGGTTGTATTTGTAGAAAATTGGTAAAGCAGGGCAAGCAAGATGATAGATTCGATCAACTTCAACCAATAATGCCTCAGTCACGTCTGAAATAGTTTAAAGAATAATTCAAAAAGGTTAATGACATTCACTAAAACCAGGGTATAGGGGTTTTTATCTTTCTCTTATTGGGAGGAAAAATTAGAGGGTAGTTGAAATGCTACGTAGTTAAAGAATATGTACTACTCAATCATGAAGGCACGTCCTAAAAGATTTCAAGGCAGATATAAAGAAAAAGATACTATCATGCTTAGGGCGTCATTGAGATCTCATGTGCAGCATATGAGGTTATTTAAGAGAAAACTAAATTAACTCGGATCCACTTTAAATGAAGTTTCGCAGCCTGAAGAAAGTGAGCGGGTGTCGTGCCAGATCGAATAAGGACCTGAACATGAAAACCTGCTGACCAATGTGCTAGAGGTAAATGCTACCATGTCGAATGAGCTCAAATCGTGGATGTCCAATCCACTGCTTTAAGTTATCCTTTGATCCAGTAAAGTAGTTGTCCACGACAATTACCTGAAAAAACAACATTAAAACTCATCCAGGAGTAGTTTTTGGTAAAATATAAGCACATGTATGAGCATAATATGTGTGAGGTCTCACCTCATTCTTCTCATTTTCCATCAGCTTGTCAACTAAGTGCGATCCAATAAATCCAGCACCGCCAGTGACCAAGATTCTCATGTTTGCCTGTCATCTAGACATTGTTACCATGGCCAGAGCATACAATGATAAAAACAACTAGCAGAATTGTGCAGAATCCACAGTCGAAATTGTTAGACACCAAAGATTTTTTTTTTTGTTAGATTTCTAAATACAAATGCACCATGAACTTATCATCTAGTGGATATACAAAGATTGATACAAAAAAAATGTCTACAAGAATAGGAAGAGATATACACATGCATACATCACACAAGCCCCAAGACATTAACACATAAAAACATACAGAGAAATGTAAAAATGCCTCTGGG
Organism: Lavandula angustifolia; assembly: GCA_028984105.1. Lineage (NCBI taxonomy): Eukaryota > Viridiplantae > Streptophyta > Magnoliopsida > Lamiales > Lamiaceae > Lavandula > Lavandula angustifolia. The sequence goes on from CM054822.1 coordinate 14,155,651, forward strand.
TCATGTTAAAATCAATACTAACAAAGATAATGTTTATAATACTTCAAGGCCAGTGGTATAAGCAAACCCATAATGGTTAAAAAACAAAAAAGTTCCATTGTATTAACATTCTGCAGTAAGCATCCACATGCATAAAGTAGCAGAGTAACTGGAAAATTTCCTTTCAACTTTTTCTCCCTGCAAAAGGAAGTTTGAGGAACATGCATTCTTTTCTTTAACGTTGTCAAGAGTTTTCTGCTCTTTTGTTTCATAGCAATACATCAATTCATGGTTAGTCCAAATTCAGCTAAAAAGCTTATCTACATACAATAGCTTTCTAGGGAACCATGTATCATACCCATATGAATCCATACCTGGAAGAACTTTGCTTTTCTCAAGGGAGAAGGCTCAGGAGGAGGCTTCATGCTCGAATGGTTTTCTCCATGTGATACTTCCTTAGCCATTTGAGACACCCTTTTCCAATACCTGAATTCCATAATAATGAGATCGAAACTGAAAAGTTGAGATGGATTTTCCTAATACGCATACCATCAACAACATAAAATATGTAACAAAGACCTGAACACAAGTTTAGAGGACTCTCACTCTTCTACATTACTCACAACAAATACAAAGTATATTAAAGAAAAATAGAATGTTTCTTTCCTCTTCCAAATAACCAACTTCTGAGTCCTCAGAGTTTTTACCGGAATGCAATCGTAACGAGGTTACTATTTTAAATATCTCGGGAGAGCATAAAATACATATATAATAAAAGATATAATTACTGGTGGTGAATCCACTGACAAAACCTCAAATTTCAAATAAGATCCACCGTTCAGGTATTGATGCAACAATCCAATTGCTACCAAGATATTTCCAATAGAAGTGTAAATAAAAATCTTGCATAAAATTGGAAGACAATCAACATTAGGTCCTCGAATCAACCCCAAATTACTTGAAAATAGCAAGCAATACCCAACGTAATGCAAATTAATATCTTGATCATCATGCAAAAGCCCTAAAAGAAGAACCCTAAAAGATCCGTTCTTGCTAATTGAAACCCAGGAAGAATAATCTAAATTTCCATCAAAACACAGCATAATTGATACAGATCGTCTGATATAATGATAAATTGAAGCAACCAAACTCAAAATTGTGTAAGTAGGCAAGCTCTTAACAACTACGAATTAGAAACCTTCAGCAATATTCACAGAGTATCACCATAAAATTCAGACCCAGCAACCTTTAAACAAATTTCAGATTAAATCACTCGGAAAAAACACTCTTACGACCCACCTTGCAATCGAGAGACGCCGAGGACTGTTGAGGATTTCAAGATGTCACCAAACACCAATTAGCAATATTTGCACCGTGAAAGGAACTCAATATTTATTTAGGTAGCAAGTACGATGGGTTCGTGATGCACGGAAAAATATAAATGCGCGAAGAAAGAGAATGCAATAAATCTCAGTCTCCCGCATAACTCAGTAGAAGATTTTGTCGTATCTCATTTTCAATCCCTCGTATGACTCCGACAAGTTTGAAATTTCATTAATTCAACAAAACTAGATGGATAGAAATCCTAGATTTATTTGCATCTAAAATCCACGCAGATCTCTGATGAAATCCAATGTTAAGCGATAATTCTAATTGCTAATTGAGAAGGACTAGTGTGCATTATGTTGCACATGCAGCATGATTCAACTATCAATTTTGACTCAATTTGATCGAGTTTGACCCGATTTTCTACTTTATTAAAAAAAAAAATTAAATCTTTGATCTCTCTCCCGTCTCCTCCCCTTCCCACTACCCCTTTCTCTCTCTCTCCTCTCTTTTCTCTTTCTCTCTGCATCTCACCCCTCTCTCTCTCTCTCTCACTCTCTCTCTCTTTCTCTCTCTCTCCACTCCCCTCTCTCTCTTTCTCACTCCCCCCTCTCTCTCTCTCCACAGTCCTCCTTGTCTCCGCCGCCGTCACTCCGCCTCCGATCTCTTCGCTTCCGCCTCTGCCTCGCTCTCTCCGATGAGGACTGGCCGGAAACCGGAGATAAATTAGAATACGAGGAGTTTTGTGGCCGTGAATTGAAGGCTGGACTGCAGAGCCTCACAATGGAAAGTGGTGCTGATTCCCCCCTCTTGCTTTCGGACTCGGATTGCGATTCACAACGGTAGAGTGTAGCACTGGTATTTCCTACATTTCCATCACATAGTGGCTTTTGGATGGTAATTGTTTATTTTTTCTATATCTTGGATAAGCCCTTCAATCTGCTAGTTAGATGAAGCTCAAAGGTGACCTCAAACCATATGAGATGCAGTAGGTTTTGTAAAACCCTCTAGAGAAATGAATGAATACACAACTTGATTGTTGACTACTCTGAATAGTCTTATCCTTTACACAAGCTTTCCTAATAATCGTTTAATGCTAGTACACTACATGATTAGTCGAATAGAGTATGACACCATCTCTTTTGGTGTTTATGAGATTCTAATACAAATGTCAATGTGTACTCTTTAAGAACCATTGAAATTCTTTACTACTTATCTTTTATGGATAGTTTCGTTTGTACTGGATTGTATGTGGTAATGTGCATTTTTCGAACTGATTCGAATGTGTTGCTTTTACTTATATTTCTTCTTTTATCGTACTTTTTAATCGTATTTGTTGGTCCGGAGACAAATATCAGGTGTAGAGGAGGGGGGGGGGGTGAATACACCTGATTACCGTTTCTTTTTCTCGATGAAGGTCAATTGAAGCTGTTGGTTGCAACTGATGAACAGTGCCAAATAAACCTTCGATCACGGGACAGAGTGAGTCAGCTACTGAGATCTCCTACTGACTTTTGCTAAGTCTCTGTCTTCTTCGACTGAGTCGGCTGACAAGGAATGTAACTTCTGAGTAAGTCAGCTGGCGACTGCGAAGGTACTGGGCTTGCATGAGTTCTTCTGCTGATGACTTATCATTGCTTGGATTGGCTTCTAGCGAGGTCTACTCGGTGATGATCAAGAACGCAAGCGATTACACGATGACGTGGGGTTACGAAAAAGTATCTTCGACAGAAGATCAGTTCAACAATTACCCCGTACAGGACTTAGACAAGAATATAAAAACGATTACAACAAGTCTAACCTATACATCAGCTAATCCTAACGACACACTAAACTACTGATATCAGCTCGGTTTTGGGATCTTCAATTCCATAGTACTACTATGATTTCCCCCAATTTTCTTTTAACCACGAACAGCTGAGTATCATCTACTGACTCATATCCAACAGTATTATTGTCTATTGATTTGAGAGTGGGAAGGGAATTATGTGATTTTCTTATGAACAGAGGCAGCTATTAAATATGTTGTTCCACTCTTATCTACTATGATTAAACAAACTCTCTGCTCATCATTGACATGTTCTTTTATCGTGATTGACACGCACAATAGAGACAATTGACACTCTGTTCTTTATTGTGAATTATGGCTTAAACAGACACTCTGGTCATCATTGATACTTTCTTTTGTCATAATTGACACAAATAACACAGACAATTGACACTCTGCTCTCTACTGTAAGTTATGGCTTAAATAGACAATCTGCTGACAAGTTCTTTTGTCATGATTGACACGCACAATAAAGACAATCGACATTTTGCTCTCTATTGTGAATTATGGCTAAATAGACACTCTGCTCATCATTGACACGTTCTTTTGTCATGTTTGACACGCACAACAGAGACAATTGACACTCTGCTCTCGACTGTGAATTATGACTTAAGAAAACACTCTACTCATCATTGACACGTTATTTTATCGTGATTGACACAAACAGCATAGACAATTGATACTTTTTTCATAAATAAATGACACTTTTTTTCGAAACAAATCGCATTTTTTTCAAAAATAATTGATAGTCAATAAATGATACTTTATTCAAATACAAATGATATTTTTGTTTGTTATGATTGACACTTTGGATAAAAAAACAAATGACACATTTATTCATTACAAATGACACGCCTTACTTATCAAAAAAATCGAAAAAAAATAAAAAAAAATTGTTTGTTACGATTGACACTTTTGTTTGTTACAATTGATACTTTCGTATCAAAGAATGACATGTCCTTCCTTAAAATAAATGGGAAAAAACGTTAAAAAAATGAAAAAAAAAATTTAATTTAAAAAAAAATTATTTGTTGCAATTGACACTTTTGTTTGTTACGATTGACACTTCCGTATGCAAAGAGTGACACGCCTGTCCTTAAAATAAAGAGGAAAAAAAACTTAAGAGATTAAAAAAAAAAAAAAATTAAAAAATAATAATAATAATTAAATAAAAAATAATAAAATAAATAAATAAAAGAATTAATGCTGTCATGCTGACATCAACGGGTCAACACGGGTCAAAGCTAGTCAACGGGTCAAATATGGGTCAAAACGGGTCAAAATTAGGTATTTGGATCATGTTGTGCACACAAGTTTTTGCCTAATTCTAATTGACCAAAACAGATGAAATCTTTTCCGTTTCTATAAAACTGTGACCTGGAATAAGCTTGTTAATTTTATTTTCCAATAATAATTCCCTATGTACCATACTTGCATTTCAATTAACACTCTTTCCAATTTGTTGAATGGAAAATTTTAAGCAAAACACTAATTCGTTTATATTTATTTATACAAATGCGTTTTATATATATATATATATATATATAGTACGTAGTAAATATCAAAATACATCTATAATCACAAAATAGAGGAGCAAAATGTGAAATTTCAAGAGAAGTTATGACAGAAATATAAAATTTAAGAAGAGGGAATGATAAAATTAAAAAAAAAAAAAAATCAAAATCACTAAAAAATTTTGAATTTCAACGTGATTTGTGAGCAATGACACCTTGTCTTAGCTATTGGCGTCTTGGCGATGCGTGTCATGTAAATATGTAATAATGTTTCTTGTGTACAATTATGATATATAATCTTGTATCATGTATTGTATAAAATGTAATATTGTTTTGTGTTTACAAAAGATTATGGTGTATAATCATGTGATGTGCATCATATTTATACACTATAATTACGTAATGCGTGTAAAAGATTGGATATTTTTTCTCTTTACAAAACTTTTTAAACAAACCAACCTATCAATAATGATAATCTCATAATGATTGTGGACCTACAAAATATATATTCTTTTTGTCCCGCTATTACTGTTCTCTTTGGTTTCGGCACGGAGATTAAGAAACAAATGTGTATTTTATCAGTTTTAATTGTATTAAAAAATGAATACAATTTTCGAGGAGTGGTTGGTGGAAGAAATGAGAATTTATCCAAATTTTTGCAGGGCATAGTTAAGGCAATCGATTTTTTTTCCTTTTTTTTCATATTGTATTTTAAGAAATAATTTTAAGTTTCCAAAAAGTTAAAAATTATAAATTTTCAAGCACGGAGTGAAACGAAAATCGTGTGTGAGATAGATTTTTTTTAGAGAGAGTATGATAATGTGGGGATAAGTATTAAATAGGAGGGACCCGTTTCAATTTCTGTTTAAGATTAGTTTTTTGCTATTTTAAGAAATAGGACAGTAATAGTGGGACAATATGATTAGGAAAATATGACAGTAATAACGGGACGGATGGAGTATTAAACTGCAAAATCAATAGTATTAAACATAAAACTTATTATTATCATTTGTAAAACACGGGAACATTAATTGGATATACGGAAAAGACGAAGCACTGTAGAATCTTATTTTAAAATAAAAGAATTCATTTCTATGTTAAGAAATTAAAACTTCCTTCGTTCTATTGGTAATGACTTGTTTGGTTTCGACGCGGATTTTAAGATAGTGGGTGTTAATTATCAAAATGTGTGGTCCCATTTATTACTCTAAGAATTTAGTTTTTCTCTCTCCTCTACTAATAATTTATCTTTACTCCTTATTTAAGTTTTGACTTTACCAAAATATAGATAAGTTTTGATCATGTTCTTATTTTCAATTTTCCGAGCGAACTTCGAGTTTATTTGCTTGTTGTATTTTGATTTATTTCGGTTTCGGATGATGAAGGACCAAAATCATGCGAAATGACAATGATTTTTTTAAAAAAATAAGTTGTGAAATCATAAAAAATCAATTTCTAATACTGATGCAGTATGTAATCCAAAAACAAAGATTAGAAGATTCTTTTCCATTACCAACATTGATGTGATCCAAATTCCATCTTTGCCACAAAAAACAAACGAAAACTCAAAAGCAAATTTCAAATTCCCTCCAAACCACTTCTACTTATACTACTAATGCTTTATACAATCATTTTCAAATCTCTCCATAATATAGCTAGAAAATCAAAATGTCACAAAGTAGTCGGGGAAAGATCTCACCACCGAAGAGAGAAACCGCATAGTCCAACTTTTGCTTGAAGGCCGCAAAGAAGGCAAAGCCTTCTATGGTAAGATGATCAAGCTGGCGCTCGACTATGGAAAGTCATTGCGCACAATCGGACGACTTTGGAAATCTGCACAAGAACAGAAATATGCAGGGCAAGTCATCCATCTACAATCAGGCAGTACAGAGAAAAAAGAGGGTACAAATTAATCTCCAATTAGTGGAGTCTCTCTCGATATTGAAAAGAGGAACAATGCGGCGATTAGCAAAGGGAGTAGGAACGAGCAAGATTACGATTTGGCGACGGGCTCATGAAGGTCTAATCAAAGCTCACGCTAACGCTATCAAGCCCTCCCTAACTGCTCTGAACAAGCTACTAAGATTGCAGTTTTCACTAGAGAGCTTTGGAGTTTGACAGAATACTAAACTGGTTGAAGTTTAAGAGAATGTACAATACAATACACATAGACGAAAAGTGGTTCTACATGACAAGGTCAAGACACATGGTCTATCTCACACCTACTGAAGTTGAGTCTCAAAGAACATGCCAAAATAAGAACTTCATCACAAAAATCATGTTCTTGCGCGCTGTATGTCACCCTATATTTGTTGCGGATGGTTCAGTTCTCTTTGATGGGAAAATAGGCATCTTCCCGTTCATAAGACAAGAAGCAGCAAAAAGAAACAACAAGAACAAAAGTGGCTGGAGCCCTACAGACTTAGCCAATTGAATCAATAACTAAGGATGTGATCAGAGACTGCCTGATCACAAAGGTATGTAATTGTTCTTAATGCATGCTACCTACAGTCGGGACTATAGTAGAATTCAGATACTTGTTTCATCATTATTCATGTACGCTTATATCATATTCTGGAGATGCAAAAGATAAACTAAGTGACCTAAATTCGTCATTTTCATGTCATATTCTACCAGCAATAAGAGAAAAAAGGGCCTGAACATGTTACTAAACAAATTTTCATACAACAAGTTAATGTCAGACCTCACATAAAGGACAATGATCCAAATTCCAGAGCTGCTGCAACAGAGGGAGGATTTGATATAAGGCTAGTCCACCAACCACCTAATTCCCCGAACACTATTGTATTAGACCTTGGTTGGTTTCGAGCCATTCAAAGCATTCAAATTGAAACAGATGCATACACAATTGACCAATTAGTGAATGCAGTTTGTACTTCCTTTGAGGAATTATCACCACATACACTAAACAAAGTGTTTGTTAGCTTGCAATCATGCATGATGGAAATCATGCGGGTGAAAGGGAGAAATTGCTACAAAATCCCCCACATGAATAAAGAAGGGCTAATAAGATAGGGACTGCTCCCTACTGATCTAGAAGTTCATATGGAACTAGTAAGGGAATGCTTCGCATATATCATGGAAAATCATGGAATGTAGGATATTGAGCAACTGAGATTTAGAATGGGCTTTTGAAGGCAGAAGTTAAAAGATTGTTTCTCTAGGAAGGTTATTTTGTAAAGCTAGGAAGTGTAGGTTGCAGGTATGTTTTTGTTATGTTGTCATTTCCTAAATATATATGCCTTAGTTTATTTTGCAAAGCTAGATAGGTTTTATAATTTTGATAAGGGTTGTAACTTTGTTTTCTCTTATGAGTTTATGGTTATCGTATGGCTAATCAGTTTATAGTTCTCTAAAGTAGATGGAAATAAATCAACAACTTAGCATTATTAACAACTCAGCATTCATCACAGTCATTGAACATAAATCAACAACTTAGCATTATTAACATTCACTTAAGGAATTAAGCATAAAACCATATGAAGAGACTAGGACATAACAAAATGTACATGCTCTCAATGTAACATAAATCAACAACTCAATATTCATCACTGTCATTGAAGGAATTCAGGACGTAAAAGCTCTAAATGTAACGAAATCCAACAACTCAACATTCACCACAGGCGCAACCATCAAACAACGAGGCAGCTTTGGAAAATCATGCAACAAAGCAGCATGGTTGCCATGGAATAACTAAGATAACACAATCATCATGATTATTTCAGGCAACTCAAAGAGCACAATATAGGAGAGGGCAAATTGTATCATAGATCAGTTTCAACAATAGCAAGCAAAGTGTGAGAGTATTATTTTATCATCTTAGAACCTAGAATCGCATCACAAACAACATGCTCTTGCCCAAATTACAGTAATTTAGGCAGAAGTAGTAGAACAAAGATTAGGGAAAGATCTCACCGCTTGTATAATGCAGGGACCAAGATCCGCAGCATCTCATCGATCCCTTTTTCAAAATCAGTCATTCTCGGCCAACGCTCCACCCAGTCGTCATCGGAGATGTCAATTGTGGCTACTAGAATGATGACGGAGACCCCGCATACGGAACCCGGCCCGATATGCCTTCTCTGTTGCCGCTGAACTGGAAAGTGCTCAGTCTCCTGCATTTCCTCATGTCTTCCCCGCCAAGCGCAGTATCTATTTCCCTTCTAAGATCTGTTGGCCATGACTTGAAGTTATTCCGACCTATTTTTGCTCCAGATGGACCCTTCAATTGACCAAAATTGCGATTTCTTGGAGGCGGTTTTTCTCCAGATCTACGAGTTGGCGGCCGAAGATTTTGGCTTTCTGGAGCTGCTTTCATCATCGTGGGTTTTTGTTCAGCGGCGACACTCCCTTCCGTCAGATTTGCAAGTACCGACTTCAACACTTTAATCCACCCAATTTCTCCTAGAGGGTTAGGGCTTGGTTTATTTGAAGTATGGAAGAAATCGGATGCGGTCAGGCTCTCCCCTGACTCGATTTTCATCAAGAGAGATGAAGAAGAATTGGGTTCGATCGAGAGAGATGAAGAAGGGGCGGCATCATTCTTATAAGAGAGAGAGGCGAATGTCATATCTAGGGTTTTTTTTACAAAGTGGTAAGTATAATAAATTAATTAAGATAAGTTAATCAGTATTGTTAATTTAATTTAGTGATTTAACTATGAGTAATAAAGTTGGCTGATAACTTAAAAAACTTTTTGTAAAAGAAAACAGGATAAGATGAGTGGGATACCCTGAAAAGGATCAATGGAACGGAGGGAGGAGACAAGTTCAATGAGATGAAAGCAGAGAAAAATTCGAATTTGGTCATTTATTGTGGCCTCCGTCCACTTTTAGTCCTTTATTGTGGTGTCGTCCGAATTTGGTCCACTAATTTATAAAATCGTCCGATTTTGGTCTTTTGCCAGAGAGTGTAGAACACACACTCTATTCCGGCTAAACAATCTCATTCATTTTACATTCGACTTATATTTTAAAAAAAATCTCACTCTTAAAATTAGTTAGCGTAAACATTTTATATTAAGAAAATAAATCTCACTAATAACATTAATTAAGATAAACCTTTTCTCCCCAAAGTTGAAAAGTGAAACCCTTATCTTCTCTCTCAATTCAATGAGAACAAGAGCAGCAGTAGGAGAAGCGACAAAAAGACAATTGGGTTAGTTTTTTTTAATCGTTTACTTTTTCTTGTTTCGGAATGGAATATGCATATTGTAGTGTTTGAGATAGAATTATTTATTGAAGTTGTTCTAGATTTTGGCGATAACTAAAAACCCACACTTGTTTACCTACACTGTAACACGCTTGTTTACCTACGTTGTAAACTTTAAACAAAACTATTGATGTCGTTAATTGATAGCAAACACGAAAAACTACAATTAAAATTTAAAGGGCAGTGGGAAAGTGGGACGGTGGCCATTGGTTGTAGTCATAAATGGTAATTATATTTGGAACTATTACTATAATTAGCTTGGAATATTTAATTATTTATTTGCTAGCCAGAAAGCACAATTGTTTGTTCTTATGCTAAATTTGATAATAGGTTTGTGCTTCGTAAAATTTTCACTTCTCCCAAATTGAGTAATTATCACTTCTCTTACATGTCTTCATTAATAAGTTTCATTATTGTATTTAAATCTATTGCATGATCTTATACATATTCACATGACAATCTAAACAGGTAGCAGTAGGAAAAATTAAAAATCCAGTGAAGCCATGCCGAACCAAGAAGAGAATGACGCTGACTTTGATTGGGATGAATTTGTCTTTTATTATAGCGGTTATGAGGTTGATAGTGGTGAACAGATTGAGAAGGAAAATGATGATGAGAACCAATCAGAAGGTAGTGACAGGGTAGGGATGCTTTTTACCCTTCTGATGCAGATATTTTTGAATCAGCCGTCTGGGATAGTGAGGAGTATTTCACTAGTGAAAACTCATATTCAGAAGTAGATGTGAAAAAAATCAAAACTCAAATCCAAAGAATTTAGAGAGATTGATACATTTCACCCGAGATTTGAGGTGGGCCAGAGGTTTTCTAATAAGAAACTACTGTGTGAAGCAATCAAGTCACATGCTGCAGAGATGAAGAGAAATTTGAAAATTAAAAAAAAATGACAAGATCAAGATGCATATAAAGTGTTGTGGGAATGAAAAAAGAAAGAATGTGAATCAGTATACGTGGTTGATTCATGCTCTAAAGGTGCCCGAGGAAGAGCCATTCAGAATTTCCCAATACAACAGTAATCATACATGTTTCCCAACTTCAAAAGTCCAGATGGTTGATTCTACCTTTATAGCTAACAAATATCTAGACTATTTTGCTGATGTTGGTCCTAAGACGTGGTTCAGGTGTAGAGGGGGGGGGGTGAATACACCTGAATACAAATTTCATTCTCAAACGCGAAGTCAACTCTAGCTGAGTTTGCTACTGAACTAAGTCAGACAGCCAAATATACTTCAGATCGCATGGGCAAGAAATTCTTCTACTGAGTTCAGCTCTACTGACTTGAGTCAGTCGAACAGTCATTCAGTATTAGAGTGTGTGCGAAAGTGTAAGCCCTATTAAACGTCTTGATTAGAAAAACCGGTTTTATGTTGAGTTTGATGAAATAAAGTTTTAATGCAATATGGAGAGTTAGAGAAAACAGTAAATCAACACAACAAATTTTTAAAGTGGTTCGGACACACTGGGTCCTACGTCCACTGTCCTGACCAAAGCAGGATACTTGTTATATTTATACTGAGCAAGTCTCAGTGATCTATTTTCAAGACAGATACAACTTGAAGCTTATACTGAGCAAGTTCTCAGTGATCTGTGCGCTGGATAAATTCTCTACTTAGTCGTAGTGAGTTTTACAATTCAAACTTTAGGAGTTTGAGTCTTCTCCAACTAAGAGGAAGTTCTTACAATAAGAACTGTTTCACAAGGATGTGAACTTCCTCGAGGTTTCTAAACTATGGATATTACAATGCGGCTTGCTTAGATAAGAGAAGGGGAACAAACATAACTCTAAATGATGAACTAAAGGGTTCTTCTATGAATGCTAGTTCTTCACTAGATTCTTCGTTGAGAGTGTTAAGAATTTTGTGCGTAGATAGTTTGGGTTCCCGGTGGTGTCTCTGCATGAAGACTTCTCTTATATAGTCGTCGATGGTGAATAGATCCGTTGGAGGGAGGTCTAGCCACGTGTCAAAACGACAAGGAAAACGGCTCCTTAATTTTGAACGTTGGTGAGTAGGTGCACTGTAGAGATTCTCCTCTTTTTTCGATGCGGGAGCGAACTTTTTGTCGAAAAGATAGGTCACTGTCGGCTTCTTATTGGTCGAGGTAGATTGGTAGGTGAGACTTGTCAAACATCAAGGTTGACTTCCTCTGAATCCTCGGACCTTCAGCTGAAGTGTCTTCCTACTGACTCTTCTGAGCATACAGTGCATGGGCATGAATTCCTGTGCAAATTCAGTTGGTGGTTGGCTGACCGACTGACTTCTTCGATCCTGAGTCCACCAGCTGAGTGAAAGATCTTCTACAGAACTATGCAGCTCATGAATTTTAGCCTACTAAGTTCTAACAACTGAACTTGACTAAGCTATTACAGATACGAAGGTACAAGATTCAACTAGGGTTTTGGGATCTATCAAATCTATCAATTCATCTACTGAATCCTTGTCCCCACAATTTCCCCCTGTTTGATGATGTCAAAACCTATTACATCTTCTATCAAGGAATATGCTAAGGTTAAGAGCTATAGCTATTGAATATAGATCCATTACAAAAGGAATGCTCCAGTCAACATATCAAAGCTGACTAAGATAATGAAAAGAAAGAATCAGAGCAATCACAAGTGAAAGAATATTAGAGCTGACTTATGATATTATGTAATGTATCAGAGCTAAGTTAAGAACCAAAACAGTTATGGAATGTTGAATGTATCAGAACTTATGGAAATTAATGCAATTAACATAGTCATAGCATGCTGAGGTTATCAGGGATTCTACTGACAGGTATTAGAGCTATTAAAGCTAAAATGCAAGTTCAACACATTCGCACAATATCAGGGCCCATACAGAAATAGTCAAAGCTCAGAATAGATCATATTTCATAGTATCTAATCATCAAAGGTAAATTCAGCAGTTATCAATCATGTCCCTATAATGTTGGTTCCCCCTAAGAAACAATTTCCTTCTATATCATATAAAAGAGCCCTTCCCCCTAAGTACTAACAAAGTATCAGAGAAGAATAAAGCAAACATAGGTAATCAGTAGGAAATAATTCTAAGGCAGATAAGCACATAAGTCACATAGTTAGATAAATATCTGATCACTTAGGTGATCAGTTGTGCTGAAAAGTAAATAAATTCGTAGAGACAATGAGTAATTTTCAAGGCCAAAAAGTGTTATTGTCATATAAGATTGAGAAATTACAATACATGACTTTCTATTACTATGAAGCTAGACTAAGGAAAGAGAGGAGAGTCAGATGGGCTTCTTCTTAAACTGCTGCATGCAGGCTCGGAAGTCAGCAGACTTCTTCTTCGGAAGCTCAAGGCCGTATCATGCGTAGACTCTGCTTCTCAAGGCCTTGATCTCCGCCAAGTCTTCTTCATCATATTTCTTCAGAGCTCTGCTGATAATGGTATTCTTAATCTCTTCTTCGATCTCCTTCTTGCATAAGTTATCTTGATGAATCATCGGAGGGGGAAGAGTTCTGAACGGAGGTGCCTTCAGCGTTTGACCAGTTTGGTCTAGCAGAGTCTGAATTTCAGCTAGGAGAGATGGATTCGCAGCTGTCAGAAAGTCCTTGAAGTATGCATCAACATCAGTAGAGTCTTCATTGCCGACTTTCCATATGTAGAATCTCTTAATGCAATCCACCTTAAGCTTCTCCCATTGCTTAATTCTCTTCATCTCACTGAAGAGAATTAAGCATACAATTCTCTTCATCTCACTGACTGGTTCCCTGCTCCTAAAGAATCGGGAAGAGGTGGGAATGCTTCTATCTTTCACTGGCACCCTCTCCATTGCTTCTTTCTCAATTCTCAGCATGAGGGCTTCTAAGTCAGCTAGGTGGATCATCTATCTCGCCTCTCTGGTCTGCCTTGCCTCAGTTGATCGATCCAGTGCCCTTTCACACGCGTCCCAAATCTCTTTGATCTCTTGCTCTTGTTCCTTAGAAGGGACCGTGGATGGCACATGCTTTTCTTCGACTCGGCGGCGATTCCGATTTGGACTTAGATCCCGACACGCCCCCGCTTCTCGACTTGACCGTATGCCGGGTTTGGATTGTTGAGCTCTAGCTGCTGCTGCTGCTACTAATTTTGATTGCCTGGGGATACTCGTTCGAGTGCGTGAAGGCGCAGGAGAACGAATATGTACCCCTTTCTTTGCAGCATGCTTTTTCTTGGCGTCTTGCTCAGCCAATTCTCTCGCGAGCTTCTCATCGTAGGCTATCTGCTCCTCGCGAGATTTGAATTTGAGCTTCTTCTCTTTGGGTGGGCTAGGGTCAGCTGGAGCCTTGCCCTTACCCTTATCGGCTTTCTTGGGAGCTGGAGTTGGCGAATCCTCAATAGGAAAATTCTCCAAGTACGTTGCCACCTCAGCTACAGCTGAGTCAGTTGCTCCTTCAGCTGGCACTTCCCCCTGTGCTGCTGTTGAGCTAGGCTCGCCCTGCTGGTCTTCTGCCTTAAGGAGGGATCGAAGTTGAGCTGATCTAGATCCTTCCCCCTTTTTGGCATCATCAATAAGTGTTGCCAGGGCGGTTACCTTCTTCGTCAGTGCATTCACTGAGTTCTTGACCGTAGTCATCCCAGTGGCAATGTCAGTCGCTGCATCAGTATAAGACTCCCACCGTTGCTCATGCTCTTTGTTAATAGCTTTGAGTAGACCCTCTTTACAATTTTCGAACCGGGTGAGGTAGTCTTCAACAGCTACTGAAGCTTTTTTCTCAATCTCTTGGCAGGATTTAGGCTGCTGAGTCAGTGCCTTAGAAACACTGTCAGCCGTGAACGCATATCTCTCTTCCACTGCCTTCTTAACTTGACCTGTTACAGCCGCCACTTCTTCTTAGAAGATTTTGGCCTGCGACTGTAGTATGGTTTGAAACTGAACAGTCATGTCAGTCTTTTATGCTGCAAGTGCCTTGGCGAGGATCTCTTCAGCATTGAGTGAACTGGGCGTGCTGATCCTCTGCACTTCATTGGTAAGGTTGTTCAGCGTCTTAGTCTGTGCCTCAGTGAACTTGCTCCATTTCGTGTTCACATCATCGGCAAGGTTGCGAATCTTATGTGCCTAACACTTGATCACCTTGTTGATGGACTCCGTAGAGAATTCCTTGATTTCAGCAGCCTGATATCTACGTTTCAGCTTAGGCTGACTCGAGGAAGGAGTTTGAATGATCTGGCCAGATATCGGGGGAGGGGGTGGCTGATCATTCTTGGGAGTTTTGCCTTCAGCAGATCCTCCCTGGTCTGCATCCTTAGGCGATCCATCACGAGGAGGAGATAGAGGGGGAGAAGGAGGTTGTGTGGAGGAAGGCGCAGCTCCTTGTATTCTGAGCAGCATAAGCATCACTGCCTTCAGATCCTCTATCGAGGCTATGTCAGACGGCTCCTCGTAGACGATCTTCTCTTTTAGTTTCTGCTCTTCTTCAAGCAGCGTGGACAGAGACCTGAGTCTGATGGTCTCTTCTAGTAAATCCCACTCTAGAAATCGTAGGCACATCTGGACTCGAGCGCGGATTGCTATGTCCACCAGATCAGTATGAGAACTGATCTCAGGAATCTCAACTGCGACTTCGTCAGCTGCCTTCAGTTGTGCGTTAAGCACTGAAGTCGGAAGGGAGGAAATCTCAGCTGCCTGAGTTTCAGCGGGGGTCTCCGGCTGAGTTTCCTCTTAATGCACTCTCTTCACCTTCTCTCTCAGGGTCACATCATGTTGTCCTGATCCTGAGTCCTCTACTGAAATGGGTGAAGGAGGGACGACTGAAGTAGGCTTCTTCAGCGTATTCTGTTTCTTCGCCTGAGTAGGGAGGGGACCCTTAGTGATCTCCAAGGGGCGCTTAGCCGGCAGTCCCTTCTCTATGGATTTCTTGACTGAGGCTGAGTTAAGAACTTCATCAGCCTTTGATCGAAGTAATAGGCGTCAGCAAGTGAAACCTTGTCTGGGAGGTCGTCCTCTATCACGATCGACACCTTCGTCCCATACAGAAGCTTTCCCTTAGGAATGAGCTTCATCCCTTCTTCAGCGTCGACAAACTTTTGCGACTAAGCTTTGAATTCGGCTCTGAAGAATGCATTCCAGTTGATGGGCGCTGCATCCTCGATGGCCATCATGATCTGAATGCGAATGCGGGACAGCTGATCATATGATCCCACGGAGCTTGTCAAAATGTGGTTGACAACGTATGCCAAGCCACTGTATTCCGGCAGCAACTGACTCTTGGGAAAAGCTGCCTTGAATATGCAGTCCTGCTGACCGCTGAATCGGCACAGGTACTTGTCTATTTCAGACTCTTTGTACCTGGCGATATGTTCCCCTTTGTCTTCCAAACCGAAGCTGACACGGAGACGTCTGGAGACGTCCATCTACGTGGCCATGTCCTCCCACTGACTGGGACGGACCTCACGCCTCGAGATGATAGAAGAGATATCATTCGAGTCATCGTCCTTGTGGAAGTTCAGGAAGAACTCCGCGACCTATCGTGGAAGATGATGACGCGGTGAGTGGGAGAGAATCGGTAGGAGGCCCGATCTCTCGAGAGAATCAAAGATGGGCATCATGCATTCCACTCCGCAAGGCCTGACGGACAATACGGGCTCAAACAGCACCCGCTTCCCAGATATGATCTCTTCCATATCCTCTGGGATGCTCACGTCACTGATCGGAACGAACTGTACCATTTGTGAATAACTGAAATCTGCAAACCACGAATTAGCACTAGAAAATAGAGTTAATTAGTAGCAGACTTAGTTTAAAGAAATTCTTACCGAAGAAATTGTGCAAATGATGTAGTAGATGTCTGATGCAATTTTTAAGCAAATGCAGTGCACAAGTATTCGTTAATGGCGGATAAAAGTGAGGTGGTTTAGAAATAACAGCGTATATATATTCAGATTTGAATATGAGGCGGTTTTTAAGCATGCGGTTGAGATTAATCAAGTTTTAATAAGTGAGCGGCTCAGATTGAATGTTATAATAGGTTATGATTATTGTGCCGCCTATAATCTCACCTACTTATCTCTATCGCCTAAATGCTAAGGTAAAATGACATGCATTTAATGCGCCGCAGTCAGTTTTACGGAATATCGTGAGTTTAATGAAAATGACATACTCAATGCAATACGATGAATATTAAAGGCGGGAAATAAATGTTATGACATGCTGAATCACCAAAAGCTGAATTTAATACTCATAACCTGTCAGCTGAACATCGTAGTCAGCTGATACCACGTTTGACGAATCTGAGTATTCAACTATATTGAAAGTAAGTTCCCCCTTACTCAGTACTTCCCGGATCATTTACTGAATCGTGTCAGTAGGATCCAAAAGACCTAGTTCTACTGAGAGATCATTGAATCTAGTCTCAGCTAGAGGTTTGGTCAGGATATCAACTATTTTCTTATCAGTGTGGATCTTCTCCATTCTGATATCCTTTTTCTCGACATGATTGATGATGAACTGATAACGGATGTCCACGTGCTTGCACCTTGTATGTAGAACTGGATTCTGAGTGATTGCAATAGTACTGGTACTGTCGCAGTAGATTGGCACTTCATCTTGATGAATGTCGTAATCTCTCAGCTGTTGTCGAAGCCACAATATCTATGCGCGACAGCTTCCGACAGCCATATACTCAGCTTCAGTAGTGAACGTTGCTATTGAATGTTGTTTCTTTGAGAACTACGATATGAGCTTGCTACTAAGGAACTGACAAGTTCCTGAGGTTGACTTTCTGTCGATTCGGCATCCTACATAGTCAGCATCAGAATAACCAATTAGTTCAAGGTTATCATCAACTGGATATCATAATCCAACATCAGGTGTTCCCTTCAGGTAATGAAGAATTCTCTTCGTTGAATCGATATAACTCTTCTTGGAATTCGCCTGAAATCTCGCGCATACACCTACATTATAAGTTATGTCAGGCCTGCTTGCTGTAAGATATAATAAAGAACCAATAGTAGCACGATATTCAGTTGAGTTAACAGATACTCCCTCTTTGTCAAGATCAATCTTGAGATTTGTGTTCATGGGTATCTTTACTGACTTGCTGGATTCGCAGCCGAACTTCTTGATGAGATCTCTAGTGTATTTCGCTTGATTAATGAATATTCCCTTCTTTGATTGTTTGACTTGAAGTCCAAGGAAATAATTCATCTCTCCCATCATCGATATTTCAAACTTTTCTTTCATCATCTGCTCGAATTTCTGACACATAGTCAGATTCCTTGATCCAAAGATGATGTTAGTCACGTAGATCTACACCAGTAAGATGTCTTCGCCTGACTTGATACTGAATAAGGTGTGATCCACTGTTCCTTTCTGAAAACCTTTAAGAAGTAGAAAGTCTGAGAGGGTATCGTACCAAGCCATATGTGCTTGTTTTAACCCGTACAAAGCTTTCTTAAGTCTGTAAACCTGATGTCCCTGCTGAAAGCCGGGCGTTTGTTCAACGTAGACTTCTTCCTTCAATACGCCGTTCAGGAAAGCTGACTTAACATCCATCTGATAGACTGTGAACTGCTGATGTGTTGCATAAGCTAGGAATAGACGCATAGCTTCCAATCTTGCGACTGGGATGAATGTTTCGTTAAAATCCATTCCCTATGATTGACAATATCCTTTGGCAACGAGTCGAGCTTTGTTCCTGACAATGAAG
The DNA here is from genome assembly GCA_028984105.1 of Lavandula angustifolia. NCBI lineage: Eukaryota > Viridiplantae > Streptophyta > Magnoliopsida > Lamiales > Lamiaceae > Lavandula > Lavandula angustifolia. Next base: position 14,174,195 of record CM054822.1, read on the forward strand.
TTGTTTTCATCGCGCATGTTCTTGAAGACCCACTTCGTTCCTATCACGTGTTGGTGTCTAGGTCTGTCAACAAGCTCCCATACGTCATTTTGCGTAAATTGATTCAACTCTTCTTGCATGGCGGTGATCCAGTCAGCATCATTCAGTGCATCCTCTATTGTCTGAGGTTCTTCAGTCGACAAGAAGCATGAATATAAGGCACTTTCTCCTTGACAGAATTTGGATCTTGTCTTGACGCTAGCTGAAGGATCTCCAATGATAAGATCTGAAGAGTGAGTATCTAACCACGAGCGACGACGTCTTGTTACTTCATCTGGATTTGATTCAACACAAACAATAGGAGTATTAGGAATTTCGTAGTAGTCGTTGCGTGTGCAGTAATTCGGTAACAAGGGTTGGGTCTACTGAGTCACCAGGTTCAGGGGCATTTAGCTCAGGAACATTAGTAGTTACCCTTGAGTTGTTATTCTCAGTAGAGGTCTCAGTTACCATATCGATTCCCTCATCGACCAAAATTACCTGGGATTGATTCTGTTTGGTAGAATCAATCTCCTCAGCTACATTGCTTGTTGGATTCTGAATTTCATCATCTGAATCATTATCCCAACAATGCTGGATCTTTTCAGTGTTGTCTTTTAAGCTTAGATCCCGTAGTTTGCTCCTGACCTCTTTAGCTTCCGGCTGAGAGTTTGACTTCCTGAACACAGAAAAAAATTCATCAAATACAACATGGGGGCTTTCCTCACGCAAAGGGTCCGATAGTTAAAGACCCTGAAAGCTTTGCTGGCCCTGGAGTATCCTAAGAAGACTCCTTGGTCTGACTTACTTTCAAAGACCTTTAACTGGTCCTTTCCATTATTGCGGATAAAGCACGGACATCCAAAGATATGGAAATGCGAAATAGATGGAATTCTCTCTTTCAATAGTTCATAAGGCGTCTTCATGTGCATCTAAGTCACTAGAGACCGGTTCTGAGTGTAGCGAGCGTGTCGGTAGCTTCGCCCCGTAACTTCAATGGAAGACTTGAATCTACAAGCAACGTCCTTCTTTGCTTCTTTAAGTGTTTCGTTCTTTCTTTCAGCAAGTCTGTTCTGCTGAAGCGTACGTGCCACTGAGGTTTCGTGCTCAATGAATTAAGCCTCACAGAAGTCTCTTACCATCGAGTTCAGAAACTCAGTTCCACGATCTGAGCGTATCCTTTGGATCTTGATATCTTTCTCGACGCTCAGCCGCATCAGTAGTTTCGGCAGCTCAATTTTGACGTCAGATTTGTTGGCGATGAATATCACCCAAGTGTATCTTGAATAGTCATCAATGACTACAAGAGCATTTTTCTTTCCTCTGATCGTCACTGGATTAACTGGCCCAAATAAATCCATGTGCAGCAGTTGAAGGATTCCATTAGTGGAAGGTGACGGAATGGGCGGATTGCTTGACTTTCTTTGCTTCCCCTTCAGACATGCTTCACAATTCTTATGTCTCTTGAATACTTCGTTGGGCAGTCCTTTGACTTTAGCATCACGAGCTAGCTTGTTCATTGTCTTGAAGTTCAGATGACTCAGTCGTCTATGCTACAACCATGTTGTTTTGTCATCTGACCTCGTGTGTGCTAGCAGGAAAGCTTCAGGTTCAGCGGTATTCCATTCAGCATAATATATGTTCCTTCGTCGCGACCCTTATAACACAGTTTTCCTGTAGATTTATCAAGAACATCACAAAAACTTGCATCAAAAGTCACTTTATTGGAGTTATCACAGAATTGGTCGACGAGAAGGAGATTATGTTGAAGTCCTTCAACATAAGATACCATAGGAACTATTGCAGTTCCTATTTTTAGTGTGTCGTATCCTCTTGTGTAGCCTTTGGAGTTGTCACCAAACTCAATTCTAGCTCCATCTTGTTGAACGTAGTCGTTCAGTGGGCTCTTCTAATGTGTCATGTGTCTTGAGCATCCATTTTCGACAATTCAAGGGTCCTGTAGCACCTGCAAAACAAAAATAGATTCAGGTACCCTTTGGGTTCAGCTTGGGTCCTTAATAATTAGATTTTAGGATCCAAACTTGTCTGACAGTCCTAATGGCTTCAGACTTCTTATTTCCCTTGTTGTCAGTAGTCTGCTCCACTGAACTTGGAGTAGCTGACTTCTTAGACTTTTAGGGTTCAACTTTCTTCTTCTTCTGAACCATAGGACTTTTGACTCTTGGCTCATAGTAGTACGATCCGTACTGAGGTGGATGAGTCAGTAGTTGGTGGGCATACTGTTCAGCCCACCTGACCTTCTTGGTTCCCCCTGAGTTTGCTCTTGGTGTCTTGGGGCTAGAACCGTGGGTCACTTTTCTGTTGCTAGACTGAGGTGCTTGAATCTTCTGCTTATTCTTTGTCTGAGGGGATGTAAATTCTGCATGTTGAGTTACCCCCAGGACAAACCTATCAGTCAGCTTGTTGGAGCTCTTCTGCCCTGAAGTGGAGGCTTCACATGTGTAACCAAGTCCTTCTTTGGTGGCATGTGGTCTCTGCGCTCGTAGTAGCTTCTCCAACTTCTCCTTTACTCCAATGTATTGCTCTATCATCAAGATTCTCCAAACCTCATCACTCTTTCTTAGACCTTCAAACTCAGTTTTGGCATGTGCGAGAGTTTCCTTGAGATTAGCAATTTCAGTCTCTTTCTCAGAGATGTCTTTGGACATCACTGAAATATGTGCTTCTTGGTCATGAGACTTAGTCATCAGAGAGTTAATCTCTTCCTTCAGTCTCAGAATAAGTCCTTCATACTCAGTAGAGTCCTGACTTCTCTTTGAAAGTCTCTGATTTTCTGCTTTCAGGATGTCCATCTCCTGAATCGTCTTGCTGAACTGCTGGCTCATCTGGATTTGCTCTTCAAGCAGATCTTCGTATGCAAGAACCACATCCAGCGGTTCCCTTGCAGCAGAGCTTGTGCCATGTGTGCAAGGTGAAGAGGGGCATATAGTGGGTTCAGAATTTACCTCAGCCTCTTCTCCGGCCATTGGACAGGGTTCAGCATCTTCCGTCTCGATTGTCATGAATGCGGCATCGTCGTCAGACGATTCCATAAACAGTTCTTCATCGCTCGAGCAATCGGACAACTCTCCAGCTATGTAGGCTTGCCTCATCTTCACGAACTTGTCGCGTCGGGCTTACCTTTCAGCTCTCTCAGCTACTGAGAGTTCAGGACATTCGTATTGGTAGTGTCCTAGCTTTTTGCAGTTGTAGCATACTGAGGTTCTACCATCCCTCCCAGATGTTTCTTTTTGTTCCACGGGGGCAGCTTCAGTACTCCTGCAATCAGGTAGAGATTTAGATTCACTTTTCGTGCGATGATTATCTCTCTTACCTTGGTATTTTTGGGAAGCCTTTTTCATCTTCCTTTTGAACATTTCCTTCTCCTTATGGTGTTTCACAGCGAGGAGAGCATACTTCTCAGCCAAGTTGTCAGCAATAGGTATGGTCACTGAGCTTCCAGCTGACTGGCTTGTTGTTGAGGGACTTGCTCTAGGAGTGCTAGCCGATGCCTTGTAAGCATGATCCATTGGGCACTTCGGCTTCGGCAACGGGGTATGTGGGAGGTTGAATTCGAACTCCTCGGCTTTAAGTTCTGAAAATATATAATCAGGAGTAAAAGAATTCAGGTCAGTTCTCCTCATACACGTAGCAAAAAATACCACTTGAGCCTGCTGAGAGCCCTTAGAATTTTTGTGTTGGTCTCCTTGTTGCTGAACGTTTTCCCAGTCCGTTGATGATGCTGATCTGATTTGTGAATCGAGCACTAAAATCATCTATGGACTCCCCAGGAAGCATAGCGAATGCCTCAAGTTTCTGCAGCTCTAACTCCAATTTGTTTTCTTTGATCTGTGGAGTTCATTGGCTCAGCACTACGAGAGCATCCCATAGCTCCTTTGCAGTCTTGCAGTCATGTACTCTTTCGAGATAAGAGTCACTGAGTGTCATCAATATAGCGTTACGAGTAACTCGGTCGAGGTTGTGCAGTTTCTTCTCTTCAGGAGTGAAGAGGCTTTTGTCCTTCGCAACTTTCGGTCCGGTTCGGGCACCTTCTGCTCCGACTAATGCAAGTACGATTGAGTCGACCATCGGAACAATAGGACCTTTCTCCAGAACATCGGTCATGCTGTCGTACAACGAGGTTAAATGTGCCTCCATCCTTACGCACCATACCGCATAGTTTTCCGTTGAGAACATGGGCACGATCCTTAACCCTGAAATATCAGCCATTCAAAGAAAGGATATAGGATGCAATGAAGAGATGCAAGATGCAATGAAAACGGGTTTTCTAGGATCTTTGTTCGAGATATACCAGTTTCAGAGAACAATGATCAGTTAAGAACACTGCGCTCTGATACCAATTGTTGGTCCTGAGATGTGGTTCAGGTATAGAGGGGGGGGGGGTGAATACACTTGAATACAAATTTCATTCTCAAACGCGAAGTCAGCTCTAGCTGAGTTTCCTACTTAACTAACTCAAACAACCAAATATACATCATATCGCGTGGGCAAGAAATTCTTCTACTTTCTTCAGCTCTACTGACTTGAGTCAGTCGAACAGTCGTTCAGTATTAAAGTGTGTGCGGAAGTGTAGGCCCTATTAAACGTCTTGATTAGAAAAACTGGTTTTATGCTGAGTTTGATGAAATACAGTTTTAATGCAATATGGACAAATAGAGAAAATAGTAAATCAACACAACAAATTTTTAAAGTTGTTCGGAGACACTGGGTCCTACGTCCACTGTCCTGACCAAAGCAGGATACTTGTTATATTTATACTGAGCAAGTCTCAGTGATCTGTTCTCAAGACAGATACAACTTGAAGCTTATATTGAGCAAGTTCTCAGTGATCTGTGCGCTGGACAGATTCTCTACTTATAGTCGTAGTGAGTTTTACAAGGGTTTCAAACTTTAAGAGTTTGAGTCTTCTCCAACTAAGAGGAAGTTCTTACAATAAGAACTGTTTCACAAGGATGTGAACTTCCTCGAGGTTTCTAAGCTATGGATATTACAATGCGGCTTGCTTAGATAAGAGAAGGGGAACAAATATAACTCTAAGTGATGAACTAAAGGGTTCTTCTATGAATGCTAGTTCTTCACTAGATTCTTCTTTGAGAGTGTTAAGAGTTTTGTGCGTTGATAGCTTGGGTTCCCGGTGGTGTCTCTGCATGAAGACTTCTCTTATATAGTCGTCGATGGTGAATAGATCCATTGGAGGGAGGTCTAGCCACGTGTCGAAACGACAAGGAAAACGACTCCTTAATTTTGAACGTTGGTGAGTAGGTGCACTGTAGAGAGTTTCCTCTTTTTCAGCCTGGGAGCAGCTTTTGTCAGAAAAGATAGGTCGTTGTCGGCTCCTTATTGGTCGAGGTAGATTGGTAGGTGAGACTTGTCAAACATCAAGGTTGACTTCCTCTGAATCCCCGGACCTTCAACTGAAGTGTCTTCCTACTGACGTTCTTCTGAGCATACAGTGCATGAGCATGAATTCCTGTGCAGATTCAGTTGGAGGTTTGCTAACCAACTGGCTTCTTCGATCCTAAGTCCACCAGCTGAGTGCAAGATCTTCTACAGAACTATGCAGCTACTGAACTTTAGCCTACTGAGTTCTAACAACTGAACTCGACTAAGCTATTACAGATACGAAGGTACAAGATTCAACTAGGGTTTTCGGATCTATCAAATCTATCAATTCATCTACTGAATCCTTATCCCAACAGCTGATCAACCCAACATGGATTTGAAGGGTTTTTGAATGACGGTTAGAAGACAAATGGGATTTAGCATGAGCAGACAACAATCAATTAGAGCCAGACAGACAGCTTTCAAAATATTGCACGGGGATCCAGTTGAACAGTATAACAGTTTGTGGGGTTTTGTTGATGAGGTGAAAAGGGCTAATCCTGGTTCAACTTGCTTACTGGGTTTAGATCCAGATGGGGAGGGCAAATTTGATATGATGTATATTTGTTTAGATGTTGTTAAGAAGGGGTTTAAGGAAGGTTGTAGGCTAATAATTGGGGTAGATGGTTGTCATCTAAAAGGTCCTTATGGGGGTGTTTTACTAAACGCAGTTGGTGTTGACCCCAATAATAATCTATTTCCTATAGCTTGGCTAGTGGTTCTTAAGGAGTGTAATGAAACTGGGAGTGGTTCTTGCATATTCTATCAGTTGATTTAGGTTTGGAAGAACGAAATAAGTGGACTTTTATGTCTGACAAGCAAAAAGGTCTATTGAATGCATTTCAGACAATGTTTGAAGGCTCATAAATAAGACATTGATTGAGGCGTATGCATGCAAACTTTAAATCTTCTGGCTTTCGAGGATATGCCTTCAAACATGCTTTGTGGAATTGTGGTAAAGCCCTCAATTTGAAAAAAGAATGGAAGAAATGGGTAAGCTTTACCCAAAGGCCGTTGAATGGCGTTCTAACAAACCTGCAAAGCATTGGAGCAGATCCCATTTTAGGATATATCCCTAATGTGATATCCTACTAAACAACATTTGTGAGTCATATAATAAAATGATATTGGATGCAAGATCTCTCTCCATTCTTTCCATGTGGATAAGCTTGATTGGGATTTCAATGAAAAGACTGCAAAAGAATAGAGACACGTGTAATGAAAAATTGAAGGGTTTAGTGTGTCCGAAGATCATGAAGATACTTCAGAAGAACATATAGCTAATACGAGGGGTTTGATTGCAATCAAGAGTGATGATTATCACTACATGGTTGAAGTAACTCCACAAGAGTTTTACATTGTTGATCTTCGTGAAACGAAATGTGGGTGTAGGGCATGGGACTTAAGTGGGATTCCTTGTACCTATGTTGTGGTTGCTATTGCTGAGCAAGGATAGGATCCAGTGGAATTTGTATATAAGTATTATCAAGTGGCTACTTACAAGAAGGTATATGGTGAAGTTATAATGCCGATCAATGGTAAGTCTGAGTGGAAAAATCTGGATTTATAGCAACTTTGCCTCCTAATGAGGGTAGAACAACTGGGAGACCTAAAACACAGAGGAGAAGAGAAGCTGATGAACCAAGACAAAGTCGAAAAAGAAAACCACGAGGGAAGCAAGCTCAGATATCAAAGTCCAATCCAAAGAACTTGAAGAGGCAATAAGATACTTGCAAATGTAGTCATTGTGGGGTAAATATACATTAACAACTTAAGAAACAAGAAATATTGAGGAGTGGAGTTACAAATGAAGATAAGATAAACATTCAGGTAAATATATATATATATATATATATATATATATATATATGTATATGGTAGGGTTCCCATGAGAACCAACCCTTATATGAAAATTAAGAACTAATCAGGATCATAGATTATAATTAGATTAACGGCCAGATTTCCCCATATATTATTAATATTTTCCTAATCTATGTTAATGTTAGGGTATATTTGTAATATAAATAACACATAATATATCTTTTTTAGGAAATATTAAATTCAATCTTATCAAAATATTGGAATGAATCAATAAACAAATAATATGTATTACGATTTGCAAAAATATTGGAACATTTCCATAAACAAATACTCCATAAACAAATATTGGAGATATTTCCACAAAATTGGAACATTTCCGCAAATACTGGAACATTTTCATAATTAATAAACAAATAATATTTAATATTGGGGTGAATCAATAAACAAAAAGTAATATGCAATACAATTTAGAGAATATTAAAATGAATCAATGTATAATTTCGAATGATGCAGTATTTTTTTTCTTGTGCATAAATTTATTCAGTTTGATGCATATGCATAAAGTGTTTGATGCATATGTTTATTTAGTTTGATGCATAAGTTTTAAAAGTATATCTTCTTCTCCACCAACATTGAAAATAATGCATAGATAGTAATTGTTTAATGCATATGTATAAAGTGTTTGATACATAAATTCAAATGTTTTGATGCATTCATATAAATGAATATGTACCTACTTTTTTATGCATAAGTTTATCAAATTTGATGTTTATATATGAAGAGTTTGAAGCATAAGTTTATATATTATACGACATACAAGCGAATCCATTTTAATATTGATTATATATTATAATTTATGTGGTACATTTTAACATTAAACATTTTATATGGGTTAGTTTTTTATATAAAATTATAATGCATACAAGCTGTTGGTCCCGAGATAAACGTTCAGGTGGGGGGGGGAAGGTGAATACACCTGGAAACTTACTCAACTTAAAACGCGAACAGTCCTATTCAGGAGAGTGCCTTGCTGAACAAGTTCAGTAGACCAAGTAAGTTGTTCTGGATTGCGTGGACAGAGTGACTGACTATACTGAGGCCTGCTAGCTGACTAATGTCATAATTCAGTACCGTTCAGTAAGAGTTCAGTAGAGTGCGGAAAGGTGTAGGCCCGATTCAGTTGAGTTTGAAAACGTTTTTATTAAAACTGTTTCAGTAGGTTAGTGCTTTCAATTAAGCTTTGCTGAAACTCAGTTGAATGATTATGTAAAGCAGTTTTCAGTATGAACAGTAAAATCAATGGAACAGGAAAGAACACATCGATTTTTAAAGTGGTTCGGATATCAAACAATCCTACGTCCACTGTCCCGAAAAGATCAGGAGGCTATTTTGTTATACTGAGTTAGTCTCAGTCGGTTTGTGCACTGGACAAACACTGGCCTTGAGGATTATAGTGAGCAAGTCCCAGTTTACAAGGATCAAACTGAAGTGTTTGACAAACTCTCCAACAATGAAGGAGTTCTTAACAATAAGAACAGTTCAAGAATGAACTCCTTCGGGTCTAAGCTATGGATATATCAGTGGAGCTTAGGTTAGAGGGAAGGGAACAAGAATGTGGCTTCTAGAGTGACGAACAATGAGGAATAACTCTTTGGGTTCGTGTTCGATCACTTGGATACTAGAGGCTTTTGATTCTAATCAGCTTGGTTCCCTTGAGCAAGTATGTGGCCTTTTGCGTAGAGTGTTTCTCTGAAGTTCTTGCGGAAAGGCTTGAGTTCTATAAGTATATTGCTCGTAATCTCTCGTTCGTGTTCTTCGTTGTTCTCTGAGATTTGATTTTCCCTCTATTTATAGAGGTGAGCCATGGATAGATCCGTTGGAGACGAACGATCCACGTGTCACTGTCTTTGGGTAGCTAACGACTCTTTTAAGGAATCTTACAGAGTCTTTTCCTCCATTTTTGAAAAGAGGTTGACTTGCAGCTTTTATCAGAACTTTGACAGCTGGCTGCTCGTCATTGGTCGAGGTGTAGAAAGTAGTTGAGACAAACAGACTTCTAGGCAGATACTGAAGCTTACTTCTCTGATAACCTCGTATGCCTCTACTGATTTAACATATAAGATCATCTGACAATCAAGGAGACTGTCAGGCCGTTGCTGAGTCTGACATGGGTTCAGTAGTATACTCCTGCTGAGTCCAACTCTACTGAAGGTCAACTCTGAGTTCAGTGAACTGCTCCTGCTGAGTCCAGCTCTACTGACTCTTTTCGGCTATTGCTCTGCGCGAGTCCAAAGCCTCACGAGTATGAACACCTCTCGGTATGCTGCTCCTGCTGAGTCCAGCACTACCGAGTCTTCACACCATGGTACTGAGGCGGATAGTCTATTGAAGGATCAGCAGACAGAACTTGGATCCTAAACCATGCTGAAGGAATGTCTACTGAGTTTGAAACTCTCAAAGACTAAGACATTACAATTACAACTCAATGGTTCACCAACCAAATTAGGGTTTTGGGATCATTCAAATCTTCTAAACAATAAACTACTGAATCACATCCCAACAATTTCCCCTATTTGATAATGCCAAAACCTAACACTACAACTATCAGATACAAACTCCTTACAAGTATTACATGTAGGATCAGTGGAGTCGTACATCAAGTTCTAATCTACTGAGGGATACATAAACGAGGTACCAGAACCTATCATATAATTTCCCCTAAACAACAATTACTCCATACTCAAATAGAGTCTATCAAACTAAGCAAAAACAGACAAACACAGATAAAAGCAGTGGGTGTGAGTCAGTAATCACTTAGGTGATTCTGAATGTTAAATATAAATAAAATAAATAGGCCTTAGAGACAATAAGGTATTGTCAGGCCAAACAACAAAGATGTTTTATATATGTAAGAAATTCAATACAATACATCACTGGCTATCTAAAAACATAAAGACTATAAGCTATCTCTTGAACCTCTGGATCTTTGCCTTGAAATCTTTAGACTTGTCTTTCGGCAAAGGGAGTCCATACATCTGAAAATAATCCTTCCGCAGCTTCTGAATCTTGAGCACAAATTCAAGAAAGTTAGGATTCGGTTCCAAAGCCAAGATAACTTTCCTGACTTCTCCTTCAATAACACCTGTGTAGAGAGAGCCATCAAGCTTCTGAGGAGGTGGCAGAGGTCTGGGAGCAGGGACCTGAACATCTTCCTTGTCATTTATGGCCTCTCAACTATATCATAGATCTCTGGATCACATCTGAGTAGCCATTCAACAAAGTCTTTGTTCTTGTGGGTTTTAGGCCAATATCTCCATACATAGTATCTTTTGATAAACTCGGCCTTCAGTGACTCCCACTTATGAGTCTTCTCCCAAGGCATCCACTTGTCCACCCTAGGCCATCTGTGAATCTTCTGATCAGTAGGTTTCCTACCTTGCCTGTATTTGTATGGAATTTCAGTATCCTTCGGCGGAGGTGGCCTGGGCTTCAGTCGCTCAGCTTCCCTGGCTGCCTCAGCAACCTTCTCTTTGGCTAGAGCCTCTTGTCGCCTGTACTCTTCTAAGTGATAATATAGAGCTCTCTTATCCAGGGCGATCATGCTGAAATTAAGCATCTCTTCAATTGTGGTTTCAGCTCTTGGTCTCTCTTACTGTTGCTGTTGCTGAGTCTCAGAATCTTGCTGCTGCTACTGATCAGAATCTGTTGCAGCCTTCTCAGTTTGCTCAGCCTCTTTTTCTTTCTCTTTTTCTCTATCGGCTTCATCACCGATTTTCAGTTTTCTCGGAGGAGGCATAGTACCAGGCTTCCTTCCTGAGGCTTTTGTCTTAGCCTTAGCCAGAACCTCCTTCGATTTGTTCGCGGCTTCAGCTTCAGCTAGATCTCTAGCTAACTTTTCATCAGCTTCAATTTGTGCTTGTTCTTCTGGGTTGATGTATCGTTTAGCCCCTTTCTTCAGTGGGGTAGGAAGTATCAGCTTCTTCTTTCCTTTGCCCGCCACTGGAGGAGGCAGAGGAGTCTCTTCCTCTTCTGAGTCCTCCTCAAAGGAACTCAACAACTTCTTTTATGTGTTCTGCAGAAGTCTGGGTTGCTGATTTCTTGGGCTCCTTTGGTCGTGAGCCACTTGGGCTAGTCTCAGCGCGCACTACATCTCCGGCGCTAGAGACACCCTGGGCCTGACCTTTGTCAGTTCCTGAGGGGTCAGTAGGAGCTGATTGGCTTAGAGATGCTCCTTGAACTGACTGCTTCCCCCTTGCTGTCCTTTCCCCCCTTTGGCATCATCAGCTGAGCTTGGGGTCTGGACTGGAACGATTTTGCTATTCAATCCGGGGTATGCAGCAGCTATCCTGTCCAAGGCCTTCTGCATGCTCTCGAACCTCAGATTAAGGTCATTCCTCTCTATGATCATATACTCACTATACTTTCGGTGAGAGGAATCAACCAACTCCTGGATTGATTTCATCTTGGCATCGATTTTCTCTTCACAGGCCTTTTGGATGGATTGGATTTTGAGCTCATTGGTCTGAGAAAATGAAGAGATATAATTGATGTGTGCTGACTGTGCTGCCTTAAATTCCTCTAGAAGTAATGTATGGGCAGCTGTCAGCGATGCCTGCTGTTGTTCAAATTCAGCTCTCTGAGTGGCTAATGAGTTGGTGAGGATGGTTGTGAAATCAGGAGCGGCTGAATTTTGAATAGAGGTCCTCAGCACCTTGATTTCCTCACTCTGAGTTGTAGTGGTTTTCTTCCAACTTCGGTGGATAGCCTTGGCCAAGAGCATATTCTGAGCTCCTTGTCATTTCAGTGCCTTGGCCGCTGTCATGGATCGTCGGCCTTGGGAGCTGGGTGCAACCTCAAATGTAGACCCCAGCAATAGCTGTTCTGGGTCCACAGCTTGAGAGGTTCTAGCTACCGACTGACCTGGAGGGAGGGTGCTGACAGGTAGGTCAGCAGAGGGTTGAGCACCCTCCTCCAGTTGAGTTCCCTCAGCAGGCTTCTCAGGGCCTGCATCACTGGGTGGGTCCTGGTCATCGAGATCAGAACCCTCGGAAGGCGCGGCTGCTGTGGGGATGCGGTCGTCAAGAAGAGCCAGCATCATCGCCCTTAAGTTTTCTAGTGAGCTGACATCCGCAGGCTTAGAATAGCCTATCTACTGGGGGATCTCCAGCTCCTCATTATTCAACCGTTCGCATGATTGATATTGGATCAGACTGTTTAGTGTAAACTAATCCTGGAAATTTATCAGCATTTGAAGCCTGGCCTTCTGAGCAATGTTCACCAAGTTTGAATGACTTGTGATCTCTGGTATGGCCTCAGAGACTTCTCTGGTGGCTCTGTTCTGAAGAGGTTCAGCCTCGTACCCGATAGTCTCAGCTTTTGTGCTGGTCTCCGTTTCATTTAAGTCTATCGGAGATATTGTCTTCTCAGCAGAAGGGATGCTGCTGAGTGGTGGAACGTCAAGTGGGGTCTGAGAGATAGGAGTGGTCGGCTCAGGATCTGTCCCCTGTTCCACTAAAGCTTCCTTTTTAGCTGAGATTGTCTTCTCTGTAAGTGATGTGGTCAGAGCCACAAAAATCCTCTATCATAATGGTCAGCTTCATCCCCTGTTCCGCGTAAGTGATGTGGTCATAGCCACAAAAATCCTCTATCATAATGGTCAGCTTCATTCAATACAACAATTTTCCCTTGACACTTAGGCTATATGTGGACTTATCAAATTTGGCAGCATGTGTCTGGAATTCTCTGAGAAATAATTCCGTCCAGTTCACCTTAGCTCTATCGTATATTGCCATCATCATCTGGAGCTTTGGCCTGGACACCTGATCAAATGAGCCCGCTTGGCTTGTCAGGATTTGGGTTACGATGTAGGCTAGGGCACGATACTGCGGTAGCATCGAGTTCTTGGGGAACGCCACTCTGAAGGATGTCGGCTCCCCACAGAATTTCTCCAGATACTCATCTATCAGGTCGTCCTTGTACCCTGCTACGCTTATCCTGCTATCCGGTGGCCTGAAACTCCTCTAAAGAGCTTGCTTGATGGACATCTGCTTAATCTCTTCATCGGCTCTAGAGGGGTCAGCCACGTAATGAATAATAAACCTCCTGACGATGTCACCATCAACTGCTTCTAAGTTCATATACAACTCAGATATCTGCTGGGGGAGGAAGAACGCCAGCTTCCTCGACAACAATGCTTCAATGCCAGATACCCTGAGTGCATTAAAGATCTCGACCATGATGTCCAAATCACACGTGTCGAACTCCATTATGGGTTCACACCATACTCCTTCCTTCTCTAATATCTCGATCATATTGTCTGGAGAAGTAACTGATACGTTTGTATGCGCCATATCTGAATCTGCAAAGTTCATTGTCAGTATTGAAATAATGTAACATATAAAAATGAATACTGAATAAGCATAGAAATCTACCGTAAGAATCTCTGATATAATGTGAATGCAGTTTGCAAGAAGAAATTTTTTTTATACTCAGAGATTTTAGGGTTTTAACGCAGAGGTGAAAATTGCAGTTTTTAGTACTTAAACATTGATATATATAAAAGTGAAGATGAACAGTCCTTGATCAACGGCTCAGTTTAAATCCTGCTTTATGAGATGGGCGGTCTGGATTTGATTTTATAAAAAGTAATGATCAATATAGCCGCCTAAGTTAAAATACAGTTGTATATAACCAAAGAAGTAAGTTGACGCGACATGCATTTAATGCAAAGCAGAGTTCAGCAATCTTAGCAAAGAATGTCGTGCATTTAATGAAACTATTTATAATAAATGACATTCTCTACGGCATTGAATACGATGCTGAATCTAAATCATGACAGCATTAAATACTAGGTTGACTACTGAAAAGAGATACGCAAACCTGTCAGCTGAACATCGTAGTCAGCTGATACCTCGTGTAGTTGGTTGCTTTGAATCTACGTATGCTGAATAAGTTCGCATCGCGAGTGAACATTCCCCCTTGCTGAATGCTCCTCTCCTGAATCCACTTACTGACTTGAGTTTGTAGGGTCCAACAGACCTAGCTCTACTGAAAGTTCTCTGACTCTGGCTTCAGCTAGAGACTTGGTCAGAATATAGGCCCTTTGATGGTCAGTATGAATCTTCTCCATTCTGATATCCTTCTTTTCGACATGGTCACGAATGAAGTGGTGTTCGATGTCCACGTGCTTCCATCTAGTATGAAGAATACGATTCTGAGTGATTGTAATGGAACTGGAGCTGTCGCAGAAGATCGGCACTTCATTCTGAATGACGTCATAGTCACGTAGCTGCTATCTCAGCCAATGGATTTGGGCGCATCAACTTTCGGCAACCATGTATTCAACTTCAGTAGTTGACGTCGCTACTGAATGCTATTTCTTTGAGAACCATGAGATTAGCACTGCCGAGGAACTGACAAGTTCCCGAAGTTGATTTTCGGTCAATCCTGCAACCTGCATAGTCAGCATCAGAGTAACTAGTCAATTCGATATTATCATCTGCTGGATACCATAAACCCATGTCAGGTGTTCCTTTGAGATAGCGGAGAATCTTCTTTGCTGAGTCCATGTGACTCTGCTTAGGATTCGCCTGAAATCGAGCACAGACACCTACAACATAAGTTATGTCGGGTCTAGTAGCAGTTAGATATAATAAAAAACTAATAATTGCACGAAATTCAGTACGGTCTACTGATACTCCCTCTTTGTCAAGATCGATTTTCATGTTCATGTTCATCGGGATCTTGATTGGTTTGCCGGATGTGCAACCGAATTTCTTGATGAGGTCTAGAATGTATTTGCCTTGATTGATAAATGTTCCCTTTTCTGATTGTTTGAATTGAAATCTGAGGAAATAATTCATCTCTCTCATCATTGACATCTCGAATTTATCCTTCATCATTTTCTCAAACTGTTGACACATAATGACATTCTTCGATCCAAATATGATGTTATCTACGTAGATCTGTACAAGTAGGATGTCTCGTCTAGACGAATGCTGAATAGTGTGCCGTCTACTGTGCCTTTCTGAAAGCCTTTCTGAAGAAGAAACTCAGACAGGGTATCGTACCAAGCCCTGGGTGCTTATTTTAACCCGTACAGAGCCTTTCTGAGTCTATAAACTTGATGTCCTTGCTGAAAGCCGGGAGGCTGCTCTACATACACTTCTTCTTTCAGTACGTCATTTAGGAACGCTGACTTCACATCCATCTGATAAACTTTGAAGCGTTGATGTGTTGCGAGGCAAGGAATAGTCTGATTGCTTCCAATCTTGCAACTGGAGCGAACGTTTCGTCGAAATCTATCCCCTCGGCTTGACAGTAGCCTTTTGCCACGAGTCTAGCTTTGTTCCTTACTATGACATTATTTTCATCTCACTTGTTCTTGAAGACCCATTTAGTTCCGATCACATGTTGATGTCGGGTTCTGTCAACAAGCTCCCATACGTCGTTCCTTGTGAACTGATTAAGCTCCTCTTGCATAACAATGATCCAGTCAGCATCTTTAAGTGCGTCCTCAACTGACTGAGGTTCTTCAGTAGACAAGAAGAATGAATATAGAGCACTTTCTCCCTGACAGAATCTGGATCTTGTCTTTACACTTGCTGAAGGATCTCTAATAATAAGTTCTGAAGAGTGAGCATCAAGCCACGATCGACGATGTTTTAGCTCTTCATCTGAAATTTGTTCAACACAGATAGTAGGTAAGTTAGGCATTTTAGTTGTACTATTCTGAGATTGAAGCAATTCAGTTATAAGAGTTGGGTCTACTCAATCACCAGGTTCAGGGCATTCAGCTCAGGAACTTCATTTGTTCCCCCTGAATTATTATTCTCAGTAGAGGTCTCAGTTACCACTGGGGTTTCTTCATCGACCTGAGTTACCTGAGATTGATCCTGTTCAGTAGAATCAATCTGTTCAGCTACGTTTGCTGTTGGCTGTGATTCAATAGTCTTATCTTCAGTTTCCTCTTTGGAATCATCATCCCAACACAGTTGGATCTTTTCAACATTATCCTTTAAGCTTAGATCCTGTAGCTGTTTACTGATGTCCTCAGATTCTGAATTTGAGTTTCTGCTCCTGTCTTTAGTAGCAAACTCATTAAAAACAACATGAGGGCTTTCCTCCACGCAAAGGGTCCGGTAGTTAAAAACTCTGAAGGCTTTGCTGACCCGGGAGTATGTATCCTAGAAGACTCCCTAGTCTGACTTGCTATCAAAAGTCTTTAACTGATCAATTCCATTATTGTGGATAAAGCACGAACACCAAAAAATATGGAAATAAGATAAGAAAGGCTTCCTGTCGTTCCATAATTCATATGGTGTCTTCTGATGTTGCTTTGTCAGTAGAGATCTGTTATGAATGTAACATGCAGTATCAATTGCTTCTGCTCAAAATTTAGATGGGAGTCCTGAGTCTGCGAGCAGGGTTCTTGCTGCTTCTTTGAGTGTTTTGTTCTTTCTCTCAGCAATCCCATTTTGTTGAGGCGTGCGTGCAGCAGACGTCTCATGCTCTATGCCTTCAGCTTTGCAGAACTCTTCCATCATTGAATTCAGGAACTCAGTTCCTCTGTCTACACGAATCTTTCTGATTTCAGTGTTCTTCTCGACACTGAGCCTTTTCAGAAGCGCAGGCAACTCTGTTTTGACGTCAGACTTGTTGGCAATAAATATGACCCATGTATAGCGCGAGTAGTCATCAATGACCACTAAAGCATACTTCTTGCCTCTAATCATCACAGGAGAGACTGGACCGAACAAATCCATGTGGAGGAGATGAAGGATTCCATCCGTGGAAGGTGATGGAACTGGTGGATTTTGCTTCTTTGTTTGCTTTCCCTTCAGACATGCCTCGCACTTAGTGTCTTTGCTGAACACTTCATTTGGCAGTCCTCTTACTAGAGCATTTCTAGCTAGCTTGTTGAGTGTCTTGAAGTTGAGATGGCTGAGTCTTCTGTGCCAGAGCCACCCCGTTCTGTTGTCGTTCTTCGCCAGCAAGCATGCTTCAGGTTCTGCTGATTTCCAGTCAGCTATGTATATGTTCTTTTTGCTCGAACCTGATAACACTGTTTTCCCTGTAGATTTGTCAATAACATCACATAAACCAACGTAAAAAATCACTCTATTCGAGTTATCACAAAATTGACTAACATAGAGAAGGTTATATTGAAGTCCTTCAACATATGATACTCTTGGAACTGTGGCGGTTCCAATGTTGAGTGTTCCATAGCCTCTGGTATAGCCTTTTGCATTATCTCTGAACTCGATTTTGGGTCCTTCTTCAGTAGTATAATTCTTCAGTAGGCTCCTCTGGTACGTCATGTGTCTTGAGCATCCGCTGTACACGTACCATGGGACCTTGTGCACCTGCAAAATAGAATTATATTCAGGTACCCTTAATTTTTTATTTTGGGTCCTTAGATGTTAGTTTTGAAAACCCAAATTTGTCTTACGATCTTGGTGGTCTCAGACAGTTTCTTCCCACTCTGATCAACATACTTAACCACTGGACTGGTCGATGTTGACTTCAGGCTTTACTGGTTCAGGAGTCCTGATCTTCTGAGGTGGTGGACTGCTGACCTTACCCCTCTGAACGGCTTTCTTCTTCTTCTTCTGACTCTTGGAAACTCTTCTGACTATAGGATCATAATAATATGACCCATACTGAGCTGGATGTGTTAGCTGCGGAGGTCCATACTGATCAACCCATTTGACTCTATTGGTTCCCCCTTGACTGAACTGGGGTGATCTTAAGCTAATCTTCTTGTCAGATTTCTGATAGTTCGGATGAGGTGCCTTCATCTTCTGTGTGTTCTTTGCTAGGGGGTTCAGTATTTCAGCATTGATTGTCTCCCCTTGAACAAACCTGTCAGTTAGCCGATTATCTGAGCATGTGGGGGCTGCTGAGGAGGCTCCATGGCTGAACCCGAGTCCCTCCTTGCAGTGTTTTGGCTTGTTGTTGGCTAGCATCGCCTCAAGTTGTTTCAGATAAGAAGGGTCTTAGAGAACTCCTGCTCTGATACCAATTGTTGGTCCCGAGATAAACGTTCAGGTGTAGAGGGGGGGGGGGAGTGAATACACCTGAAAACTTTCTCAACTTAAAACGCGAACAGTCCTATTCAGGAGAGTGCCTTGCTGAACAAGTTCAGTAGACCAATCAAGTTGTTCTGGATCGCATGGACGAGTGGATCGACTATACCGAGGCTCGCTAGGCGGCGATGTCGAATTCAGTGCCGTTAAGTAAGAGTTTAGTAAGCGCGGAAAGGTGTAGGCCCGATTCAGTTGAGTTTGAAAAAGTTTTATTAAAATTGTTTCAGTCGGTTAGTGCATTCAGTTAAGTTTTACTGAAACTCAGTTGAATGATTTTGTAAAGCAGCTTTCAGTATGAACAGTAAAATCAATGCAATAGTAAAGAACACAACGATTTTTAAAGTGGTTCGGATATCAAACAATCCTACGTCCACTGTCCCGAAAATATCAGGAGGCTATTTTATTATACTGAGTTAGTCTCAGTCGGTTTGTGCACTGGACAAACACTGGCCTTTAGGATTATACTGAGCAAGTCCCAGTTTACAAGGATCAAACTGAAGTGTTTGACAAACTCTCCAACAATGAAGGAGTTCTTAACAATAAGAACAGTTCAAGAATGAACTCCTTCAGGTCTAAGCTATGGATATATTCAGTGGAGCTTAGGTTAGAGGGAAGGGAACAAGAATGTGGCTTCTAGAGTGACGAACAATGAGGAATAACTCTTTGGGTTCGTGTTCGATCACTTGGATACTAGAGACTTTTGATTCTAATCAGCTTGGTTCCCTTGAGCAAGTATGTGGCCTTTTGCGTAGAGTGTTTCTCTGAAGTTCTTGCGGAAAGCTTTGAGTTCTATAAGTATATTTCTCGTAATCGCTCGGTCGTGTTCTTCGTTGTTCTCTGCGATTTGATTTTCCCTCTATTTATAGAGGTGAGCCATGGATAGATCCGTTGGAGACGAATGATCCACGTGTCACTCTCTTTGGGTAGCTAACGGCTCTTTTAAGGAATATTGCAGAGTCTTTTCCTCCATTTCTGGAAAGAGGTTGACTTGCAGCTTTTATCAGAACTTTGACAGTTGGTTGCTCGTCATTGGTCGAGGTGTAGAAAGTAGTTGAGACAAACAGACTTCTAGGTAGATACTGAAGCTGACTTCTCTGATAACCTCGTATGACTCTACTGATTTAACATATAAGATCATCTGACAATCAAGGAGACTGTCAGGCCGTTGCTGAGTCTGGCCTAGGTTCAGTAGTATACTTCTGCTGAGTCCAACTCTACTGAAGGTCAACTCTGAGTTCAGTGAACTGCTCCTACTGAGTCCAGCTCTACTGACTCTTTTCAGTATGTTGCTCCTGCTGACTCCAGCACTACTGAGTATGAACACCTCTCAGTATGCTGCTCCTACTGAGTCCAGCACTACTGAGTCTTCACACCATGGTACTGAGGCGGATAGTCTATTGAAGGATCAGCAGACAGAACTTGGAGCCTGAACCATGCTGAAGGAATGTCTACTGAGTCTGAAACTCTCAGAGACTAAGGCATTACAATTACAACTCAATGGTTCACCAACCAAATTAGGGTTTTGGGATCATTCAAATCTCCTAAATAATATACTACTAAATCACATCCCAACACAAGCAATACACTTTCACATCAATATGTATACGAATCGTATATTATAAATTTGATGCATTATAATATTATAAATGATGTATTTCAATAATATCTCATATGCATCTGATATATATATATATATACTCCCTCTGTCCCGCTATTTGTGGCTCACTTTCCCGAAAGGGTGTCCCGTTATTTGTGGTCACTTTCCTAATTTGGTAAAAAATTATCATATCTTCTACTTTATTATTTTCTCTCTCCTATCTTATTACATTCTCTCTCCATTCTCTCTCCTACTTTATTACATTCTCTCTCCTACTTTATCATCATTTCTCTCATACTCTCTCATTATCTTACTCATCTTCTCTCTCATATTTTATCATCTACTCTCTCTCTCATACTTTATCATCTACTCTCTTAATTCCCGTGCCGAAACCAATTGAGCCACAAATAACGGGATGGAGGGAGTATAATTATTACAATGCATACAAACGAACACAATTTATTATGCATGTGTATATGCATTGTGCATTATAATTTCATGCATCATTTCATATACATCACTATTTATATAAGCAGACACACTTAAATATGCACACCATGCATATATAATTAAATTGTATATTATAAATAGATGCATCAACAACATTTAATATAAAATGCATCTTAATATTATTGTTGGAGGCAATGCTAATTGTTTTAAAGTTGATTTTCTTTATTTAATTTTATACCAAACGTTGATTTTGTTTATTATGGTTAGCCTCTAAAATTAAGTTTGTTTAATCAATTTTTGTTGGTGTATATGTAACGCCTCTTAGGATAATTTATTAGTTTACAATCATTCCTTAAATAGGATAATTTATTAGTTTGCAGTCATTCCTTAAATGGATACGTTTCTAATCAAATAAAATGTAAACTACCCTAATACCCTTATTTATGATTTACATTAAAAAAATAAGTATTAGTTGGATATTTTATAAGAACCATAGGTAAGAATAAATTTATGGTTATCATTGGTTCTTAGTTCTCATATAAGGGGTTGATTCTCATTTGATCATTCCCCTATATATATATATATATATATATATATATATATATATATATATATATATATATATATATTTATTTATAATTATTAATTGAAAGTAGAAGGTTTTAATTTCATATTTTGTTTTCTAGGTGAATTTGATGCATTTACCAACCTCAAATATTGTTGGTGAGTTAGGAATTGCCTGTGATACGAATTCTCCTACAATAAGGTCAAGTAATGAGGTATTTTATTGTAACATATTAGCCTAATTCCATTTTATTGTGTCTATTTCTTGTTGTCCACATTACTATATTTTTGGTGTTATAGTCTTACACGTGTAATATATGATTAATTGCATATTTGTGGATTAGGTGAATTTATCTACATCACAAACCTCAAATATTATTGGTGAAGTGGAAACTGCTTGTAATGTGAATTTTCCAACAACAATGACAAGCAATGAGGTTCTTTAGTGTGTTATTTTTATTCTAATTATATATTACAGTGTCTTTTTTTATTGTTGTTATCATTACTTTTTAATGAAAAAATGTGGACAAATATAATAACACACGACTTTGGATGTGTGGTTATGTGACATTTTAATTTATGTTTGCTTGATTCGCTTTTATAGTATCAGTTTAGTAAAAGATTTGTAGCATGAATAGGGGCATTATGAGGATGTAACTGTATCAGTTTGGTAAAAAGATAAGAAAGGCATGAATTGTTTTACTTGTTTCTAACTGTATTAATAATTGACATGCTACTACTCATGCGCTTGTACTTGGGAAATTGTAATATATTCTTGTAGTATGTCAAATTATTTGCAATATATTCTTAGCACAATATTATTAATTGTATATTTGTTGAATAGGTGGATTTATTAACATCAAGTGCAAGGAAATTGCAGGTATGTTAATGATGTACTTGTAAATGACCTCAAATAATTCTCTTATTTATTAATTTTTCATAAATTCATAGGTATATAGAAAATGAAGCAAAGCTAATGTGAGTAAAATAGCTAATACGTCAAGAGAAATACAGGTACATTTCCTTTTGTTAGGTTAGCAAAATTTTATGAAGTTTACTGTATGATTTATGTGTTCGAATTATTGTAGGCCAGAGGCCACAACACATTTTCTGTTGGTGCATCTAGAACACCTATAACAGCTGCAATAGATATTGCTACCCCAATGTTGAAGCAATCATTGTCTCAAGGTCCTTCTATTTACCAACAGCTAATTGGTGGACATAGTGACAGAGATTTTACAGAAAATATTCGAATTGGTAATGGAAGAATTTATTGGCAGTCTGATGGAACTGTAGTGATGTCTATGTCGCAGCTGGAGAAAATGAGGGACAATAAAAGAAAGAATATCAAGGATGAGAAGAAAAATGCGCAATAGGATCATTTATATATATATATATATATATATATATATATATATATAAACTTATATTTTAATACTTTGATTTTAGGCAGAAGATTGACTTCATCTTTTTACTAATTGAAGTTATTCAAGTAGGAATAGGAATTGTTTGCACATTTGGTTTATCTATTAGGATGATATTAACATGTGGCTAATGTGGGCTTGCTTTAATGTGTAATTTTCTATCTCTAACTTCTAATCTCCAATTGATATTAAGTATTAAGGGAATTGAATGATAATTAATCATACTCTTATCCTGAAATGAGCTATAAATATAAACATATTCCGTTTGTGTAATAGAAAAGGTAAAAATATATACTCCCTCCGTCCCGCTAATTCTGTCCCAATTGACTTCAGCACGGAGATTAAGAAATTTTAGTTTAGTGTGTATTTTATGAGTTTTAATTGTATAAAGAAAATGACACAATTTTCGAGGAGTGGTTGGTGGAAAGAAATGAGAATTATTCAAATTTTTGCAAGGCTAATAAAAGGCAATCGATTTTTATTTTATATATTTTTTTATATTGTATTTGAAGAAATAATCTAAAGTTTCAAAAAGATAAAAATCATAATTTTCTGAGTTCGGAGCGGAACATAATCGAGTGGGAGATAGATTTTTGAAGAGAGAGAGTATAAGAATGTGGGGGTTGAGTAGTGAGTAAGGGGGACCCACTTCATTTTATGTTTAAAAGTAATTTTTACTATTTTAGGAAAGAGAACAGTAATAGCGGGACAGCCCGATTAGGCAAGTAGGACAGTAATAGCGGGACGAATGGAGTATATATTATCCAATTTTGGTCCTACAGTGTGGCTTTCGTTTGATTTTGGTCCTACAATGTGGTATCCATCCGGGTTTGGTCCTTTATTGTGGCTATGTCCAATTTTGATCTTATAAATTTAAATGTGCCGATTTTGGTCCTTTAACTTGTTAGCTTGTTCGATTTTGGTCTTCTAACTTACAAAATTGTCCGATTTTAATCCTTCGGCGGAGAGTATAGTTCACACGTCTTTTTTCGATGAACACTCTCCAACAAAGGACCAAAATTACAAGATATTATAAGTTAGAGGACCAAATTAAGACAAAACCACAATAAAAGACCAAAATATGGCAAATACTACAATAGACGAGTAAATTAGAACTTTTCTCGATAAAAGGAGTACAAATACTAATAAAATAATAAATAATAATAATAAAGGGACGGCATCCGCTCCATCGCAATCCAACGATGCTTAGTGTAAGAGCTGCAGTCCGCACCAACGCCCTTACCCTCCACTCCCTGCCGCCGTCACTCCGCCGCAAACCCGCCCCTTTCTCCATCAGAATGTCTTCCTCCGCATCGCCTAGCAACCTCAACCAGATCATCGAACACATCGTGCTGTTCAAAGCGAAGCCCGAGGCCGACGCATCTGCCGTCAACGCCATGCTCCACAACCTCAACGGCCTCGCAACCCTCGATTCCGTCCTCCACATCTCCGCCGGCCCCGTCTCCCGCTGCCGCTCCACCTCCCTCACCTTCACCCACATGCTCCACTCCCGCTACCGATCCAAATCCGACCTCGCTTCCTACACCGACGACCCCGCCCACGTCAGCGTCGTCGCCAATTACGTCAAGCCGGTGGTGGAAGACGTGATGGCCGTGGACTGGGTCGCCGATGACTTCTCCGGCCCGGAGGTGGTTCCTCCCGGATCCGCGCTACGACTGACCTTTTTAAAGCTGAAGGAGGAGGCCGGCGAGGCTGGGAAGAGCGAGATTCTGGCGGTACTGAGAGGGATTAAGGGTAAATTTGGGTCGATTGATCAGCTGACGGTTGGGGAGAACTTCTCGCCGGCGAGGGCGAAGGGATTCTCGATCGCGTCGATTGCGGCGTTGAAGGGGCCGAAGGAGTTGGAAGCGTTGGAATCGGAGGCGGCGAACGAGGAGAAGGATAAGGTTAGAGAGTTTCTTGATGGCGTGCTGGTGCTCGATTACGCCGTTCCGGCTTCCGTTCAAGCGGCCAGCCTTTAAACGTTGCCGTTTTGCTCTTCATTCTCTTTTATGAATGTACTTTTAATTCCAATCCCATTCTAAAAGAATAGTAAATTTATCAATCTGAGTTGATCACAGCATTTTGAAATATCGAGGTTTAGCTTAATTTTAGCACACGAGATAAATAGTATTCAAGCATAAGAAGCACGACACATTTATAAACTAGTGATATTAGTCGGGACCACACAAAGTAAGCAGCAATACACAATCTTGAAGGCTTATCTAGTAAGATAATATACAATGAGGAAAAGAACCACAAAAGATGCCACAAGGGTAAACATCCTTCTGCTTGATTTGGTCTCCAACACCTAAGCCAAAGTAACAAAATATTAAATGGAAACTTTGAGATTAGAAAAAAGAATAATTGCGATCGTAAGATGATAAAATACCATCTTGAATTTATCCATTGTTCCAGAAAGAACTCCTCTGGAGGCATCCATATCGTTTCCCTAAATTCACAAGCTGGGAATTACAACATCACAACATAAATTCAGTATGTTGAATAGACAAACCATTCTATCCAGCATCCGGTTATGAGAATCAACTTCCTCGTGTATATCACCCGACCAGGAATGGAGTCAAATCACATCTTACCAAAAACTTCTTTTTAATTAGAAGTGCGTGCCAAGACCAGGAAAAACAGTTATTTTTTTGCAAAGGAAATGTTATTCTGAATAAAGGAAATGGTCAGATGGTGATTTTTAAAAACAGAAGTAAAAAAAAATTGAAAAATATGAGATTGTTTGCAAAATTATTTTATCTAAAATTAAGTTGTTTTTTTATTCTAATATTGCAAATACTAACAACTTTTGTTTAACAACTTTAAGTAAGCAACTAAAAGTTGCTTATAAAAACTCTTTCAAACACAACCTAAATATTTCTCCAAACTTAGGAGAAGGTAACACGTTATCGATTAAAACTTTGCGTCAATTGTCAATTTGTGTGGTTATTACATTATATGACGTTTTGTCACTAATTCATCAATCCGGGAACAGAAAATTCGGTCCGAACATAATATCTTGGTTTGGTTCTGTTTTTAGCTGAATACTCTTGGTTCGATACAATTTTAGTAGAAACTCTAAGGAGAAAAAAGATTGATAATTGATTTTTTTTTTATCATAAATTAATATTTGTAATAAAAAATTGAAAAATATAAAACAAAAATCTAATGGCAAACCGAATTCTTTTGGGTCGGCTCGAAAAACTTTGCTTTGGTTCCTTTCGGTTAAAACAGAAGCGATTGGTAGCCTATTTGCAACTATCGACCTTGACAAAGAATAGTAGCAATTCTTCCAAGTAAGACTTGAAACTTACAGTCGGGCTACATAATAAATGGAGATTACATTTCCATTTACTACCTAGATACTTAATTATGAGAAAAGTCCTCTTCTTCCTCCTCATCAAGAGTGGGGTTAATAACAAGAAATATGTGCTAGTTTCTGGGAGCCTGCACGGACTGTGAAGTGGCTACAATTTGAGCAGTGATATTGGCATACTGAATTGCTGTGTGCTGCAATCCATATCGATCTGGGAGGCCGTACTCTGCAAAGTTTGGTTCAATGTGTACAAAATGACCTGGTAGGGATCTTTTTGAAAGGGGCTTCCTGCCACAGATCAAAGAATTCCCCCATGATCTGATGCGACTTTGCCCATGATGAAATCGGTCGATACTCCATCTGCAACACAAATCAGTAGGCCCATTGATCAAGGTATGTAAGAAAGATCAGTGAATGCAACCTAGCTGTAATGGAGTAATCAAAGTTACGTGTAAATGCAGATATATTCTAATGCTGATAAGTAGACATGGCAAAGGATGATTTTAAATAAGAGCTAGTCCAGCTCTTATATGGGCTCAGGCTGAAGGTAACATATTGGTTCTCCTTTCATAAGTCCTCATGAATGGACCAACAATAAATCGAGGGAAAAAGATTCACATGTTACTCTTAAGAGCAGGGAAGTGATAACAGTCTAAAAATTGTGGATATTAAAGAAATTTGCAAGAAGAATCTCATTATTGAGCAGAAGGTGCATCCTTGTTTACTCCCTATTGTAAAATTGGAGTTTATCTATTCTGTTATTAGTTTAGGCCCCTCTACTAAGAATGTTTGTTCCAAACAAAGGTAAATAGCTGTTAAGCCTGTTATCACGTATATCCCTTTTCATCCATTCAATTCCTCAATTTTGAAACAAGTATATGTGCTCCTACTCAGTGATTGACACAATACAGTTAGAGATTCATGCAATCAAACCTAGACCAATGATAAGATGGACACCTACTTTTGCTCCAATAAAGACCTTGATTCATGATTATAGTAGAGTCCAACTTTTGCATGAATGCACCAACAACTATAACTTCTTTAGTGTTTTCTCTTTCCATTAAATATTTGTGTTCAAGGAAAAAGTTCCAAGGTGGTAAGAAACCCTGACAACTATGGATATTCCATGAGTTTTCATTTACATTTTTGAACTACATTGGTTTTAAGCTTTCTCCTTCTTAGTCCATATTCTCTCATATTCATATCCAAATTAATTAAAGTTGTAGATCACTTCCTGGTTCATCACCACATGATAAGAGGAAAGTGTGTTATCAAGGAACCAATATCCAACACCAAACTAAAAAACCACTACTCTAATCAGCTTTACGATGCAAACCAATTGTGCAAAGTATCAGAGCTTGGATCTGAAAGCAAAAAATTAACAACTTTGAACCCCAGCGGTCTATTTTCGTACAACCTAGAGCTATCCGTAGCCAAAAGTGATTCTATAAGAGAGCAGATTACCTCCATAACTATGCCCCTCAAATTTTCTTGGTGCATTGGAACCACCTTTCCTACTCGCAAATGAAAGTCACCAAGCTGATAGTGGGTTCCCTGGATAGTTTAAAAGACCATCAACATCTAAGCAAACTTCATTTTCGCTTAAAATCGAAGATGCAAACAATTTCAACAAGCACATTTCAAAATCCCTAACCTCAAAATTGAGAGCAACCCGAGTTTTATAGGACTGCAGTTTCTCCATTATCGTCTGAATACTTGACTCGGCCTCCACCACAAGACGCTGCCCTCTAATTACCAAGAAATATTTACTGGGCTGATCCGCCAGTGAAATCCCCACAAAATCACGAGGAAATTCATTCCCAATATTTTGTTCTTCCGCATCACCATAGAAAAATAAAATTAAGGTTTATAGGGTGTAAGAAGGGCGTTGAATTTAGCAAATAAATTGCACAAAATCTCACAATCAATCAGTAAACGAACCATTAGGAAAAGAAATTCAATTAAATTTAGAGATTAAAGTTAAAAAGACTACAAAATCTGATCGAAATTGGGGGCCGGAGAAAATACAAAGTTTGAGATACCTCTGAACATGGCCTTGTAGAAACTGAGAGTGGTTTTCCAGCGGCCTTCTTTAACGCCATGGATGGTCTCGGCGCACTGAGACACTTCTGAGAGGATCTGGGTGTTTACCGTCGTACCCGGGTTCGGCTGCCAGTGTAAAATCCTGCACACAACCATACGCGTTCGCAATTACAATCAATTGCATTTGGAGGAGATGGGAAATCATGACGCGAGTAACAGATTAGGGTTTCGAATTACCATTTTATGGGCATATTGTGCTCGAATTTGAATCTGGTTTGCACGACTTATGGAATTGCAAAACCCAGAACATATCAACCGTCTGGTATTTAAGTTCCTATTTTTAGTGCGGTATCACTCAAATTCATTTTCCGGTGAGGATTATTATTTTATCAAAATTATGGAAAGTAGAAGTACAAGTTTATTTATGTATGTACAAGTATATCATTTTACTATTAATATTAAGAAATATAATTAAACCTCAATAAAATAATAATTTTGGTATTAACAAAAAATATTCATTTAAGTAGGTTATTATTTTATCGAATATTATTTTTGTACATTGACTCATATTAGAACTGAAATAAATTATTATTCTAACGAGATTATTATTTTATCAAATATTTTTTTTATTAAGGTTTAACGGTAAAAAAATGTGTCTAATTGTTAAAGAGCTCGCTAACCATAATTTATTTCAGAAAATATAATAAAAATTAGTTAAATAATGAAACGTATATATTAAACACTAGTAAAACATAGTATCTGATGTAGCTTGTAAATAAATCTTATATATATAAAAAAATCTTTCAGTTTCAAATCAATTTCAATTCTCAATTCAATTGGATCCAATTGAGAATCTCATTAAATAAGGGGTAGATTTATCTATTTCTCATTTATCTATACATTAAGGACATATTACAATTGATAATTTCATTAAATGTTATAATATATCTAAATTAATTGATTTTTCTGTTAATTATATATATATATATATATGACATATTACAATTGATAGTTGATTAGGCTTATATATATATATATATATATATATATATATATATATATATAATTAGATTCAAACATTGGATTAACTACTTCAAAAGAAAATCTCGTAAATACTACCCTCAAAATACCTTAATAGTTTTAAAATAACCAATTAAATAAATTTAAAACAATAATAAAAAATAAAATTTCTCATAATTTCTTCTAAATTTGTCTCTCATAAATTACGTCAATATAGTGTGATTTTAATGTCAATGAATTTCAATTAGGATGTTTTCCAAAAAAAAAAACATTTAATGGAGATCAAGTCAATGAAATTCATTTCCTCCAATTTTTCGCCTTCCATAAAATACTAATATTTTATCATTGAAATAGATATTTTTTAACAACTTTTATGTTGTATTCATTGTTGGGTTATGAGTCAGTGGTTGATCTTAATAACCACTTAGAGGGTACTTACTTTTATTTTATCAATAGTTCTTATAATAGGACTTTCTGTTTATCGGTAATGGGGGAAATCATAGTGATTTTATACCATCTTGTATCCTTTGTGTAGTGTCGATAAGACTAGATGATGTAATAGGCTAGACTATTTGTGTTTTTCATTATCGTTTTTGTCTAAGTCCTGTAAGGGGTAAGTGTTGGTCTGATCTTCAGTAGAAAGTTACTTTCTAGAACCCCACGTCATCATTGTAATAGCTTGTGGTCACGAGTCATCAGCTGACTTCGATCAGTAGAAGAATTCTCTTCAATTGACCCACATCAGTAGAAGAACACAGAATCAAAGCTCAGTACCTTCAGAGTCATCAGCTGACTTCACTCAGTAGAAGATTCATTATCAGCAGACTCAGACGAAGAAGACAGAGATCGTATCAGGTCTACTGTATCCGACAGGAAACGACTCGAGTTTCAACATCTTTCGAAAGTCAGCAGAAGATCATACGAGGATGAGTGAGAGTCAACTCCGATGAAGACTGATGTCTGACAAGTCTCACCTACCACAAACCTCGACCAATGAGAAGCAGTCTAAGGTCTACCTGCTCTGACCAACTAAAGCTGCTCTCATGCACAGTGAGTCAGTGACCAACAACTCTGCGACAACATTTCGAACATATGGCCGTTTTCCTTGGACGTTTGTGACACGTGGCATCGTCCCCTCCAACGGACAAATACCTGGGTCACAACTATAAATAGAGAAGCCTTTCCGAGCTCCACGCACGGGATATTAAAGGGATTACACGCTCAAGCTTTCGAAACACTCTAGCACTTTTCACGAAGATCCAGCGAAGAACTTGCTCGTTAGAATATTTCTAGTTCTTCTCTCTAGAGTTTCTTTCTGTAGATCCCTCTTCTCTACCTAAGCTCAATTGTTATATCCATAGCTTAGAACCTTCGAAGGAGTTCACATTTCGTGACTGTTCTTATTGTAAGAACTCCTTCATAGTTGGAGAACATCCCCTCCCCTTCAAACCTCGGTTTGGATTGTAAAGTGGCTAAAGACTATAACTTAGAAGGGTTGCATCCAATGCGACGAGATACCTTGGCCGAGGCTTGCTCGATTAATCAACAAGACCTCATCGTTCGACGGGACCGTGGACGTAGGAGCTTGCGTATCCGAACCACGTTAAAAATCGCTTGTGTCATTTATTGTTTTATTGCATTGCATTCAAACCATCTTACAAAATCATACTTTGCATAAAACGAATTTGAAAGTGCACTAGCCAAAATTATTTGGTTTGCAAAAAATACGTTTTCAAATCGAGACGAAGTCTATCGGGCCCTACACTCTTATCCGCACTAAATCTCCGACTGAGAATCAAATACTGACAGAAGTCAGTAGGGGAAACTCAGTAGTTGACTCACTCTGACCCGCGATCAGAAGGTTACTATTTGGCACTGTTCATCAGTTACAACCTACAGCTCAGTTGTCCTTCGCGTTTGAGAATAAGAACTTGTACTCAGGTGTATTCAACCCCCCCCCCCTCTACACCTGACACTCGTCTCCGGACCAACAATTGGTATTAGAGCGTCGGTGTTCTCCTGATCATTAGTTCTGAAACTCTTGTCTACTCGAACAGATCCTGAAAACGTTTTCCACTGCACAAGCATCTCTTCATACATCCTTATATTCTCACCTATTAGTCTGACATGTCAGGTATACGGATGGTACCGATGTTCTCTGTGGAGAACTACACGGTATGGCGCGTAAGAATGGAGGCGCACCTTACATCGCTGCACGACAGCATAACTGATGTCCTAGAAATAGGACCTATCATTCCCATGATCGACATCGTTCAATATGCCGATGTGAGAGGTGTAGGAGCACAGACTGGTGCTAAATTTGCACAAGATAAATCAGCCTTCACGCTTGAAGAGAAAAAGTTGTACAACCTCGACCGAGTTGCGCGGAATGCAATCCTGACTACACTCAGCGATTCACACCTCGGGAGGGTGCAAGATTGTAAGACGGCAAAGGAACTTTGGGACGCCCGGCCGGCATCCCGAGCCAAGGAACCCCTCGTATTAAAGAGAACAAGCTCGAGCTAGAGCTTCAAAAGTTCGACACATTTGCCATGGAGCCCAACGAGACCATTGACGAGCTTAGCGTCAGATTTACAAACTAGATCAATGTGATCAACGGGCTGGGGAGGACGTTCACCAACAAAGAGATGAACACCAAGATCTTGAGAGCATTGCCTCGACTGAAGTGGCTTCCTTTTGCTATTTATTTACATCGCTCAGATATTAATGCTCTAACTCCTGATGTTATATTTTAAGAATTAAAGATGGAGGAATTCGAGCACAGCCTACCCCAACGATGTCCAGTGCTCCAGCTGACACCCATATAGATCATGCTCACAAAGCAACAGTCAGCAAAACTGGAGCCAACCCTATTTCTTCCAGCAAAACAGCAGCTGCGTCAGATGCTAAGTCTTCCGAGACTCCTGCTACTGATCAGCTTGCACTCATGGCTCTCAAATATCAAAGAGAAAAGGAAAGAGTTAGAAAGCTGAAGAAATATTACAGAGATTCTCCCTCAGGTAAAAAGGATTATAGAAAAAAGGGAAGAATCTAAAACTTCTACTGATTGCAGGAACGCAGAACCTGCTGCTAGTCCATCCAACGACTCAGCTGGAAAAGGCGGCAGTACCTCTGTGTGCTACAACTGCAAGAAGGAGGGACACTATCAGTACGACTGTCCCCAACTCTCAGCTGCTCAACGAGCAGAACGGCAGGCCAGACGGGAGAAATTTGCCCGAAGAAGGCAGGCCTATATCGCCGGAGAGATATCCGATGACTCAATAGAGGAAGATACATTCATGTCTTCTAAAGACGAAGCTGCATTTCTCGCCGTTGAGGTCGAAGAAACAGAACCTGAATCAACAGTTGAATATTGTCTGATGGCCAGAGAAGAGGCTGAGGTAAACTCGAAACTTAATATAACCTCCCCTTCACAAAGCACACACGACACATGCTCGGTCACAGATGAACCTCTAGACGTGATACAATCATATGATGATCTACTAGAGGAGCAGATTCAGCTAAGCAGAGAGTTCAGCAGAACTATTCATGAATTGGAACAGGTAAAGGCTGAGAATCAAAGACTTTCTTCTGATTGTCACGTCTCTACTGATTCAGAGAATCTGGTTGCGAGACTTAAGGAAGAGATTGAATCTGTTATGACTAAGTCTCAGCTTCAAGAAACTCAGTTATCAGTTCTGACCAAAGACAATTCTGAGAAAGATACTGAAATAGCCCGACTTAGTCAGAAACTCGCAGAAGTTGAAAAGAATTACGAATCACTTCGGAAAAGTGATGAGGTCTGGCGAGGACTGATGACTGA
This sequence comes from Lavandula angustifolia, assembly GCA_028984105.1. Classification (NCBI taxonomy): domain Eukaryota; kingdom Viridiplantae; phylum Streptophyta; class Magnoliopsida; order Lamiales; family Lamiaceae; genus Lavandula; species Lavandula angustifolia. The sequence continues at coordinate 14,206,764 of CM054822.1, forward strand.
ACAGTACCTAGGAGCTAAAGAGAAGTTGGAAAGCATGCTTAGAGCTCAAAGACCACTAGCCATGAAAGAAGGACTTGGCTACACTAATGAAGCTTCCACTTCCACTTCTAAAAGCTCAGAAATGCTGGCTGATAGGTTCGTCAGAGGAAAAGTTCAGATTTCTGAACCAACAACTCAGGCGAAGAACAAACAGAAGATGATTGCACCTCAGCCGAGCAACAAGAATCAAATGACCAAAGGTTCTAACCCCAGGACACCACGATCAAATTCAGGGGGAACCAAGAAGGTCAGGTGGGCGGAGCGAAGATAAACCACCGTATGAGCATCCAAAGACGGTATGGTTCGTACTTCTATGAGCCTGTGGTCGGGAGGAGCACAAAGCCTCGAAGAAGAAAACTCCCGAACCCAAAACGCGCCGGAAAAGTCGGTATCTCCCAGGCCCAGGTGGAGAAGAAAACTAACAAGGTTCAGAAGAATAAGTCTCAGACTCCTAAGGTCCCGAGACAGATCTAGGTCGCGAAATCACCAACTAACGCTTAAGGACCCAAACTGAACCAAAGGGTACCTAAAAATGTTTCTGTTTTGCAGGTGCATAAGGACCCTTGGATTGTGGACAACGGCTGCTCAAAACACATGACATATCAAAAGAGCCTGCTGACTAATTACGTACAAGAAGACGGTCCCAGAATTGAGTTTGGTGACAACTCTAAAGGCTATACAAGGGGATACGGAACACTGAACATTGGGACTGCTTCAGTTCCAAGAGTAACATATGTTGAAGGACTTCAACATAATCTCCTTTCGGTCAGTTAATTCTATGAAAACCTATTAAGACAAACCCTGAAAATGTCAGCAGCAAGCTACAGGATCTCACACTGAACGAAAAGATCCAGCATTGTTGGGATGATGAGTCAGACGATGAGGAAATCCAGACCCATCCCGCAGGCACTGTAGCTGACCTGGTTGATTCTACTGAAGAGAATCAACATCAGGTAACAACGGTCGATGAGGAAGCCCCAGTGGTAACTGAGACCTCTACTGAGAATATAAACTCAGGGGGAACGACTAATGTTCCTGAGCTAAATGCCCCTGAACTTGGAGACTCAGTAGATCCTAACCTTCTTACTGAAATGCTTCAGTCACAGAATAGCACTACTGAAATACTTAACACTCATGTTGATTGTACAGAAGTAATCTCAGAAGAAGAAGCCAAACTCAGACGTTCATGGCTTGACGCTCACTCTTCTGATCTTATCATAGGAGATCCATCAGCAACAGTAAGGACAAGAGCCAGATTAAGCCAAGGAGAAAGTTCTCTCTACTCCTGCTTCTTGTCTATTGAAGAACCTCAGACGATAGAGGATGCTCTCAATAATGCTGACTGGATCATTGCCATGCAAGAGGAGCTGAACCAGTTTGTCCGAAATGAAGTTTGGGAGCTTGTTGACAGACCTAGACACCAGCACGTGATCGGCACTAAGTGGGTCTTCAAAAACAAGCGAGATGAAAACAACGTCATTGTCAGAAACAAGGCTCGACTTGTTGCCAAGGGACACTGTCAAGCAGAAGGAATAGACTTTGATGAAACATTCGCCCCAGTCGCTAGATTGGAAGCTATTCGTCTGTTCCTAGCCTATGCAACTCATCAAAGATTTAAAGTATATCAAATGGATGTAAAGTCAGCGTTTCTAAACGGTGTACTGAAGAAAGAAGTCTACGTGGAACAACCGCCCGGCTTTCAGTAGGGACATCAGGTGTACAAACTTCGAAAAGCTCTGTATGGGTTAAAACAAACACCCAGGGCTTGGTACGATACCCTTTCAGACTTTCTGCGTCAGAAAGGTTTTCAGAAGGGGATAGTAGATCACACCCTATTCAACATCAAGTCAGGAGATGACATCCCACTGGTGTAAATCTACGTGGACGACATCATTTTCGGTTGCAGGAACGTGACTATATGTCAACAATTCGAGAAAATGATGAAGGAGAAGTTCGAGATGTCCATGATGGGGGAGATGACCTATTTCCTTGGATTTCAAGTGAAGCAATCAACTGAAGGAATATTCATCAACCAGGCAAAATACACTCGAGATCTCCTGAAAAGATTCGGCTGCGTCTCAAGCAAGCCAGTCAAGATCCCCATGAACACAAATTTTAAAATCGATCTACACAAAGAGGGAGCTTCTATTAACTCTACTGATTATAGAGCTATTATTGGTTCTTTATTATATTTAACAGGAAGCAGACCTAACATAACTTATGTTGTAGGTGTAGGTGTATGTGCAAGATTTCAGGCGAATCACAAGCGAAGTCATCTGGACTCAGCGAAAAGATTCTGCGATACCTGAAGGGAACACCTGATGCAGGGTTATGGTATCCTGCTGATGATAATCTGATACTAACAGGTTATTCTGATGCTGATTATGCAGGATTCATGATAGATCGAAAGTCAACTTCTGGAACATGTCAGTTCCTAGGCAGCAAGCTGATATCATGGTTTTCAAAGAAACAACATTCAGTGGCGACGTCCACTACTGAAGCTGAGTATATGGATGCTGGAAGTTGCTGTGCCCAGATCCTTTGGCTTCGACAACAACTACGAGATTACGGAATTACTCAAGATGAAGTGCCCATCTACTGCGACTCCACCCGTGCGATTGCTATAACTCAGAACCCAGTTCTTCATGCGAGATGCAAGCATGTGGACATTCGACACCACTTCATCAGAGACCATGTTGAAAAGAAGGATATCAGGATGGAGAAGATCCATACTGACAAGCAATGGGCAGACATACTGACCAAACTACTAGCTGAGAACAAATTCAGAGAATTATCAGTTGAGCTAGGTCTACTGGATCCTACTGACTCAAATCGCAAGAGGGAGTCGATGCGATAGGTCGAAGTCGACTCGCATTTCGATTCGATCGGGAGAATCATACAAGATACGTAAGGGGGAACATGGTTATCAGTACCACAAAGATCCTCCTGAGTCATTACGGTAACCAGCTGATCGTAAAAGTTCAGCTGAAGAGGTTTGCGTAGTTAAAATACTTAATATTCTCATAAGCATGCTCGCACTTATTAAATCAGTTGTTTGCATTCAGTAGCATGATGTGCATTTATTTCCCGCCATTAATTTTTAAGGTTTAAGTCAGTAGAAACCGTTCTCATTTAAAAAGGCCTTTAATGCTACCTGCAACGCATTTAATACATGTCTTCTCACATTACTTTATCTGCGCATATCTTACATGGGTCTAGATTAGAGGCGGCTAATGTAATCATTCATTTTATAACATCAGATCACATCCATCATTAAAAAGCGAGATTTTATACCAACCGTCCGATTAAAAACGTTTGATATTCAAAACTTTTAAAATCTCCCCTTTTATCTCTAATCCTATTTTCTACGCCATTTTCACACTTAGAGCTCTTCAAGCATTCAGTTTTTACTCTCGCTCTCTCTCAAAACTGATTACTCTTTTCAACTCAAGCTCTGTGTTACGGTAATTTCTTAACCTTCTGCATCACTCGTATCTAACTTACTCTATTTTCAAGTGCTAACGAGTTTCTTGCAGCTAACTATGGCGATCGTTCAGACCCCGCACAACATTGAGGAGATCATCCAGTCAAGGGTTCTCTTCGAACCGATGATGGTCCTCCACCAAGCAGAACTCCCCTATCTTGAGCCCGTCTTCTCGGCTCTTGAGGAGTCAGGCCTGACGCTTCTTGTGATGAAGCAACCTCGTTCATATCTTCCCCACCAGGTGGCCGAGCTATACTATAACTGACGTTCCGTGGAAGATACTAATAGAGAAGTATCGGAGATCGCTTACATGAGGGAAGTGGCCCCTCAGAAGTTGGAATCCAGCCATGCCGACATCAACATCAGGGCAGTGCTAAAATCCTCATTCGATCTTCCGAGTTAAGGGATGTTGGTCCGGAGACGATAGTCAGGTGTAGAGGGGGGGGTGAATACACCTGACCATGGTTTCTTTTTCTCAAACGCGAAGGACAGTTGAGTTGTAGGTTGCAACTGATGAACAGTGCCAAATAGTAACCTTCGATCGCGGGTCAGAAGTGTGCCAACTACTGAGCTCTCCTACTGACTTTTATCAGTACTTGAAACTCAGTCGGAGACGTTGTGCGGATAAGAGTGTGGGGCCCGGAGATTCATCTCAGTTTGAAAATGTGATTTTCACAAATAAAGTAATTTTTGGCTAGTGCGCTTTGAGAATACGTTTTATGCAAAGATATGATTTCGTAACGCGTTTGTATGCAATGCAATAAAACAAGAAATAACACAAGCAATTTTTAACGTGGTTCGGATACGCAAGATCCTACGTCCACGGTCCTGCCGAACAGGGGTTCTTGTTGATTTATCTGAGCAAGTCTCAGCAAGGAATCTGTGCACTGGACAAACCCTTCTAAGTTATAGTCCTTAGCGACTTTACAAATCAAACTGAGGTTTGAAAGGGAGGGATCATCTCCAACTAGGAAGGAGTTCTTACAGTAAGAACAATCACTAAAAGTGAACTCCTTCGAATTTCTAAGCTATAAATTTGGCAATGAGCTTAGCTAGAGAAGAGGGATCTAAAGAACTCTAGAGAGAAGAACTAATGATATTCTATTGGGCAAGTTCTTCGCTAGATTGATCTTGAATGTGCTAGAGTTGTTCGAAAGCTTGAGCGTTTTTCCCTTGATATCCCGTGCGTGAGGCTCGGATTTCTTTTCTATTTATAGTTGTGAGCAGGCATATGTCCGTTGGAGAAGACGATGCCACGTGTCACAAGCTTCCAAAGAAAATGGCCATAAATTCGAATTGTTGCGAGCGAGTTGTTGGACACCGTACATGAGAGCAGCTTTAGTTGGTCGGAAGCGAGATAAAGCGTTGTCGGCTTCTCATTGGTCGAGGTTTGTGGTAGGTGAGATTGTGTCGACATCGGAGTTGACTCTCTCTAATCCTCGTATGTCTTCTGCTGACTTTCTAAATGACTTTAGCGGTCGAGTCATTTTCTCGTCGGATCTGATAGACTTTAAGCGATCTTTGTCTTCTTCGTTTGAGTCGGCTGACAAGAGATATTCTCTTGAGTATGGTCAGCTGATGACTGCGAAGGTACTGAGCTTGCATAGAGTTCTTCTGCTGATGTCTGTCAGCTGATGAGGTGTCTTCTACTGAGGCGAAGATCAGCTGATGACTTAAGAACGCAAGCAATTACACTGATGACGTGGGGTTTTGGAAGGTAACTTCGATAGAAGATCAATCCAACATTTTACCCCGTACAGGACTTAGACATAAAGATAAATACATAAAAACAGTCTAGCCTATACATCATCTAGTCCTATCAAGATACTACACTACTGATATCAGCTGGGTTTTGGGATCTTCAATTCCATAGTACTACTATGATTTCCCCCAATATTATTTTAACCACTAACAGTTGAATACCATCTACTGACTCATAACCCAACAATTTCCCCCTAATTGATGATGCCAAAACCTCTATAAAATATAAAGAAAGAATACTAAACTACTGACATAGATAGACTTCATGGCCGAATCGATTAGCCTTAAGAGTTCAGTAGTTGAGAGATAGGCAAAATCAGAGAAACGGTTATGTGTGAGTGTGTGTCAGATCACTTCAGTGATCAGTTGTGATAACGAAAACACAACCAAGGGCCGTAAGACAATGAGTAATTGTCTGGCTAGAAATAGGAACTGATATATATGGACATGAAGATTACAAGGTTCCTATCTCTATTACAAAAGAAATGATAAGAAGATCATTGCTGACGTCTGAATCTCTGGGTTCTGCTCCTGAAATCTGTAGACCTATCAGCTGGAGGTTCCAAACCATAGTATTTATAAATCCTTGCTCGCAAAGTCTGGATTTCCTCGAGATCAGCAGGTAGATCAGAACTAAGGTCATGATGATAAGCAGCTGCTTCGATTGAAGGATTATAAAAGGAAGAAATCGATACCTCCTCCTTCGTATGTTGTCGCGGCTTTGATTGTTGCTCCTGTGTCAGATCTTCTGATCTGTGTCCCGGCCTTTTTCTTCCTCTGGGTGGTCAGAGAACTGAAGAAAATAAAAATATCGTCTCTCTCTTACTCACGATCGGCGTGTGTAATTATGCGGAGTGCGTAATCTGTTTCTGAACAGAATACTGATATATATAGGCTTCAAAAGCCAATATAATATTAATATATTTGTAGCTCATTAATTTAATTATATTCCAATGGGCTTCCACATAATTAGCCCATCATATAATTAATTAATCCACTGGGCTACTAATATTTATCAATTAATTGGCCCAGCCAATTAATTCCAGATAAATAACATTATTAAATAGTGTAAAAATACATTAATCCATTAATAATGAATTCTGAGAGACAATAAATTACTAGGCAACTAATTGGGCCAGATCAGGGATCCAATACTAGAGATTATGAATGTGAATATTAATTTTTATATGCTTCATAAGTAAGTTCACTGACAAAATAAATTAATTAACATATTTTTATATATCTTGAGTAGTATCACGCGACCTTATTAACACACATGAACTTAATCAACCGGTCGAGTTTAGTGTGCTAATCCTTTCGAGTTCCTTAGGGGGATATTATCAACTCAATTAGCAAGGATACGGTTACAAGATATAGATAACCAGTCTAAGCTATAAATAACTACTATCTACCAAGATACGTAGATCCAGTCACAATGACATTCACCATAGTAATTCAAAGTGATAGATAGCTATAAACACTCAGCTGGAATCTTATATGTTTATGATCAGCTAGGTTACCGAGATGTTTGGTTCTCCACTAAGGTCATTTAGAAAATAACATTTCACTATGATCCATCAATATACCAACTTCAGTGTATTCACTATAGACAAGTAGACAAGACAAGCTACTTCTTATCTAAACTGCAGCTTAAACCAACAACTTGTCTTAAAGTTGTCTCAGCTGTGATAACTTTTTATATTTCTTGTTAGTTCAACCAGTTGTATAGTCATCTGTAATCTACGACACACTACACAATCTAACTATTATACAACATAAATGATTAAACATGTGCAAATATATTAAATTGGATAGAAGAATAAAACAGTGTAAAGGAAAACACATTGTATACAAGCACAAAAGTTGCTTCCAGTATACAAAATTCTAACAGTAACTGCTTATCTATATGGTTTACTAGATAGGGACATATACATGAAAACCCTCAAATGATTTAAATTGCCTGAAGCATATAAAGTCAATACCCAAAATCATGTTTTTAATTAAACTGGAAAAGTCGTTGTATGGGCTGAAACAATCTAGACGTATGTGGTATAATAGACTCAATGAGTATCTCTTGAAAGAAGGATACAAAAATGATGATGTCTTCCTTTGTGTTTTCGTAAAGAAAACTGACAATGGATTTGCAATCATAGCACTTATGTGATTGTTTTGAATTTAATATGGATTCCTAAAGAACTCAATAAAACTTTTGAATACTTAAAAAATGAGTTTGAGATGAAGGATTTAAGAAACACAAAATTCTGTCTGGGTTTGCAAATTGTACGTGTCACTGAAGAACTATTTGTTCATCAATCCTCATATACAGAAAAAGTCTTAAAGCGTTTTTAGATGGATAAAGTGCATCCATTATCATCATCAATGGTTGTTAGAATACTTGATGTGAATAAAGATCCATTTCAACTTGTTGAAGATGACGAAAATGATACTTGATCCTGAAGTACCATATCTTACTGCAATCGGAGCATTGACTTATCTAGCTAATTCCACAAGGCCTAATTTAGCTTTTTCTGTAAATATTCTCGCAAGATATAACTCTGCACGCACCCAAATACATTGGAATGGTGTTAAGCCCATTCTATGTTATCTAAAAAGGTACCATTGACTTTTGATAATACTCCGAAAGTTCTGGGTATTCTCTATTGGGGTATGCCAATGCAGGTTATTTGTCTGATCCATATAAAGCCAAGTCACAAAATGACTATGTTTTTACATGTGGAAGAACTGCTATATCTTGGAAGTCCGTTAAGCAAACCGTGACTGCAATATCATCAAATTATTTTGAAAAAATTTCAATCCTTTAAGCAAGTCGAGAATATGTGTGGTTACGGAATATGACAAGTCATATCCAAGAGTCGTGCAAATTTGCTTCTCCAAAGGACAATCCAATGGTGTTATATGAAGACAATGCCGCTTGCATCACGCAATTGAAGGGAGGCTACATTAAAGGCAGTATAACAAAGCATATCTCTCTCAAGTTTTTCTACACATATGACCTCCAAAAGAATGGCGACATCAATGTCCAACAAATACATTCAAGTGATAATCTGACAGACTTATTCACAAAGGCATTTCCGACATCAACATTCAAGAAGTTGGTACACAAGATAGGCATAGGCGGAGCATCTATACTCTTTTTCCTTCGACCAGTTTTTATCTCATTAGGTTTTTCTAGCAAGGTTTTAACGAGGCAACAATTTTTCTTTAGGGATAATCAATCAAGGGGAGTGTTGTAAATAGATTTACCATATATATGATAATTATATGTAAACCCTAGAGACCCATAAACCCAACTCTATAACTCTATAAATAGAGGTCTATAACCTTCATACTAATACACTTCTTATTCCCGGTCTTTCCACTCTTCCCTATTCTCTCTTGTTTATAACAGTACAATGAATTGTATCTATTTATTACGGAGTAATAGATGAAATTCATTGTTTCTTAAGAAACAAATCTTTGGAGGAAGGTAGATTTATTACTCATTAGTTCTTTTGATGCAATTCAAATAAATATCAGGTCTTTAAATGAATTAAAGAATAATTAAAAATAAACTAAATCACATTAAACGAAATTGAATTGATAATTTTAAATAATTATTAATTTATGTCGGTCAATAGGCATGTACATTTTATGGAAATTATTATATTATCGAATGGTTGATTTTTTACATTAACATAAGTCAGCGAAAAAGTATTATTTTAGAAAAATAATTTCCTTTGTCCTATTAAAAATATTATATTTTTTTGTATATGAAGATTAAGAAAATGATATTTTGTAATATATATTGTTTGAGTTTTGGCTAATTAGTTTATATCCATACTTTATTTGCTTAAAAAAAAATACTTTTAATGGAACAGTCTATCTGAAAGAGGCCGCTTATAATTAGATGCATGGAATATTAAATTATGCTTATTGTACGTAGATAAAATGCTGGCCCATCTTAGCCTAGCCCAGTATGAACCATTCACCTTTCATTCGCATTAGAAAAGGTACAATTTTCTAAAATTATACTCGTTTCCATTTCTGCCAAAAGATTGTTATAAAATGAGATATCATTGCATATTAGTTAAGAATATTGCATATTAATGCAAAGTTCGACGATAAAAAAAAAAAAATTAAACTTATTAACAAGTTACTAGGAGCGGAATATAGGGAATTAATTAGAAAGAAAGAATGGTGATATGAGGAGGTGATGGAGAAAAGTAAAGAAAAAAGATGGTGTAATGTGATAAAGAAGTGAGTGTGATAGATTCAAGAGATCCGAGAGGAACACACGCCCAATTTGCAATATGCAAACCCTAATTTATTTACAGAAAAAATCAGACCCCCTGACACTACCGTCAAAACCCTATTAATACTAGTGCCCCATACAATTATTAAAATAGGAAATTAAAATAAGGGAAATATAAAATAGCAACTAAAGTAAATATAAAACACGATTCTTGTTTCCAAAAGACGTTGCTCCAGATTAGGCCGATCTATTGCGCCTCTTGTACACCAGCCACGGTCTCCCACTCGTCTCCACATTCACCACTTCCTCGTCCGCCCTTGGTATCGTATCAACTTCCTCCCCCTCCATAATTGCCTTGTCCTCAAGGCTAAAAGTTGGAAATTGCTGACGGAGCTCCGTGATGTCCACCCAAGTGGCTTCCTCAGCTGAACGATTTTTCCAGTGCACTAATCCTTCGTTTACCCATCCTTGCGGCGTTCGACGCGCCTGATATTGTAACACTGCCGCTGGCTCGAAGATAGCAACGCCTCCATCATCTAAGGATTTCGGTAAATCTTTCTCGACCGGATGATCTCCCGACATTCTCTTTAACTGGCTAACATGGAAAACATTGTGTATTCGGCTTGACGGAGGAAGTTGGAGTTCATAGGCCACCGACCCCACCCGGCGAATAACACGAAACGGTCCATAGAACTTAGCGGAAAGCTTCGAATAATTACCTAAGGCCATGGAAGCTTGACGGTAAGGGCGTACCTTAAGGAGGACTTTGTCACCAACAGCAAACTGAATCTCTCTCCTGTGTTTGTTTACTTGAACTCGCATGCGTTCTTGTGCCAAGTGAAGCTCCGATTTCAGTCGCTGGAGTATATGATCACGGTCTTGGAGGACTAGCGAGACCGCTTCAACTCTACATTCCGCCGGAACATGACGATGTAATGTGGGAGGAGTCCGCCCGTACACCACCTCGAAGGGTGTGATTTTCACTGCCGTTTGGTACGAAGTGTTGTACCAATATTCCGCCCACGCGAGCCAAGTGGCCCAACGGCGTGGTTGGCGGGACGAAAAACAACGCAAGTAAGTTTCCAATACACGATTCAAGACTTTGGTTTGACCGTCCGTCTCTGGGTGGTAAGATGTACTGTACTTTAACTTGGTTCCCTGCAATGCAAATAGCTCCGTCCAAAAACTGCTGAGGAAAATAGGATCCCGATCGCTAACAATAGATCGCGGCAGCCCATGTAATTTCACTATATTCGTCATGAACAAATCAGCCACCTTCTTGGCAGTTAACGACATTCTTAGAAGAAGGAAATGGCCATAGTTGGACAAACGATCGACAACCACCAAAATACACGAGAACCCTTGAGAAACGGGCAACCCCGTGATGAAATCCATGGATATATCTTCCCAGATCTGTTCCGGAATAGTCAAGGGTTGCAATAAGCCAGCTGGAGATTGTGTTTCGTACTTGGACTGTTGGCATATGAGACAGTCACGCACATACTCCTTCACAGTCCGGTACATTCCGAACCAATACACGCTAGTAGCAATGTGGCGATATGTTCGCAGCGTCCCCGCGTGTCCCCCGGCTGGAGTATCGTGGAATTCGTGTAATAATCGGGGTATCCATGAGGAAGAACGCGGAATTACAATCTGCCCCTTATGCAGCAAGCGTCCCTCCACTACCGAAAATCCCAGTTTACTGTTCGGGTCTGAACCCAAAGCGGTTACGATATCCTGTAGCTCCTTATCAATTTTCTGCTCTTGTAACACCTCCGGCAACCCCTCCCAAATATGTCCACTTATAGCATGACACACGCCCTCATCATGCTGCCGAGACAATCCATCCGCCGCCTTGTTGGTAATTCCCGGCTTATAGACAATGTCAAATTCGTACCCCATTAACTTGGCTAACCAATTTTGTTGTGCTGGTGTGACGATCTTTTAATGTATCAGATGTTTGAGACTGTGGTGATCCGTACGGAATATGAACCGTCTACCAATTAAATAAGGACGCCAGTGCTGAATGGCAAGAACTAACCCCATGAGCTCGCGCTCATAAGCTGATATTTGGAGAGTTCGGCTACTTAAAGCCTTGCTGAAAAAGGCTAGGGGCCTTCCTTGCTGCATTAATACAGCTCCTACGCCGGATCCGGACGTGTCACATTCTATGACAAAGGGCTCGTTGAAGTCGGGCATGGCGAGAACAGGGGCCGTAGTCATGGCTTTCTTGAGGAACTCAAACGCCTCTTGTGCGTGAACCGACCACACAAACTTGGGTAGATTATCTTTCTTGAGAAGTTGTGTCAATGGGCGAGCGATAAGACCATAATCACAGACAAATCGCCGATAGTAACCGGTCAACCCGAGGAACCCCCGCACGGCCGTTATTGATTTGGGTACCGGCCAATCGGTGATGGCCTTAATTTTCTCCCCATCCATGTGGACGCCGGCTGCTGAAATTACGTGACCCAAATACTCAACTTGGATTCTGCCGAAGGCACATTTCTTAAGGTTTGCTCGAAATTTGTTGTCATGTAGGATTGTCAACACCGTTTCCAAATGTGCTTGGTGATCCTCCCACGTGCGGCTATAAACGAGAATGTCATCAAAGAAAACCAAAACAAATTTGCGCAGGTACGGGCGAAAGACATCATTCATAACTGCTTGAAAAGTGGCCGGAGCATTTGTTAAACCAAATGGCATGACGAGGAATTCATAATGCCCTATGTGTGTGCGAAAAGCAGTCTTATGAATGTCGGCATCATAGACGCGAATCTGGTGATAGCCGGATCTCAGATCTATTTTCGAGAATACCGCAGCCCCGACTAATTCATCCAACATCTCCTGTATGACTGGAATCGGGTATTTATCAGCCATTGTACTCTTGTTGAGCTCCCTGTAATCCACGCAGAACCTCCAACTGCCATCCTTCTTTTTAACTAACAACACCGGGCTGGAAAACGGGCTTGTACTCGGCCTAATTATTCCAGACAACATCATGTCAGCCACCATTTTTTCGATCTCATTCTTTTGGTGGTGACTATAGCGGTACGGCCTAACAGACACCGGACCTTTTCCCTCCGCCAATTCAATTTTATGATCCGCATGTCGTTTGGGAGGAAGACCCGTTAGGTCACCAAAAACCCCGTTATACTTCTTTAAAATGTTATGCACCTCCGGATATTCGATTCTTTGATCTATGGTCTCCTGCGTCATAATCCAGCACTGTCCAGGGTCCAAGATAATCGCCGTATATTCCACTTCCTCCATCTCCAACAGCTTGCGCAAAGAAGCAGCTTTCCGTCCCGGAGCCCCTTTCCCAAACAAAGTTATCCAACGCCCCGTTTCTTTATACTTTAGCCTCTCCTCATCCCAATGAATCCGGGTTTCCCCCAACGTACGTAGCCATGCGAAACCCAAAATTAAATCCACACCTCCTATCGAAAAAATATGGTAGTCCGCTTTAATCAACACCTCACCCACAAACAACTCTACCCCACGACATAACCCTGTTGCACTCGTTCTATGGCCATCCCCCAACCTAACTGCAAATTGAATTGCTTGATCCATTTGAAGATTCATTTTGTCTGCCAGATTAGTGGAGACAAAGTTGTGCGGCGCTCCGCTATCGACTAATATGGTTACCACTGCGCCTCGCATTTCTCCCAACAACCGTAACGTCCTCGGTCCGGAAATTCCCACGGATGAACGTAAGGACAATTCAGCATACTCAGCTTCGTCACCCCCATCACCGGCAGTCTCCCCTCCTTCTTCCAACACCACTTCTTCTAAATCCAACGTTGGAGCTTCATCATCGTCCACTAACAGAACTCTAAACGACCCTTTAATGCACTCGTGATGCAATGGATGGTAGCGCGTTTTACAGCGGAAACACAGTCCCTTTTTCCGCAAAACTTCCCTCTCGGAATCCGTCATCCTCCTAAATGGGGCTCGGGTAGAGCCCCGACCCCCCGATTCCAACCGTCCCGCCCTCCTCCTCCGCCCCGGGGCGGCCGCCATGAACTCCCGCGGGTGCGGGCAGTGCTAGCCGGACTGGAGGCGGTCCAACTCTCGGCAGTGGATGGTAGGATCGACGTGGTGGGCTGGACCCACGCTGATACTGCTCACCGGTCTTGACTCCCCGTATGGTAGACTCGACAATGCGGGCCTTCATCTCCGCTGCTTCAAGAGTCAGCGGTTCTTGTATTCGCACTTGATCGCGGATCGGATCTCTCAACCCCCTCACAAACAACCCAACAAAATCCAATTCAGACAAATTCTTAATCTGAATCACCAGTTGTGTAAATTGATCCATATAGTCTCTCACAGTAGTCGTCTGTTTCATTTCCGCGAGCTTGCCCAAAGCGTCGTCTCCGTTACGCTCATCAAATCGTTTGATCAGAGCCTGCGCGAACTCGTCCCAAGTGAAAAATGTTTGCCCCCTTTTAAACCAACGATGCCAGTGTAGCGCTGCGCCCTCCATCGCCACCATCGCGCTTTAACCGATTTGCCTCTGAACACGGATAAAGTTCGAGATGTTGGTCGGCTCGAGAAAGCCACCCTAAAGGATCTTCGCCGTTAAAGATAGGTAGGTCGGGAACCGTAGGACCGGTGGGACCGCTTTCGTGTTCACCATCGGTGGAAGGCGTCTCATTCTGCCCGCCGTCCGGTGGTGTGACGCCACTGTCGGTCAACTTGCGGACTGTCGTCAATAAAACCTCCATATGTAGATCGAATTTTTCGTGGCGAATTTTCGTCTGCGATTGTTCTTCCGTCAAGATGCTAAGTGTCTCATCCATACGCGTCAACGTTTCCTCCATGGTAGTAACCCGAGATTCCAATCACGTTTCCACCATCGAATCTCCCCGTTGTGGATCCGGCAGGTCGGACCACTGATAGATTCAAGAGATTCGAGAGGAACACACGCCCAATTTGCAATATGCAAACCCTAATTTATTTACAGAAAAAATCAGACCCCCTGACACTACCGTCAAAACCCTATTAATACTAGTGCCCCATACAATTATTAAAATAGGAAATTAAAATAAGGGAAATATAAAATAGCAACTAAAGTAAATATAAAACACGATTCTTGTTTCCAAAAGACGTTGCTCCAGATTAGGCCGATCTATTGCGCCTCTTGTACACCAGCCACGGTCTCCCACTCGTCTCCACATTCACCACTTCCTCGTCCGCCCTTGGTATCGTATCAGAGTGGCAGGGCAAGGGGTGACCAATAAGAAAAAAGTGAGTGGGGTTTGAGATTTTACAAGTTCAGAGCTACAGATGTGTGCATATAATAAGGGATGTTGTAGAAAGCCTGCAAAAGTACACACACTTGAACCAAACACATCACTGCCAACCCATGTAAAAATCAAAGCATCTTTTATTACATCTCCCTCTCTCTCTCTCTCTCTCTTAAATTCCCTTTTAACCCAGTCAATGTGACACCAACACTCCTTTGGTAGAAATTCAATCATGGTCCTAGAAAGATAACAGACCCTAGAGCGAATTTTTCTATTCTAGACCAGGTCTACAACTTAAGTTATAAACTTGGTGGTTAAAAATAAAGACATATGTGATATTTTGAAAATAAAAAATTATTAAAAAATATAACTTCTATCCTAGACCACAAGGTCTTGTAGACTTGATCTAGGATAGAAAAATTCCCCTAGAGCCAAAGCAACAGATAAATCGTGAGAGAGAGAGAGAGAGAGGAGAGAGGAGAGAGGAGACGGAGGAAGGTGGCAGTCAATATCTTCTGATGAAAAAAGAGTACACAACATGTGGCAAAATTGGCAGATGTCTTTCCCACTACAAATACTACAAGCCTATACTACTAACACCAAACCAATTACAATCTAGAATACCATAATCCCACTTAAATTAAAAATATAATTAAAAAAAAAACTCCATTTATTCTTCCCTCTCAGCTCCATTTTTCTGCAAGAAAAAACACATGCATACTGTTATCTCATTGTGTGGACAAAATTAGGGTTAATTACAAGAATGCAACTCACCATTTTTGGGTGATGAAGAAGTCATGCAGAGAATTGGGGATGGAGATTGAGAGCTGAGTCCGGTGACTCGGCATTTTCTCCTCCGAGTTGTTCCAAGAATCGGTCTCCTTGGGCGCCCACTCGTCCAGAAAATGGTGCATTACTTTCTTGGGCTGTTCATCCGTCGCCTCGAAGCTTTGCGAATCCGAAGAATACGAACCCATCGTCAGTTTGGATGAAGAATACGAATTCGAATCAGCCGAGAAAAACGCATGCTCGTCGCTTTCCCCTTTCATTCCGTACCCATAGCTGCTGTTCCTGCATTCGCCATTGTTGCAGATGTTTATGAATTCACATTATAATGCGTGAGTACTGAGTTATTGATGGATTAATTGATTACCTGCAATCTTTAGGTGGAAATCGCGATTGGCGATTGGGTTCGAGGAAGAAATTGGTGTTTTCCGGAGACGACAAGGCGAAGGGAGGAGTCTGAGAAGACGAGAAATGAGGATAGAGAAAGTGCGATTCGGAGGGCAGCTGGGCGGCGGCTGCGGTCGTGAGATAAGGAGAAGAAGAAATGGGAGGCGGGGGCACGGCGGTAATTTCCACAGGCTTTCTTGAACGGTTTCTGCCTCTGTGCATGTGCCTCTCGCAGTATTTGGAATCTGGGTAGGCCTCTTTTGAGCACCGCCATTTCTTGCCGTCTGTTCTTCTGCACCGCCCCGGCTCCGGGTCTATCTTCCGCCCAAACCCCATGTGGAAGCCATTCCACCCAACTGCAAAATCAATCAACAAATTAATTTCAATCAATTTAATTAAAATGAATGAGCCTCATACTGTGGTGGGATTGGTGGATGAGCAGCTTGGAAGAGAGAGAAGAGTCGAGACTTGTTCTAATGGTGAAGAGGAGATCTGGCGGGATAGGCATGCCGGAGACCATGTACTTGAAGACAAGAGCTTGGTGTTCAAGTTCTTGCCATTGTGATGCAGTGAAAGGGAACCTGCTCATCATCAGCTCAAATGGATAAATGGATTCGAGAGAGAGAGAGAGAGAGAGAGGTGGGGGAAGGAAGGATTAAGGATAATGGTTAGGAGAAGCAGAGTAGGTATATTTATTTGAGTTGCAGAATCTTGTGTACATGGATACTAATGGTTCTGATCACACAGAGCGTTTTACTGTACAGAGTTATGAGTCGTGCAGAGCAGGAACAGAAGCAGGAGCAGGTCTGTGGGCATCTGCTGCTACAACTATGCAGCCTTTATGGCACCTCCTGCCACTGACAACTACACGGAAATCCATAAGCAACCCACCACAACTCTCTCTCTCTCTCTCTCTTTCTTTCTTTCTTCATTTATTATTATTATTGTTATTATTATTATTATTACATCAAAGCTTATTACAATTGGTTGGTGTCTCTCAGTGGATGGATCATGAGAACATCGTACGGCTTTCACTACTTTTACTGCTGCTCTATCCCTTTTCCTTTTCTTCATCTCTCTCTTACTTTTACCACTTCTAAATACCCACTCACTATTTCTTATTTCTCTCCCAACCACCCACATGACACAGCACAAGTGGGAATGTAAACTGAACTGGCGGAAGAGAAATGGTCATTTTGTAGAGAAATGAGTGAGAATCTCAACATCAAAATCACACTGGAACAAGTTTCTACCGTTGAGTATGGTATAAAATTAATTGATGGTGCAGTTCAATAAAATCTTATATTATTCATCCATCAGATTATAGTACTATATATCAAGTAAAGAATTCAATGTAGATGGTCCTACTTGAGTCAACAATTATTCCTAAATCCTAAAGACTTTGAGATTATTATCATCACTAATTTTGAGTAGCAAGATGAGAAATCTGGCAAGTAATAAGAGTTGGGAGGTTGGAGACACATCAATACATTGAATATGATATCTACTCTGACTGACATTATAACACATTTCACAGTGTTCCTGTTGGTGGTGGAGTGAGTGGTCCTCTTCTCTGATACACTCACTCACAGGAAGGAAGGCCCAATGTTTTGAAGCACAAAACAAAACATCTATTTCACCCCCACACCCAACTATGTTTTTCATATTCAAATACTCTCATGCTAATCATTCGGTTTCCCCTTTTCATTACAAGTAGTATACCCAACCTATCCCTAACTAGTTTGCTTTGTTCCGATTTTAAGTTGGTAGTTAGCATTCCTTCCATCAACAAACTTCCTTCAACTACTCAAATCCGTAGATACGAGAGCAATGAGGCTGATACACACTGCATGAATGCTCCAAATTATTCCACAATCAAAAAAAATGTAGGTTGGTCATATTTAATGCTTAAACAGATCGAGTAGTCATGACTCATTAGTTCTTTCCCTATCAAACATAAACATACCTTAGCAAGAACAGAGAGATTCCAAGTAAGACTGCAGGATCCTAATAAACCCTTTGGCAGCTTGAACCGACAATTGTTGTTAAATAAGTCCAAAACGGCATTTTAATATACACATAACATTATTTTCTCATCTACAAGTAGAAAGAAGACGACCATATATTTCCTTTTCTAACTGAATCGTAAGACCTGAATTATTTTCTTCAGAATAAGGATTGAATAGGTAAAAGTCATGAACTTTGCATGCACTTGAGAATAGAAGGCAACAGATTGCAAAAATCTGAGATTAAATTTTACCTGGTTTCTATTTGCATCCACCAGGACCACATTTGTCAACTTCGCCGGCAGCTTTGGTCGTTTTGTTCTTTACACCAAAAGAACATAACATGATAACATAAATAATCTCAAGAGAAAATATAGTAGAGCAGTGTGAGTAAGTAATTGGAAAATGTACCCAAGACACACTAAAAAAGTTTTGTAATCTTAGGATCTGTTCAATTTGATCCCCACATCCCAAAAAGTCAAATTGCAAGAGTGAATTACAATTACACAAGCAGGTCACTTGGAAAGCCGAAATCATTAAAATGAAACACGAGGATAATTCAATCGAAATAATAGATTATGGTGTAGCTCATCTTGTGATCTGCAGGCTCACCACAGCGCACTGATCGAGACAAAATCCTACGACAAATTTGTAGAATTTCTTGAAGCAAAGCAAATTGAAGACACCAGCATATGAATTCCCCAGAAATTTTACTATCAAACTCGTATGAGACTCAATTCAATAGCATAAATCAAATCTGAAGAAATATAGAGCAAAAATATGGAAACTTACTATGTAAGGGACAGGGGCATCCAGAAAGTCCAGCATGTCATCTGGCATTATCTACAAATAGTTTTGTTAATAAACATACCATTAAATGATTTCAAGCAAAAATAACCCAACAAAACAAACAGCAATGTACTGGCGTTAACAAGCTCTGCCACTGATAAGGTCCAATGAGGGGGATAAGTGACAAAACTAAAGCAGACAAAATACACTGCGGAGGATCAACCAATTAAGTGCATTGAACTTGGTTTCAAGTACAAATTGGATGACCCATAAAGAAATAAAAGTCTTATAAAGCATAGGGAAATGATTAAAAGGATCTGTAATTTTCTTCAAAGAAAACTTATCACAAGAAACTCAGTATGTAGATATAATGTCCAATAGCTGTATATGTAGTGCGGAAGATGTTCTTCACCTATATTATTTTATCAATTTTAAATCAGCTTCTAATCAGGATACTGAGAAATAAGGTGCACTAATCTAATTAGTGCTGCTAACAAACAAGTTTACCAGATACGAAATTTCAACAGATAATGTCAATCTGTTTCTCCAGTAGGCCTCCTGGAAGTAGTTTCAACACCTGCAAATACCACAAATAGTTAATTTTATCGGTAGCACCTAGTCCATTCACAGGCTTGATAAGGTGGATGGTATACACATGCTTATTGCATCCATCGCCTCACCTACATGCATGTGGCTGTGTACATTGCCAGTTGATGCAAGACAACAGTCAGCGCAGTGCGAGAAATCAAAACAAATCAATGTCTACTCGGTGAAAAGAGGACTGCTTATATCCAATAACGAACAATGCACTTACACAAACTTACATGCTCCAGTCGTAGAGAACCACACGGACAAGCAACAGCCCTTACTGATACAGCCGCCGCCTCATCTTCCACCATTAGTGCACTGTGAGCCTTAAGAGAGGAGCATGTAAAATAGTAAACAATACATTATGAAGAATCTTTAAAACTGACCAGTAACCAAATAATGGTTAAACATTTCATTCATAAACAGATACGACCGCTTGAAGGACAACACTTATAAGCAACTTTAGAAGTGCACTTTTCTTTCAGATTAAAAATGGTTAGAAAAAATAAACGATGAAATGAGACCACTCATGCATACCTCAGAAGTCCAAACTTGTATTACAAGATCTCAAAAAAATTGTTGAACCTGCAATGTGTAGAACCGTCTCATTGGGTCTACTATATTCTAGACGATGAAGGTGATCCAGAAGGTGGAACTTAATACATTCAGAACAGAGGTATGAAGGCAACTACCAACTACTGGTGAAATTAAAATACAAGTTTTCTAGAGAAGAGGATGCTTTCATCAACCACAATGTCAAGATGGATTGTTAGACTAAGACCGTTCAACTTACCACTGCAATTTTAATACGAATATACTTATACCATTGTTATGGGCCCAATAGGGCCGAGCAAACCATTTGAGCACACCTATGTTTTGTAGGCCCAAGAGGAAAGAGGCCGAGGAAAAAAGCTTGGTAGGAGATAATTTTGGGCTGCTTGAGGGAGGATCAGAGAGTATTCTTCAGGACTTGAAGATGATGAGGATTGCTTTGGAGGAACATTCGGAAGAGGAGGTTGAGGACTTGATGCAAGAGACAACAATAAGATTGGTGTTCATTTACCAGCGAGGAGATTAATGAGGAGGTTGTTCGTAGTAGGCAAGGGTCTCAGATTGTTAGGGATAAGTTGTAGTTTGTTTTTCATTCAACTTAATATCGTTATTTATTTGAGTGGGTCAGCTAAGTTTTAGGAAGTTTAGTTGAGTCTTCTATTCAAGTTAGTTGAATAAGTTAAGCTAGTATTGAGGCAAGTAAGTTGAGTAATTTAATAAAGTTGTTAGAGTCAAGTTCTATATATTGTCTGTCGAGTCTTGAAATAAATCATTCGAGAATTCGCTTTCAACTATACAAGTAATATTATAACTAATTATAACTCATATTATTCCCCTTCATTCACCTACAAATCCGTTGATATCTTCGAAGTCGAAGAACACATCCGAAACTAGCCTTCCACAATCTATTATGCTTGAATGAAATTAATTTACTTGCACACTAATTGAGCTCAAGGAAGTGAATGAAATATACCACATGCAAAAACATTTTAAGTCAAACTCAACATCCATAAGGAGCAACAGCATGTAGATGCATGGTCTACTTGTGCACTCTAACAATTATTTGTTGTCAGTCTAAACCTTATGTACTTTAAATCCTTTTGAGCGGTAAGTGAATTCATGATAACTGCAAAATTATCTACTGTTGTTTTGTACATGAAATACCTGATATCTTTTTACGAAAATATGCATCACCAGCTTAAAGAACAAGTTTGAAATGATCTACATTTCAAGGCCTCTTTCCATCATCAGACCTCTTACTCTTTCTGAGTCCTCAAAATGCCCAGCTTTCTGATAAATCTTCATTAACAGGTCGAAATTGTGTTCACCGTCTGGCTCCAACTTGAATAGATGGTTTGCAGCTATCTCCCCAAGATCAACATTACCATGAACGTAACAACCATAAAGCAAAGCTCCCCAAACAGTCGGACCAGGTTCAATCTCCATTCTCTTCTCTATAAAGGCATATGCTTCCTCAAGCAAGCCCGCGCGTCCATAAAGATTCACTATGCAAGCACAATGCTCCATACTTGGACAAATCTGATACTTCTTTGTCATCATTGAGTATAATCTCTCTCCATCCTTTACCATACCCGAATGAGCACAAGCAGACAATAAGGATACAAATGTAATGCCATCTGGTGAGGAATTGGAGTCTATCATACGATTGAAGTACTCTAGAGCTACTGGATCCTTTGAGTGAGCCGAGATTATAGAATTCCACGAAACTACATCCCTCTCCGGCATACACTCAAACAACCATCTTGCTTTACGCAAGCATCTTTGGTTTGCATAGAAAACGATTAATGAATTACCGACAGATAAGTCCCACTCCATCCCTCTACGAACGATCCATCCATGAACTTCTCTTCCGATTTTATAAGGTGACACGCTCGTCAGAACTGCAGACAGAGTAACACTAACAGGTTCACATCTCTCTGCTATCATCAGCCGTAGTATGGACAAAGCTTCCGTTGTAAGGCCGTGCCTAACATATCCAATAATCATCGAATTCCAAGAAACCAAGTCCTTTTCCTTGATGCCATCAAATATCTTCCTAGCTCTGATAATGTCGCCACATTTAGCATACATATCAACAAGCGCATTCAGCACGAATGTATTGTTTACAAAACCATAACGAATGACCCAACGGTGAATTTCTTCACCAACTTGAATCATTCCAACTCCTCCACAAGCTTTCAACACTCTCGGAAAAGTGTACTGATCAGGCTGCACTCCCTCTTCTACCATCTGAAAAAACAACGCTAATGCATCTTCGTACAAACCCATCTCAGCATACCCAGAAATAAGCGAATTCCACTGGAAAGCGGAAGAGTTTCGGTCAGGCATTTTATCGAACACCTCGTGAGCTTTCTCAACTTGTCCACTACACGCGTACAACCGCAAAAGCTTCGACGAGATGCCCGCATTCCTGCGCAAGAGCTTCTCCGGAATAAGTTTATGAACTCTAACACCATAATCAATGGCTTCCAACCGGAAACAGGATTCCAAAAGAGACGCGAAAATCTGAGGATCATCGAATACGAAGCCCTTTTTCGCCAAAGATTCTAGCTCGTTAATAACATTTTCTAGGGCCTGTTCCTTCGATTGGGGTTGGAGCTTCCGGTGGATAAGGAGTGGGGTTGGCTGTGATTTCCGGAAAGGGAGATTTTTTGAGTTCTTGTTTCGGTAACTGGTATCTTGTTTGCTGTATTTCTTCTTCGTGGCGGAGCATGAAAACCTTCTTACCGGACATGATAGATGTAGACTCAGATTCATGCTCTTTCTGCTGAGAAGCAAAGTGAATGGTTAATGTCGCAATAATTTCCAGGTTCATTTTCTTAGATTTGGAACTCAATTTCTTATAGTTAGTTTCTAGAGTACGAAAGATGAATTTCTGTTATTAAAAAGAGTGGAGTCATATTAATAATCTACCTTTACCGGAGTATTCCTTCCATATGCAGCGGCGGAACTAGAAATTTTTCGTCGGGGGTCGAAGTAGAGAAACAAAAGAGATAGTGGTGTGGAGCAAGGAAAGTGGTATTATTGTCTATTACCCATTTTTGTATAACAAAAATCAAAAATACTCAATCCTTATATTTACTACACAAAATATTCAACTTTACTTACATTACCCTTATTTTTTCAAAAAGTTGACTGATACCAATCATTTTCAGGTGTTTTACTAAATTCGAGACGAATTAATTGAACAAACAAACAAAAAAAAACACATGAATTCGAAACGAATAATTTTGAGACTTAAATCCCGCTCAAGTCCTGCTCATTCCCGCTCACTTAAATTCAAATCCTGCTCGAAAATAAGGCTATGAACACCCGAATCCCGCTCGAACGAGAGGCGAATCCCGCTCGAGCACAGGCGGAATCCCGCTCGGGGGACACCAAATCCCGCTCGGCAAAATCCCGCTGCCGCCGTACGTCCCGCTCCACCTCGCCGCGCCACGTCTCCGAATCCCGCTTGGCCGACATCAAATCCCGCTCGGCGAGGGGGATTCTCCTCGAGCGGGAAGTCTCCTCCCTCTAATCCCCCTCGTCTCCTCCTCTCTTCCCATTCACCTCTGAAAATTTCTCTCCTCTCCGTCGCCGAATCCCGCTCGAGAATACAATTTCGTAGTTGAATTCGACTTCAAAACACAAAAACGGCCTACCAGGTTAGTCCCGCTCTAATTCTATAGTCCCGCTCGAATTTTATCCGTTAATTTGGCGCGAATCTTAATTATTTAATGTTCATGTTTTTTTTTAGAATTATTCGAATTTGAGCATGAATTTTGTTTAATTAGTTGAATTTTATAGAATTATTTGAATTTGGACATGAATAATATTGTTTAATTCGTTAAATTTTCTGAGATTATTCGAATTTGAGCATGAATTATGTTGAATTGGAGCATGATTTTATCATTTTAGGTGCATGAATTTTTCTGAATTTTTTTTTAACTGTTATAGTGTATCGGTGCAGCCCCTTTTTAAACGAATTGATCTTCTTGATGCGACTCCGAGGATAGACATAAAGTTCTACCCGAAGATTTTTGATATAATTAAAAAAAAATTTAGAATTTTGGAGGACGGTTCTTTAGTAAACGAATTTAGGAATGGGGTTTTTGGTAGCTTTTTGGATTGGAGGGTGGGTAGGAATGCAGCAAGGGCCCTCCATATGTTAATGTGTCATGAGATTGAAGCGCCCGGAGATGATTCCGCTATTTGGTTTTCCGTGTCCGGGACGACTATCCGCTTTTCTTGTTTCGATTATGCCCTTGTCACGGGTTTAAAGTTTGGATCCAACAATTTTATCCTCATGTTCAGCAAGATCCCAGTTCCTCGGCGTACAAACAAGCTTAAATGATTGTACACCAATAACGGGCAGAGATTTGTTGTCAAAGTTCGAGAATGGAGATTTGGGATTGGACGAGTTGGGCTATTTGAAGGTGGCTCATGTTCTAGCCTTAATTTACTTTTTTCTCGGTTATAGCGACACCAAATTAGTCGACACGTGGATTTGAGTATTAGTGGATGATCTACGTGCATTTGACCGATTTCCGTGGGGCTCCTACACTTACGGTGCGTTGAAGCACTATTGTAGTTTTGTTCCGAGAACGGCGGAATAGGCGTCCAAGAAATATCATTTTCTATGGACCCGTTTGGGCACTCCAGGTGTGTTTAATGATTTTATTAATTTAATTATTAGAATTATTCATATATATCATGTACTAATTAATATTGATTTTCATTCATTGTAGATTTGGTCCTACGAGGCTATTCCAAATTTAGGAGCAATTTGTGCAGAGAGGTTGTCTACAACCGAATTTCCTCGTTGGAAGAGTTGGTTCTTCGGTGGAGGACAACCAAAGAAGCTTAATAATTTCTGGCATCGTCAGGTAAAAATATTAAATTTAAAGTTGATTTTGTTTAATGTAGTCTAATAATAATTTTATTTAATGTAATTGTAGTTTGTTGTCCGAGATGATCTCACACCATCCGATGCGGAGACACAAACTTATTATTGGCAGAGTGTCATTAGGGAAGATTGACTCCATGTGTCCTATATTGCGGCTGAGAATCCATTACATCCCACGATCATAGGGGACCATGGGGTACGAGAGCTATACAGATTCGGACAGCAGACACAGCGTCCAACCAGTTCTAGAGGAACCGGACAGAGGCAACGCCGTTCCACTGAAGGTGGTAAACGAGTCCGAACGGAGACTGGAGAGAGGGAGCCCGATCAACACCATATCTTCACTGTCGAAGACGTCCGTAAATTCATTAGGGAGGAACACAAAAACTTGCAGCGGAACTTGCGGCAAGAAATAGTTCACGACGTAAAGGCACTATTTCGGTCGATGTTTGGTCGATCTAAGAGCCGATGATTGGCTACTACGTCCTCTCACGCGGGTGGTAACCGTACACCACACGGTCTTGTTAGGGTGAATCGGTGTCGATGAGACACCGTCGTGACCGAGATGAGGATATGGGAGATCACTCTCCCCGGGTTGAGGAGGAGAGAGCCACCTCGGTGTACCGCCCCGTGATTGAGGAGGAGATAGCCGCCCCGGTGTACCGGCCCGAGGTTATGCATCTGGATGACGAATCGGATAATGAGGTGGAGCAGCCGGTCATTCCACCGATGCAGGGTCGACACATCATATACGAGCGTGGATGTTATGCTCCGGGGTCGGTGAGGAGCATGTTTGACTATGTCGACCATGTTTACGGAGATTGTCTGCCTCGTCAGAGCTGGTCCTAAGGTGCACAACCCATGCACCCACTTCCCTTCGACGGTGGAAATTGTCGTCAGTATTATGCTCCTGTTCAGGAGTAGCCTTCAGCACACCGCCCCGAGGTTGGTGCATCGTCTGCGAACCCAGTACGGGTCGAGCCAACCTTGTCGGACGACCATAATTGGCTCGATGATTTTTCTGTTGATACAGTTTATCAGGTACCGTATAATATTTAATTTTTATTTAATTTACTTTATTAATTATAGCATTTTTTTAATAAATATCATTTAATTTTAGGCTTTGACGACTCCCCGAGCTAACCAGTTTGGTGCCCCAATGATGACCGCTCCCATAATAGCTGAAAATTATCGGCAGCATCGTTTATCTGGACTATGATGTTTCACGATTGCTGCGAATTATCCTGTCCCCCCCGATTTATTCGACGACCTCGAGAGTCCAACTAAGGAGTTAGAGCAACAAACCATGGATTTATACATGGGAGCACTGAGGAAGATGAAGAGCCTCGGGGGTATCGATGTGTTGGCTACTCCCCACTATCATCAGACCGTGATAGTCGATTCGGTTTTCTTTGTAAGTAATAATTCAATATTTGTATTATGCCTATTAAATAATTACTGACATTTTTTTTCATTTATTTAACAGAACGTTCTCTGCTCGAATTGGAAGAATTGTGTTCCGGATCCGGATTCTGATATGCACGACATGGACTTCAATTATGCGCATTTCTGGAAGCCGAATGAAAGTCTCATGGAGTACATTCTCGGTAAAAACTTGACGGAACATGCGCAAAAGTGGTATAGTGCCAAATACGTAAGTATTTATATTAATTTAGCTTAGTTAATTATTTATATTATAAATTATTCATATAGTAATTAATTCTATTTTTTTGAAGCTGTTACTGCCATGTCTCTGCTTCGATCACTGGGTCACTGTTCGGATTGACATTGGTCATTGGAGGATTGAGGTGTATGATTCGCTTGCGCACAAAGCCGATGATCATGGCCGAGCATGTAGGATTCGGCAGTTGAGACCTCTAGCCAAGCTGATTGGTCCATTTTTGTCGTACGGCAATTACTAGCGCCTTAATGACTTTGGATATCAGGATCCCGTACCGCGGTCGCCCACTGTGCAGATTATGCCTCGTGAGCAGCAGTTGGTGCAAGCAGATGATAAGAGTTGTGGACCGATGGCCTGCATGGTAGTTGAGAGATTCATTGCCACTTACCCGACAATCAAGTGGGGCAACGAACCCGACAATGTAGTTGTGTATCGTCGGTTGATGGCTCATAAGATCTTTGACATGTGCTATACGAAGCCGGGTTTATGATGACTATTTTGATTTATATATTTGTATTTCATTGACATATTTGATTTGAACTTATGATTTTTTTATTCAATTTAGGATTTTTAATTTTGTATGAAGTAATTGATTATGACATAAATACAAATCAACATAATTATGAATTAACATAATTACGAATTCATTGATTACTTTGACAATTATAAATTAAAATATACGAATTAAGTGGTATTATTGTCTATTATCCATTATCCATTTTCGTATAAAAAAAATTACGAATCCCGCTCGGCCGAACGAATCCCGCTCGGCCGAACCGGAATCCCGCTCACCGTGCAGGATTCGTATAACAAAAAAAATCAAAAAAAATGAAGAATCTCGCTCGGCCGAACGAATCCCGCTTGGCCGAACCCGAATCCCGCTCACCGAGCGGGATTCGTTCAGCCGAGCGGGATTCATAATTTTTTTTAATTGTTATATTGTATCGGTGTAGCCCGTTTTTCAAAGAATTGATCTTCTCGATGCGAATTTTTTGGAGGACGGTGCTGTAGATTTTTGATATAATTACGAATTAACATAATACAAATTAACATAATTATGAATTCATTGATTACTTTGACAATTACAAATTATGATATACTAAAATGCTTCCAACTCCGGTGAGTCCGGCACATCTGTTCCCGGACACTTCCTCCTAGTATGCCCAACCACACCACATATGATGCATTTTTTCGGACCGTGTGTTCTCCCACTAGATGTACTTGCTTCGGCTCCTGAGGGTCATCTACTATTCTTCGATCTCCCTGCCTGACGCGTAATTAATGGCGGCAACACGACCATTGAGGCCACATCTTCCGGCACCTGCCAATTAGCATGGGGGCTACCGAATATAGTGTTCCGGCATAAATCATCTTCCAATTCTCAGTCTTGTATGCATCCGACACGAAATCTAGTAGATTTAGTCCGGCAACCCTATAGATAAAAAATATATTAATACACAATTCCGGAACAACCCTATAGACGGAAAAACTATTATACCTGATAGCAGCACAAGCATGCGAACACGGGATCTCATTGAGTTGCCACTCACGACATTCACAAGCGTTTCTGCTGATTTGAACTCTCCATTGATACGTTCTGTCGTGAACCTTGAATTTGTCTCCGTTCACTGACACAACAGTGAAGCGATGTGAACAGTCCTCCGACGGAGCTAACTTTAGCTCTGCAGCAATTGTTAGCGGATTATCTCGTGTCATGGCTTTTGCTCGACGTTGGACACACCACTGTTCCACCATGTGACCTATTGCCTTGATCATAGAGCATATCAGCAGACGTCGTGCTGTGAGCAGTCTCGAGTTGATGGATTCGGCTATGTTTGAGGTGAGCTGACTGTACCGGCGAACGGGAGACTTTGATCTAGACCACTTTTCCGATCCGACATCCATTAACTTCTCGTATGCCTCAGGATAGGCTTGACGGATCCCTTCCATGGCACGATCGAAATCATACATCGTATAAGCATAGGCAGCATCATGATACATCTTGATAAGCGTCTGACCATATCGTGTAAGCTTATTCTGAAGATGATAGTAACAAGTGTCATGGGTCGCTTCGGATAAACGTACTCTACCGCGTTAGCTATGCTCCGGTGTTGATCGGATATGATTATTAAATTGGTTGGTATCGTAAATGCTTCTCTGAGTCGGGATATGAACCACGTCCAAGAGTAATCGTTCTCAATTGGACCCACACCAAAGGCTAGTGGAAATATTTGGTCGTTGCCGTCTATCGTAGCAGCCACAAATAACACTCCTTTATTCCTTCCTTTCAAGTGAGTCGCGTCGACCACAATCAGATCTCGGAGGTTAAATACCCACGGGGCACGAGAAACATTAAAAGCAACGAATAATTGTTGGAAACGACCTTCTGAATCGACTTCGAGATCAGTCATTATACCTGGATTCGTTGTTTTCAGTACGTAGAGGTAACTAGGAAGCATCTTGAACGAATCTAAGTGTCCGCCATAAGTCATCGCCACAGCACAATTACGGGCTCGTAGAGCAACACTATAGCTTGCTTGAAAGCCGAATTCACTCTAGATAGCTGCCATAATTTCTTTCGGTTTTAGGATAGATTTTTGACGGTGCATTCGCCGAGCAACATAAGCAGCGAGCGCCTTTACACGAATCCTTCTTGGACTAGTTTGTGAAAAATCTCGATCACATGTGTGTTCGGCATGCAAGCAATTTACAATCCACAACACATCTCTGCGAAACGACGCCCGTAGAAAAAATGGGCAGTTACGACTCCGTCTGCATTTATACTCAACCCGACCACTGTCAGAACGAGCCACCCTAAAATCGAGACCTTGTTCCACGTGCCGAAGTGCAACAGCAGCAAACAAATCCGCCTTCTCCTAAAATGTCGCACCTTCACGGAGTGGATAGTCCACAACGTGATCCAGATCTCGAACCATAGGTGAATCCAATGCATCGAGAGGAACGAGTGGAAGTAAACCGTCATTTACTTCTTTGGTGCCAACATATATTATTTCGTTGCTTGGAAGGGCACGGTTGTCCGGCATGAGCACAGATATCAGTTGATTCACACCACCTTCACGTCGGATCCATGCCGCAAAGTCGCCAAACGTACATTGATTTAATGCACCAGACACCTCATCGTATTCTTCTTCGGATGAACTATCCAAAATATTTTCTTCATCACTGTCGGATACAACATGGGTATCCTCTTCGCGAAAAAAGGTTTCCTGTTCGTGAAAAATCTCAACCCGATTGCTACCACCCGCTTGATCTTCAAAATTGAACCTTGAACCAAATTGTTCAACAACATCGGGTGTATGATAAGATTGAGCATTAGAGTGCTCGAGAAATAAAGTCGGCTCGATTTGTGTAGTACAAAGACGAATTAGGTCCATATCGATCGCGAGAATGGACCTAAGCGTGACACCATGACGAGAAACATAGGTGTAATAAATTTCATAATTTGACGAAAGTGAAAAGGGATTAAGATTGTATTGAATGAACTGTCGTAAAATTGGGATACAAACACTGTTCCCGTGAATGCGACAACTCTAACTTCACCGCCAATATACTCGGACAAATTGTTAAATTGCCCGTTAAAATGAACAATAATATTATACCAACTATCCATTTTTTTTTATGAAACGAGGAAGCAAAATTCTACAGAAATAATTTGTAGTTGAAAATGAAATGAAAGAGGAGTGAGTGTGTTCGATTTTGGACTTCAATCACGGTATTAATAGATAAAATCACGATTTTGGAACGAGCGGGACTAGAAACGGCCGAGCGGGATTCAGTGACCGGGATTCTGCACGAGCTGCCAAGTTAAAAAAGTGGAGCGGGATCCTGCGAGCGGGATTCTTCTCCCCGCGAGCGGGACTGGGTAGCCGGGCGGGATCCCGCGAGCAGTTACGGGCGGCCGAGCGGGATCCCGCCACGTCACGAGCGGGATTCCACGTGGCCACGCGGGAATCGGCTAGTCCTACCACGTGGCCGAGCGGGATTCCACGTGGCCGAGCGGGATTCGGTCAGTACGTGAGCGGGATTCTGCGTTAATCATTTGTGCACGAAACGAAGCAAAATAACGGTTTTGCAGGCTGACAAGTCTGAAAAGTGGGGATATTTAAGTAAAGTTGGGTATTTTATGTTAGGTGATGATTCAATCCTCAGCATGATCATACTTGTGGGAAATGACTCTATCTTCTATACTGAATCACGCTCAGTAGCCTCGTGCTCTGACTGTTGAGAAGATTTGAAGATCCCAAAACCCTATCTGATTGGTGAACCATTCCTTTGTATTCGTATTTGTCTCTGAGGTTTCAGACTCAGTAGACACTCTGCTCTAGTCAAGGCGCTCAGTAGCTCATCAGCCTCAGCACCAGTGTAGAAGACTCAGTGAATACTGGACTCAGCAGGAGCAGTATACCGAGAGAGTCGGTTGGACCGAACTCGGCAGGAGTAGTTCACTTGGACTCGTAGCTGATTTTCGTGAGACCTTTCTCACTGTCTATCTACCGAATACAAAATCGACTCAAAATCGGTGACGCTTCTTCGAACCGTCTCCGAATCTTTTGATAAGCTATCAGTGTTGTCAAGTACGAGGAAGAGAGAAGTCAACTTCAGTTGCCTCGAAGTTTGTTCTGTCTCAACCACCACATCCACCTCGACGAATGACAAGCATACACGTATCGTCTCACCTACTAAAGCTACAGTCAACATATTTCCGTAAAAGGAGGGAAAGGACACTGTACCTACTACACAAAAGAGCCGTTTGCTACCGCAAAAGAGGGAAAAAGAAGAAGATCGTCTCCAACGGATCTATTCTTCTCTCCACTCTATAAATAGAGGGATCATCCAAGATTTGAAGCTGACCAACACCCACTACCCAAGAACCTAGTGCAATAGAAGCAAGAAACGCACAGAGCATTCAAACGAGCGAAATTAACGACTAAGTCTTCCGCAAGAATCAACCGAGTTATCTCCGGCGAAAGACTACATCCAGCTCAAAAGGAACCAAGCTGAACCGACATAAGCTTCTAGTATCCAAGCGACTGATACGAACCTATAGCTAAACCCTCAGCTGTTCGTCGCTCTAGATAGCTACATTCTCGTTCCTTATCCCTCTAACCCTAAGCTCACTTGTTATATCCATAGCTTAGACGAAGGAGTTCACTTTTGAACCCAATCCTTATTGTATAAGGACTCCTTCATTGTTGGAGAAGTTTGTCAGACACTTAAAGTTTGATAGAATTGTAAACTGGGACTTGCTCAGTATAATCCCCAAGCCACGGCTTTGTCCAACAGTGTACAAGCCGATCGAGACTAACTCAGTATAATAAATAGCCTCCTGATCTATCGGGACAGTGGACGTAGGATTGTTGATATCCGAACCACTTTAAAAATATCTGTGTCGTTTACTTACTATTTCATTGATTTTACTATGCATACTGAACATCATATTTAAAATCGATTTAACTGTCTCAGTATTCTGAACTTCTTATCTACTGAACTGAGACTTGCATAAAACGTTTTCCTCATTAAAACTGATTTGGGCCTACACAATTCCGCACACTGAACTCTCACTGATCGATACTAAATTCTGACCTAGTCAGTTAGCAGATCTCAGCGAGTCAAGACTCTTTTAGCCTTTAACACGATTCGAACGGTTGTATGCAGTGCGTTGAACTATTTCAAGACGGCACCTTCCCCGAATAGGACGGTTCGTGTTCGAAAGTTGAGAAATTTGGATTCGTGTGTATTCACCCCCCCCTCTACACCTGAACTCACTCACGGGACCAACAATTGGTATCAGAGCAGGAGTTCTTTGACTCTTGTTATCTTTGAGACTGGTCTATTCGAACGGATCCGAGGGAAAGCATTTTTTCACTGCATATCACTCTACATTCATATCATTATTCTTCATGGCTGATATGTCAGGTATAAGGATGGTACCTATGTTCTCGGTGGAGAACTACGGAGTATGGCGAGTCAGGATGGAAGCTCATCTGACATCCCTCCATGACAGTATGACTGAAGTGCTTGAAGATGGACCTATCGTTCCTATGATTGATAGTGTCATGACTCAGGACCAAGCTCAAGGAGGAGGAATGGTGACTGGGAAGAAGATCCCCAAAGACAGAAGTCTCTTCACTCCTGAAGAGAAGAAGCTTACCAATCTAGACCGAGTCGCCAGGAATGCTATATTAACCACCCTTAGTGATTCTTATCTTGGCAGGGTTCAGGAATGCAAGACTGCTAAAGAACTCTGGGATGCTCTTGCGCTACTGAGTCGAGGGACTCAGAAGATTAAAGCCAACAAATTAGCGCTGGAACTCCAAAAGCTGGAAAGCTTGTCTCTCATGCCCGGGGACAAAATCGAAGATCTAAACGTCGATTTACCAATCGATGAATTCTATCAATGGGCCGGGAAAGACATTCAAGAACCGAGAGATGAATCTGAAGATTCTGAGGGCACTGCCGGACGGACACTGGACACCTTTTGCTACTTTATTGCGACATTCTGATTTAGATGCTGTGTCTCCTGACCATATCTTTTCAGAATTACAGGCAGAGGAGTATGAGTTCGACAGACCTCAAAGAAAGCTGTGAGCTGAAGCTGATACGAAGATTGACCATGCTTTCAAAACTACAGTAAGCACAGCATCTCCCGCTATGAGCAAGACGATGAGTAAGACTGAGCCTTCACTCACTGACCTACAAGAAGGAAGTCTAGCTCAGAAGTACGCGCTGCTCGCAGTGAAGTATCGAAGGAGAAAGAAAGGCGTAGAAAACTCGACCAAATCATACCGAGATACAAAAGGTAAGTCGAATATACACCTAAACGCGCTCCCGATACTCAATCTTCCGAATGCGAAAGAAAGATGACTCAAAGACCCTCAAGGGATAGTGCAACCAAAGAAGAAAAAGTCATCACTTGCTACAACCGCAAGAAGCCGGGATATTATCTCGTATGATTGTCCCGAGCTCGTGAGTGCCGAACGCGCAAGCACGCAAGGCAAGGCGAGAGAAATTCGCCCGAAAAGACAATCCTACATAGTCGGGCGAAATCTCGGACGACTCGAAGAGATCGACTCCTTTATGGATTCATCTCGATGATGAAGCAGCTTTCATGGCCTTAGAGCATGAAGCGTATGAATCAACCGAAATGTGCATGATGGCAGGCGAAGAGGATGAGGTAAATTTTCATGAACCAGCTTAACTCCTCTTCACACCTGTACACACGACACTATTTCAGTGCGGATGGGAATTTGGACATCTCGACCGCATATGAAGATCTACTAGATGAACAAATTCGGATGAGTCTCAGCTCAGTAAGACTCTTCGGGAGTTGGATACCCCGAAAGTGGAGAATCGGAGACTTTCTCGGGAGAGTCGGGTTGTTATCGAGGCCGAAGGACTTGTGTTGAGACTCGTGGGAGGAGATAAACTCTCCGATGGCCAAGTCTCGAGCATCAAGAAGATCGGATTTCGATATTGACCAATGACTTGACTCGAAAGGTACTGAACCGAGTCTCATCAAGCAAGAAGCGTCGGGACTTCAGACCGAGCACGACGCACTGAAGAAAAGTGATGATGTCTGGAGGAACCTGATGACTGAGAGGTATATGGGCGCAGAGAAGAAATTGGAGGCTATGCTAGCAAGCAATAAGCCAAAGCACTGCAAGGAAGGACTTGGATTCAGTCTAGGAGCTTCCTCATCTGCCCCAGTACACTCAGTAGTACGGCTTGCTGATAGATTTGTTTGAGGGGAGACTATCAACGCAGATATACTGAACCCCCTAGCAAAGAACAAACAGAACATGAAAGCACCTCATCCCACACATCAGCATTCTGACAAGAAGATCAATGTCAAGAAACCCCGGTTCGGTCAAGGGGGAACCAAAGAAATCAAACTTGGCGGATCAAGATGGACCTCCAAAGCCGACGCATCCTCGCTCGGTATGGATCATATTATTATGAACCTATAGTCCGAAGAGGCTCCAAAGGTCAGAAGAAGAAAAAGGCCGCACAGAAGGCAAAGGTCAGCAGTCCACCAACTCAGAAGATCAGGACTCCTGAACCTCAGAAGCCTCAGAAGTCACCGTGACCATCCAAGTGGTCGATATGTTAACTCCAGTGGAAAGAAAATGTCTGAAACCACCAGGGTTGTTAGACAGATTTGGGTTACTAAAACTAACATCTAAGGACCCAAAATTAAAAATAAAGGGTACCTGAATATAATTCTGTTTTGCAGGTGCGTAAAGACCCATGGTATGTGGACAGCGGATGCTCAAGACACATGACATACCAAAGGAGTCATCGAAGAATTATATCACCGAAGAAGGACCCGAATTGAAGTTCGGAGACAATGCAAAAGGCTATACTAGAGGATATGGAACACTCAGCATTGGAACTGCCAACGTTCCAAGAGTATCATATGTTGAAGGACTTCAGCATAATCTTCTCTCTGTTAGTCAATTTTGTGATAACTCAAATAGAGTGATATTTGACGCTGGTTTCTGTGATGTTATTGATAAATCCACAGGGAAAACAAGTGTTATCGGTTCGCGCAGAAGAACATATATGTGGTCCGACCGGAACTCAGCGAACCTCGAAGCTTGCTTATTGGCGAAGAATGACAACCGCACGGGGTGGCTATGGCACAGAAGACTCAGCCATCTCAACTTTAAGACGCTCAACAAGCTTGCAAGAAACACTCTAGCAAGGGGACTGCCGAATGAAGTATTCAAAGCAAAGACACTCGGTGTGAAGCATGTCCGAAGGGAAAGAAAACAAGGAATCAAAATCCTCCGGTTCCCATCGCCTTCCACGGATGGAATTCTTCAACGCTACATATGGATTTGTTCGGTCCAGTCTCCCCGGTGACGATCGAGGCGTAAAATATGCATTAGTGGTCATAGATGACTACTCGCGCTACACATGGGTCATATTCATTGCCAACAAGTCTGACGTCAAAACAGAGTTACCAACGCTTCTGAAAAAGCTCAGTGTCGAGAAGAACACCAAGATCAGAAAAATACGTTCAGACAGAGGAACTGAGTTCCTTAATTCTATGGTAAAGGAGTTCTCGCAGCGTAAGGAATAGAGCATGAGACTTCACCGCACGCACACCTCGGCAGAATGGAGTTGCTTGAACGAAAGAACGAAACTCTAAAAGAGGCGAACTAGGACTCTACTCGCAGACTCGGGACTCCCAACCAAATTCTGGGCAGAAGCTACTGATACTGCATGTTATACTCAGAATAGATCTCTACTGACAAAGCAGCATAAGCGGACACCATATGAACTATGGAACGGCAGGAAGCCTTCTCTATCTTATTTCCATATTTTTCGTTGTTCATGATTTATCCACAATAATGGGAAAGATCAGCGAAGACTTTTGATAGCAAGTCGATCGGGGAGTATTCTTAGGATACTCTCGGGTCAAGCAAAGCTTTCGAGTATTCAACTATCGGACTCTTTGCGTGGAGGAAAGCCCTCATGTTGTTTTTAACGAGTTTGCTACTGAAGACAAGAGCAATAACTCAAATTCTGAATCTGAGGACATCAGTAAGCAGCTACAGGATCTAAGCTTAAAAGACAAAATCGAAAAGATCCAGCTATGTTGGGATGATGATTCAGACGAAGAAACTGAAGACAAATCTACTGAATCTCAACCAGCTGAGCAAGTAGCTGAGCAGATTGATTCTCCCGAACATAATCAATCCCAGGTAACTCAGGTCGATGAAGAAATCGTTGAGGTAACTGAGACCAACACTACTGAGAGCAACACCTCAGGGGGAACGTCTAGTAATGTTCCCGAGCCGAATGCCCCCGAACCCGTGACTCGAGACCATACTCTTGTTACTGAATTACTTCAATCTCAGAATAGTACAACTGAAATGCCTAACTCACCTACTATCTGTGTTGAACAAGTTTCAGATGAAGAGTTGAAACATCGTAGATCGTGGCTCGATGCTCACACTGCTGATTTAATCATTGGAGATCCTTCAAAGAAATGTCAAGACAAGATCCAGATTCTCGTCAAGGAGAAAGCGCATTATTTTCCCCGCTTCTTGTCTCATCGAAGAGCCTCGGACCATTGAGGATGCACCGAAAGATGCTGTGCTCGGATCATTGCTATGCGGGAGGAGCTGAATCAGTTCACGAGAAACGAAGTATGGGAGCTTGTAGACAGACCCCGACATCAACATGTTATTGGAACTAAATGGGTGTTCAAAAACAAGCGAGATGAAAACAACGTTATAGTAAGGAACAAAGCAAGACTCGTGGCTAAAGGCTACCGCTGTCAAGCCGAAGGGATAGATTTCGATGAGACGTTCGCTCCGGTTGCAAGATTGGAGGCAATTAGACTATTCCTAGCCTACGCAACACATCAACGATTCAGAGTTTATCAAATGGATGTGAGGTCTGCGTTCCTGAATGGCGTGCTGAAAGAAGAAGTCTATGTGGAACAACTGCCCGGCTTTCAGCAGGGACATCAAGTATATAGACTCAGAAAGGCTCTATACGGGTTAAAACAAGCACCCGGGGCTTGGTACGATACCACTGTCCGAGTTTCTTCTTCGAAAGGTTTTCGAAAGGCACAAGAGACCGCACTCTATTCAAAGCATTCGACCGGAAGAAGACTTATTACTTGTGCGGATCTACGTGGATGACATTATATTCGGATCCAAGAATTTCATCATGTGTCAAGCAATTTGAAAAGATGATGAAGGATAAGTTCGAGATGTCGATGATGGGTGAAATGAACTACTTCCTTGGTTTTCAAGTCAAGCAATCCGAAAAGGGAACGTTCATCAACCAAGGCAAATACACTCGAGACCTCATCAAAAGATTCGGCTGCACATCCGGCAAATCAATCAAGATCCCGATGAACACGAATATGAAGATAGATCTTGATAAAGAGGGAGTATCAGTAGACCAAACCGAATACCGTGCTATAATTGGTTCTTTATTATATCTAACGGCTACTCGTCCCGACATAACTTATGCCGTAGGTGTGCGTGCTCGATTTCGTGCGAATCCCAAGCGAGTCATATGGACTCAGCGAAGAAGATTCTCCGCTATCTACGAGGAACACCTGACATGGGTTTGTGGTATCCAGTTGATGATAATATTGAACTAACTGGTTATTCCGATGCTGACTATGCAGGATGTAGAATAGACCGAAAATCAACTTCGTGAACATGTCGGTTCCTTGGCGGCAAGCGATCTCATGGTTTTCAAAGAAACAAAGCACTCGGTGGCCACGTCGACTACCGAAGGCCGAATACATGGCTGCCGGAAGTTGTTGCACCTGATCCTTTAGGCCGAGACAACGAATGAGAGACTATGACGTCATTCGGAATGAAGTGCCGATTTTCTCGCGACAATAGCAGTGCTATTGCAATCACTCGAACCCCGTACTTCACACGAGATGCAAGCACGTGGACATCGACATCACTTCATTCGTGACCATGTCGAGAAAAAGGATATCGGGATGGAGAAGATCCATACCGACAAACAACGGGCCGATATACCGACCAAGCCTCTAGGCGAATCCGTATTCGAGAGAACTTTCGGAGAGCTAGGTCTGTTGGACCCTACCGACCCCGGTCGAAGAGAGGTTTCGGGGAGAGAGACATTTCGTAAGGGGGGGAATGTTCACTCTCGCATCGATACATTCAAGACGTAGAGACGAAACCATCTACACGAGGTATCAGTGACTATTATGTTCAATGACAGTACTATGGGCCGGTATATCCGTCGGTTCTCCCGACAAGATAGAGGAAATCATCAGGCAAAGGCCGTATCCGGTGTGAACCGCTTATGGAGTTCGACGCGTGCGAGCTCGAGTACATGGACGAGATCTTCACATATCCGAGGAAATCCGGCCTTGAGGAGTTTCTATCGAGGAAGCCGACCTTCTTCCTTCCTCGACAAGTGGCGGAACTATATCCGAACTCCGACTCGGTTGGAGGAGACATTCGGCGAGGTTCGCCGTTAACGCCATTGACGACGCATCGAGGATACCGGCGTGATGTCCATTAAACAAGCATCGAAGAAGAGCTTCAACCTCCCGTCTGAAGGTGTCAGCATCTTGGGGTACAATGACGACGCTGTCGACACATACCTCTCCGTTTTCTGTGGCAAGCCCACAACATTCAGAGCAGCATTTCCGAAGAATGCCATGCTACCGCAGCTTGAGCACCGGCGTACATCGTCACTCACTGTTGACGAGCCAGCCGGGCTCTTTCGATCGGGTCTCCCGACCGAAGATCCACATGATGATGGTGATCTATGACTGCGTGAAAGTCAATTGGACCGACTTCTTTGTTCGCGAATTTATGGCTCAGGCAGCCAAGTTCGACAAAGCTACGCGAACACTGACCGCAAAGGGAAAGCTTCTCTACGGACTTAAACTGGCAGTCATGATCGAGGATCTCTGCGAGGCTGAGCGCATCACTTATGACGGCAAAGAATACTTTAATGTGAAGAAAATTCGCTTTCACAACAAGTCCGCGGCCCCCGCAACAGATTGGTTCAGAGCCGGCCGCAGAAGCTTCGGCCATCTAAGCCTCGGCGGGCGACTCCTAAGAAAAGGACACCTCCGGCTAAATCACCTAAGGCACCAGCCAAGAGGCCGAGGAAGGCCATACCGGATACACTGCTCGAACCGGAGACAACCATCGAAGTGGCTACCGAACCGACTCCTATTCAGCCACTACGGTTGGTAGATGAGTCTTCCTCATCTGAGAAGACCAAGTCAGTGGAGAAAGCCGTCTCCACTGAGGAACAAGTTCAAGAGGAACAGGGAGAGGCTACTGAAGCCCAAAGCGAAGAAGTCCAACGTCTGGATAGCCCTCTCTCTCGTGCCTCCGCTCGCCAGCCGTCCACTCCGCCGACTCCGAGACTGACTTCGTTGATATCGAGTCAGATTCTGCATCTGCAGAAGAGACTCTCGGGATGGAAGCTGCAGTTATCGTCTCTAGAGCTTCCCGAGAGATCATCCAGTTCATTCCAGAGCTTGCTGACCATTCAGATTTGCTCGTCCCAGCCAAGTCGGCAAGGCTCCATATGATCCTACGCTTTCGGGAGTGGCCTCGGCTTCAACGCCTTGTTCTACACTACTCCCGCGCCAGCCCCACTTGGAAGAACCGAGATTGCGTGAGGAGATAGGCTATTCGTAGCCCGAGAATCTCAACACGATGGAGAATCTAAGGGCAGCCATGCTTGCAATTATTGCCGATCGACGCTGCAGCGGTGGCTCACCGCCCTCGATGGGTCCGACCACAACGGTCGGGACCCACCCATGGGATTAAGGCCCCAGGAAAGCTCGATGAGGGACATCCACAGGACAAGGATACCCATACCGAAGCAAGCACCACCACTCGGTATCCTTGGGCCCGAGAAGCCTTCGGCCGGTGTCTCGTCCTCGGCAGAGCCTCGCTCGGCTCTCGCTCGAGTCGACATACGAGGCGCCCCGCCCCCATCTCGCCAAGAGATCCTGTTCGGTTGCCAAAGCTTTAATCGCTCAAGGAATTCAAAATCGGGAATTGGCGAAGCGCATCCACAAGGTGTGGAAGAAGTCTCGCATTGGCCACCAACTCGAGCTCAGGGGCCGAAATCCAAAGATCTCTACATCGGCGCCCCCGATGTCTCCGCTCTCATAATCAAGCATTGCCCAAAGAAAGAATGGCCGAGCTTTGGACTCGGCTAAGGACAATTCAGGAGGGACGAGGCCAAGATCCTTGAACAATTTCGAAACGCCTTGTCCGCTCATACCGAGTCACTCACCGAGCAAGCCTGTGCCACGGAGAACAAACTAGACCTCATTCAACCGGGTCGTGGAGGACAAGATCGGTGAGAAACTAGCCGATCGAAGTCGAAGCCGTTCTCTCTCATGCAAAGATACAAGGACGCACTCATATCTCGAGAGGAACGAGCTGCATCTAGCATTGGAGAAAGTTCATAATGCATCGGACGACTTGTCCACCGTTTATCGAAGCTAGAAAAGAAGGTACTCATCCCAACCCCGACTGTACTTGATGATGCCAAAAAGGGGGAAGGAAAGAAGAAGGGTACTGAGAAAGAAAGTGAAGAAAAGAAAAAGAGTACTGAGAAGCTGACTCCCACTAAACCTTCTAGACTACTGAAGGGGACAGCTACTGAAGGAAAGAAGGGGACTGAGAAGCGTAAACGAAAAACTCGCCTCGATAACTCGACTCGAGACTCGGGTAAGGCCCGGGGTGTTTCGGGCCGTGAGCACAGCTGAAACCGGCCCAAGTGGCTCAGGACCCAGCCAGACTACTCGTGCAACCCGGACTCCCAAAGACATTATTAAGGAGGTTGCTTGAGTATGCCTGAACAAAGCGGTGGAGGACTCGAAGAAGAAGAGGCTCCTCTTCCACCACCAAGCTCAAGAAGGCAAGGGCAAACAAAAGCTTAAAATTCCAACCCCTCCAGCAAAGCGATTAAGGTACATATCTGCTGAGGAGGAAGCCCAAATAGCTGCGGATGAGAGACTGGCCAGAGAAATTGCAGAGGCCGAAGCAGCTAACAAGCCAAAGTCTAAGCCTGCCAAAGGAAAGACTAAAGCCCCATCCAGAGGAGGAAAGAGAACTGCTAGACTGCCTCCGAGAAAGCTCATCATAACAGATGAAGAGGACAGAGAAAAGGAAAAGGAGCAGCAGCAGAAGAGTACTGAAAGGCAGGGTACATCCAAATCTAGATCTAGTACCCCTGCTGAATCAGAAGAAGCCCCTCAGCAAGCCACTGATACACAAGGAGAAGAAATTGAAGCCATATTTGATCTGATGAACAGATATCTATACAGAGGCGAGGAGGCAAGACAGATTCAGGCTGCCAGAGACAGAATTTGGAAGGCAGACCTTGAAGCTATGATGAAAAGGACTGAAG
Organism: Lavandula angustifolia; assembly: GCA_028984105.1. Taxonomy (NCBI): domain Eukaryota; kingdom Viridiplantae; phylum Streptophyta; class Magnoliopsida; order Lamiales; family Lamiaceae; genus Lavandula; species Lavandula angustifolia. Next base: position 14,248,169 of record CM054822.1, read on the forward strand.
AGGAGGCCAGGCTGAGAGTGCCTTCTAAAGCTGATATTCCATACAGATACAGGAAATTCAGGAAGCCAGCTGACCTGAAATTTCAAAGATGGCCAAGAACAGATGAATGGATACCAGCTCAGCTCAATCAAAAATGGGAAAATGCGAAAATTGAGTTCATCAAGAGGAACTATTTCTGGAGGTTCTGGTCCAACAGGACAAGGATTGAAGCTTACATGGAATGGATGTTCGCTACTGAACCTGAACTCTACCCATACCTCGACAAAGCCATATCTGAAGGTATAGAAGTCAGTGTTCCGGGACCCAGAATCATACCTCCACCAAGAAGACAGGATGACTCAGTATACTATGGTACGATTGAAGCGGAAGTGAAGCATGCAGCAGGGAAGAAAGAACTTGCTGAAGATGAGCCTGCTGATTTTGCAGAATTTCTGAAGCTAAGGAAGATCACATACAGGATGTATGGAGTGCCGCTCCCTGAAGATCAGACTCAAGAGTTCATGGACAGAATCAAGAAGTTCAGTGGCCCTCCTCCTTAGATCTTTAGCTCATTCTCTTAGCATAGCAAGATTGTATCTGTACTGAATTTCTCTTATATTTATACAATCTTCTTTTGGCTCTGACTACTACTTGTTGTCTAAATAGCCGTGTTTGCTTTATGCTTTAACACTCAGAATCACTGAAGTGATTACTGACACACACACATTTTGTTTATTTACTTGTCAGTTTTTGCTCAGTTAGATCTCTGATAGACTAGACTTTCAGTTACTATTTCTCTTTGGGGGAAATTGTTGCATGGGGGAATTATTGTAAAGGGGGAAATTGTTCTCGCTCTATCTCCCCGAGTAGTCTAGCACTTACCGGACAACCCACCGATCCTACTTGTAATATTTGTAAGGAGCCTCGTTTCCGAGTAAGTTAGTGTTTAGCATAGTTGATAGGACATAGATGATATGTTTTGGCATCATCAAATAGGGGGAAATTGTTGGGTGATGATTCAATCCTCAAGCATGATCATACTTGTGGGAAATGACTCTATCTTCTATACTTGAATCACGCTCGGAGCCTCGTGCTCCGATCGTTGAGAAGATTTGAAGATCCCAAAACCCTATCTCGATTGGTGAACCATTCCTTTGTATTCGTATTTGTCTCCGAGGTTTCGGACTCGGTAGACACTCGCTCTGGTCAAGGCGCTCGGTAGCTCATCGCCCTCAGCACCGGTGTAGAAGACTCGAATAATACCGGACTCAAGCAGAGCAAGATATCGAGAGAGTCGGTTGAACCGAACTCGCAGGAGTAGTTCACTGGACTCGTAGCTGATTTTCGTAGACCTTTCTCATTGTCTATCTACCGAATACAAAATCGACTCAAGATCGGCCGAGCTCTTCCGAACCGTCCGAATCTTTTGATAAGCTATCGTGTTGTCAAGTACGAGGAAGAGAGAAGTCAACTTCGGTTGCCTCGAAGTTTGTTCTGTCTCAACCACCACATCCACCTCGACGAATGACAAGCATACACGTGTCGTCCTCACCTACTAAAGCTACAATCAACATATTTCCGTAAAAGGAGGGAAAGGACACCGTACCTACTACACAAAAGAGCCGTTTGCTACCGCAAAAGAGGGAAAAAGAAGAAGATCGTCTCCAACGGATCTATTCTTCTCTCCACTCTATAAATAGAGGGATCATCCAAGATTTGAAGCTAACCAACACCCACTACCCAAGAACCTAGTGCAATAGAAGCAAGAAACGCACAGAGCATTCAAACGAGCGAAATTAACGACTAAGTCTTCCGCAAGAATCAACCGAGTTATCTCCTACGAAAGACTACATCCACTCAAAAGGAACCAAGCCGAACCGACATAAGCTTCTAGTATCCAAGCGACTGATACGAACCTATAGCTAAACCCTCAGCTGTTCGTCGCTCTAGATAGCTACATTCTCGTTCCTTATCCCTCTAACCCTAAGCTCACTTGTTATATCCATAGCTTAGACGAAGGAGTTCACTTTTGAACCCAATCCTTATCGTATAAAGGACTCCTTCATTGTTGGAGAAGTTTGTCGACACTTAAAGTTTGATAGAATTGTAACCTGGGACTTGCTCAAGATAATCCCCAAGCCACGGCTTTGTCCAATAGACAAGCCGACCGAGACTAACTCAAGATAATAAATAGCCTCCCGATCTATCTGGGACAATGGACGTAGGATTGTTGATATCCGAACCACTTTAAAAATATCTCGTGTCGTTTACTTACTATTTCATTGATTTTACTGTGCATACCGAACATCATATTTAAAATCGATTTAACCGTCTCGCATTCTCGAACTTCTTATCTACCGAACCGAGACTTGCATAAAACGTTTTCCTCATTAAAACCGATTTGGGCCTACACAATTCCGCACACCGAACTCTCACCGATCGATACCGAATTCGACCTAGTCGGTTAGCGAGATCTCACCGAGTCGATACTCTTTTAGCCTTTAACACGATTCGAACGGTTGTGCCGGTCTCGTTGAACTATTTCGACGGCACCTTCCCCGAATAGGACTCGTTCGTGTTCGAAAGTTGAGAAATTTGGATTCAGGTGTATTCACCCCCCCCTCTACACCTGAACTCACTCACGGGACCAACATTTTGTGTATCAATTATAAGCTTTGGGTAAAATTGCCTTTTCAATTTCCGATCTGGGTATTTAAGAAAAGCCCCCCAAGGAAAAAATGCAGATTAAACTGATTCGAATTCAAACACATTATAAGAGATATGTGTGTAACTCTTCGGGGCCAAAATTATATTATACGAAGAAGGTACTTGCAAAATGTGAATGGTAATGCATATAAATCAAGAGAATAAAATATGAAGGAAAGCTTGTATATGGATATTAACGAAAAATAGGACTGGGTGAACAAAAATATGGCGAAAGTAAAAAACCAATATAAAAAAGTTTGGCTAAAAATTAAGAATTATGGTGAAAAAATTATGAAAATCGAAATAAGAAAAAGAAAGAATTATAGTTGTATTGAAATTGGAAGTAAAATGAAATTAAGAAAAATTAAGCTACTTCTAAATAAATAAATAAAACAGGTAGTTCAAATTAATTGCGATAAAAAAGTAATTACAGAAAGTAAAAAATGAGGCGAATAAGGGAAAAATACAAGATCAATAAGAAAGATTATAAAGGAAATAGCGAAACCCCAATATGCATAAGAAAAAAAGGAATAAGAAAAGAGTTTTAAAAGAAGTAATCCAATATGAAAATATAAAAATTTAAGATAAGAAAGTGAAATAAAAATATAAAACAAGCTTACAAGTAAGGGAAAAATGAAAATATAAAAATTTAAGATAAGAAAGTGAAATAAAAATATAAAATAAGCTTACAAGTAAGGAAAAATAAAAATATAAAAATTTAAGATAAGAAAGTGAAATAAAAATAAAAATCAATCTTACAAGTAAGGGAAAAATTATATATTTAAAATGTCCTTAGGAGGATAAGAAAGTGAAATAAAATTAAAAACAAGTTTACAAGAAAGGGAAAAAATTATATATTTAAAATGGCCCCAGGAGGATTCGATCCCTAAATAAGTTGAGATACTTACCATTGGGCTAAGGACATTTATGAGCTATATCTACTACCTTACTTATATTAAAAATAACGTATGCTATAATCTACGTAGACAAAAACCCGGCGGCCGGGGGTTCGATCGACCCACCTAACCCAGCTATAGATCCGTCCCTGTCCATATGTAACTTTTTTTTGTTTCTTCTTGGGACCGTCCCATTCAACTTATATTCAATCCAAAAAGGAAAGTTTTTATGTTGTAGGACATTTTTACTGCTAAATCACTTTTTCTTTTAAATTATAGGACCCATATCTTTGTCACTAAATCATTTCATCTAGATTGTTGGGCTCACACCTTTACTACTAAAACCCACCTCACTTTAATAACCGCACCAAAAAATTTGAAGCCAAGTTAAATGGGACGAAGGGAGTATTAGCTTATGTCTCTTGCTTTTCAATATAACAATATAAACCTAATCGTTCTCACTCCTTAAGCTGAATGATTGGAATGACGAATTAATAACTGCATACTTAGAATGCTATGATTAGTTTTTGGATTGTGTCCCCACCGTTCCTCTCCACCATGTAGACAGAGATCTGAGATGACTGAATTAACTGCCGTGTCTCTAATCTCACACTTTCTCACATATGTTTTTTTCGTATGTGAATGAAGTGGCGTGTGTACGTTTATTGAACGTGTTATAATATAATATTTTATAAAATATTATATAGTAATTGTGGCCCACTAGCAATTATATTGATAATGTGCTTCCAATAAATTAATATCAGCTCATACTAGATTTAATAATAACTGGACCACCTATTTATCAATTAATTGACCCAGCCAATTAATTCTAGATAATTAATTTCTATATTATTAAATAATTAATAAACACATTAATCTATTAATAATAATTTTCGGGAGAGCAGAATAAATATTAGGCATCTATTTGGGCCAGATCAGGGATCCAATACAAGAAATAAAATCAGGCCTCAAATCAATTAATTGTCTATGCTCAACCCAGAACAAAATTAATTAATAAACACAAATTCATTCTACTAGAGAATTTGTGCAGACTTACCCCTTTATCCCACCTTGAGCATGAGCTTATATTTCAGACTTAATTGATCCCCGTATTGAAGAAACAAATATTCGTTAACTAATTAAGCTCATTGATAACTTAAATTAATTAACATCTTATTATATCCTGAGTAGTACCATATTCGACCTTATTAACACACCTGAACTTAATCAACCGGTCGATTTTAGTGTGTTAATCCTTACGAGTTCCTCAGGGGATGTTATCAACCTAATTAATAAGAATACGAATGTAAGATAAAGATAACCAACCTAAGCTACTATCACCCAAGATACGTAGATCCAGTAGAGACGACATTCACCATAGTAAGTCAAAGTGATAGATAACTAAATGCACTCAACTGAAATCTTATCAGACCAAATTAAGTCACCGAGATATTTGGTTCTCCACTAAAGTCAGCTATGAGAACACTTCTCACTGTGATCCATCAATACACCACCTTCAGTGTACCATTACACACAAGCAGCCAAGACATGTCACTTCTTATCTAAACTGCAGCTTAAACCGACAACTTGTCCTTAAGTTGTCTCAACTCTGATAACTCTTTGTATCTTGTTAGTTAAACCAATTGTGTTGTCTTCTGTGATCTACAACACATTACACAATCTAACTCTTATACAAGATAAATGACCAATATACGCGAATATAATTAATCAGAGAGAATAAAAATATTGAAAAGGAAAACACATTGTATACAAACAAAAAAGATTGCTTTCAGTATACAAAATTGCCACATTCATCCATCCGTTCCTCTCCCTTTCTCTCTACTGACATGTCAACAACGTTGCAATAATATCATCATTTGACCTTTCCAAAAAATTAAATTTTTTAAGCTTTGATCCATTGAACTAAAGAATTTAATTATGGTTTTTCTCATTTTTTGTTGTTTAGTGACATATCTTTTTAAGAATTAGAAAACTAAGTCGGAAAACAAAATTTTGCAGAGGTTTTTTCTTGATCACAACGGTGGTGGAATATGCCAAGAATGGCCAGCAAAATACCGCTGCCCTGGAAGGCTTGGATCATCATCACCATCAGCTGTAAACATAGGTTACCACTAACGGCTAAAAGTCGACGACAACGACAGATCGAAATGTCTATTGAGCAGAAAATATCCAATGTCCATCATCAACTGTAGCAGCAAGTCGATCGACAACTGACATGGGGCATCAACTTGAGAAGAATTTGGATGGTGAGGATACATGATGGGGGATGGGATTAAGAGGGAGATTACATATTTATCTTAGAGGACACATATAAATAACTTTAAAAAACAAAAATATCGAACCACTTTTTATATTTTTTATAATTTTGCAATTGAAATGGGTCCCACAATCCTTACTCTTCTCTACAAAATTCTTGTACCATCCCTCCTCTTTTTTATGTGGTGGGCCCTTGTCTTACTTCTTCACTGATGAGCCTAATGCGTATTATGCAAATTTTGTCAGTTTTGACATTCACTTGGGCAGTTGGACCTGTTCTGTAGATTTTCGAGCTGATTTGACATGTGACAAGGATTTGAGGTGATAATCGCATTTTGAAGGCTTAAGGCGCGTTTTTCAGGTAAGGAGGACGAAAATACTTGGAGGGAAAGAAAACAAGAAGATAAGGAAAGATTTGGAGTGGTTTCTATCCATAAAGTTTTTTTTCCTAATGGAGATAGGAAACCCTAGCTTTGAAGGAATCGGAGCGCCGTCCTATATAAGAAAAAGGGAGGAATGAAATTAGGGATCGATGTTCATCTATTATTCTCTTTATACCACAGCAAAAATCGCAACAAGTTCTGGAGATCGCCATTCATCATCTTAGTTTTAGAGAAGGAGAAAACAAACATTTGCTTTATGTTATTCTAGTTTATCGTTGGAGAACTGTTCGTTATTGCTTTCGATTTGGAGATTGGATTTCAACTTTCGATACTTTTTAATCATTCAATCTGTTTTTCATTTATATTGTGTTCCTACTTCGCTTCGATCTCTTAGTTAATTTTTCGTGCATATTATTTTCGAGTTTCAACATTGTAACGCCCCAAAATTTTCAATACAAAATACATTGTATATCTATTCATGCATGTTATCAAGTGTTTTAGTTCTGTAAGTCGCGCCTTAGAAATTTAAATGAAAATTAAAGCATTTATGTTGTTTTTCCTTAAATCATTTAAGTTATTAGGAGAAAATTTTATATTATGTTTTATGATTAAAATAGATATTTTATGTGTGATATACATGTTTTAGGAAAAAAAAATCTAGTTGTGTTTATCCATATCCTAATTTATCTAGGATTGAATCTATTATATGGTAAGTGATAGAACAAATTCTATATAAAAGATAAAATGACGAAAATAATTAGGAATAAAATATATTTGATACCTTATATGATTAGGAATATTTAGATAATAATTTCTAGGCCTATAAATACCCCTTAGTCGCTCATGATATAGCATCCCATAAAATTCACGAAAATCTGTCAGCATATCTACGAACTGTTTCAAGAATTATTTACACATCTTCCCGTCGTCCTATCGTAGTGTAAATTTAGGACCTTCTTCCTAGGTATGTCTAGTATACTATATTATTTTTATATAATTTTACAAGCATGATAAGTATTTTTTTAAAATTGTTCTTCATAACCTGCCAGTTTCTGACAGTATGTTCATGAACTTGTAAGGAAAATTGTTTTTCATGTTTTATTTACTTTGTTTTCGACCAGGTTTAATTTTGATGGGATATACTACATGTTAGGTCATTCTTGTTAAAAATATAGAATCTTTAGGATACGTTTGGTATTTATTTCTTGATGTGCCATAATTTTTTTTTCAACATGCATGTAGATTGAAAAACAAAAGTTTTCATGTTACTATTAAATGAATTATTGATCATGATGACATGTTGATGCATGCATGAAATTCCATGTGCAAATTATTAAGATTTAATTTCATGTTTAGGACCGGCGCACAAGACTTAAACATTGATATCCATTATTTTTCATCAAGTTAAGGTTAAGGTGGGGAATGTTACCGTTTATCTTTATTATACATTGTGCTCGATATTTCATGTGATTATGACAGACATGAAAGGAAGGGTCGAAATTGGGCACTAGGATCGAAATCAGATCCTGAAAGGAAAGGCAAGGGTCGAAATCGGGCCATAGGTTCGAATTCGGATCCTCTATGAAAAATCGGTCAAAATCCGGCCGTCAGTCGAAATCGGACTGTTTGAAAAGTTCATGTGGTCTGTGTGGCCAGGTATCTCTTTGCATGATCTAATTTTCCATGTCTTATCGGTGTGATATATAATTCTGGTAAATGAGTACATCTCCCACTAAGTAGTCGTACTCATCCCTATTATTTTAACACTTTTCAGGAAATGGATCGGCCGATGCGTAGAGGTGTTGGTGGTGATGGTCACACGAGGAAAGATTTATGAACTTATTATTGCATTAAACTATTTTTATCATGAACTTTGCATTTTATTTTCAAAAACTAGTAGTCGCATGTGCTTTTATTTTTTTTAAGACTTCCGCTGAGTATGAAAATAAATTGAGTTTTGCAATGATTCTTTTCCATGAAAATGTTTTGAAAGAATTAAGATATGCATGTTAAGTATGAAGTAGCGTCCCTTGTTAAGTTATGAAAATTTGGGGCGTTAGAAACATGATTTATTTTCTGTTCAGTTTAGTCGTCCATCTGCCCAGTAGGACCAGTATGCGTAGCTAAATTTCTAAAGGGCCGACGGGATGTGAAGCACACACATAAATGGTTTGGTGAGACTTAGGTTTAATAAATAATCACTGAAATTCTGAATTAATCCATGTTATGAAATCGGGTTAGTAATCTAGACTTGATCACCCTAGGTTAATTTAATTCGTAGTTAGTTTAGTACTTCCATCGTTTCTCGTGGAATAAGGCTAGATAAGTAGCACAGTTGTTCTTCGAACAATAAGATTAATTTGGTAGGAGACTATTAGATGTCCATGTTGGGATTTTGTATACTGGAAGCACTTTTTATGCTTGTATACAATGTGTTTTTGTCCTTACCACTGTTTTATTCTCCTATCTGATAAATATGTATATTTGCACATGTTATCCTTTATCTTGTATAAAAGTTAGATTTGTGTGGTGTGTCGGGTATCACAAAAGACAACACAAATTGGTTGAACTGACAAGATATAAACAGTGATAAGTTGTCGGTTTAAGCTGCAGTTTAGATAAGAAGTGGCTTGTCTTAGCTGCTTGTCTTTACAGGTACACTTAAGGTGGTGTATTGACGGATCACAGTGAGATGCGTTCTCCTAATTGACATTAGTGGAGAACCAAGATCTCGGTGACTTTGCCGGTCTCTTGAGCTTGGTAAGACTTCATTGAGTGCATTTGGCTATCTATCACTTCGACCTACTATGGTGAACGTCATCGCGACCGGATCTACGTATCTTGGGTGTTAGTAGTTATTTGTGGCTCAGGCTGGTTGTCTGTATGTTGCATCCGTATCCTAGTAAAATGGGTTGATAATATCCCCGAGGAACTCGAAAGGATTAGCACGCTAAACCCTAGCCGGTTGATTAAGTTCGGGTGTGTTAATAAGGTCGAGTGGTACTACTCAAGAATATAAGATGTTAATTAATTTAAGTCGTCGGTGAGCTTAATTAATTAACGGATATTTTTATCTTAAATACGGAGATCGATTAAGTCTAAAATACAAGCCTTTGCTCAAATCGGGATAAAGGGGGTAAGTCAAACGGATTCTCTAGTGGAATGAATCCGTGTTAATTAATTAATTTTGCTCCTGGCCGAGCATGGATAATTAATTAATTGGAGGCCCAACTTTATTTCTTGTATTGGATCCCCGATCCGGCCTAATTAGTTGTCTAGTATTTTATTGTCTCTCGAATTCATTATTAATGGATTAATGTATTTTTACATTATTTAATAATGTTATTTATCCGGAATTAATTGGGTCGAGCCAATTAATTAATAAATATTTGTAGCCCAAGAAATTAATTAATTATATTATGGGCTGGTTATGTGGAAGCCCATTAGAAATATAATTAAATTAATGGGTTACAAATATATTAATATTATATTGGCTTTTGAAGCCTATATATATATATCAATATTATGTTCAGAAACATATTACACACACATACACATAATCACACACGCATATTGTGTTTGAGAGAGAGATAAAAATTTATTTTCTTCAGTTCTCTGACCACCCAGAGGGAGAAAAAAGCCGGGACACAGATCAGAAGATCTAACACAGGAGCAACAATCAGAGCCGCGACAACATACGAAGGAGGAAGGTATATTCCTAACCCTAATTATTCCTTCAATTAGTATCAGAACCTGGTTTATGCTCTGATTGTTGCTGTTAGATGTATGATTAGGTTTTATTTCGTCGTTATCGGGCTATTTTCGTGTTTGGGGCGGCCTGCGAGCCACTGTTTTGACCCCGATGTAACGTTTTTCTCGTGAGAAAATCCACGAGTAGATTATAGGACCTATTTGTTATGTGATTGTACTATTTTTGTACTGTAATTGGTCTGGGAGGCACGAAATACGAGACGACGAAAATCTAATTTTCGCAGCAAAAACCCTAGTTTTTTAGGGTTCCGCCGCATCTTGCGGCGGAGATTCCCGGCGCGTCCGACGTCGGATCGACGATCAGCTTGAACCTATGGAGTCCTCGTCTTACGAGCTTCGTGTTGATAGGTCGTAAGGGATCATCCGATCTCGGATACAATCGAAATTGACGTCTGAAGTAGGATGCTCGTTATGAATTCGTTCCGGCGAATCGTTTGAAATTCGGGAAATTGAGGAACTAATCTTGGCCGGAATCCGTTATCCGGTGGTCGTGAGTGTTCCAATTACGTTTCCCCTCTTTCAATTGATCGAATCGCGGCTCGAAAATGGAGAATTCAGGCGGCGAAAGGCGGAGGCGCGATTTATTGCGCAATCCCGTCGCTGTGGCGGAAATTGCCGGCCGTTTGGCACGGCCCAGACGTCTGGACGATGTCAAGAGACAGCGGGGATGTTGGAAGATGGTCGGGGAGGCCGGAATGGCGCGGCGGCGCGCCGTTTGCGGCGGCAGCGCGCTGCGCGCGCGCAGCGGAGATCGGCGCCGCCGCAGCGGCTTCTGCGCGCGCTGCCGGGGATCGACTTCGCCGTCATTCGGCGCACTCCTAAGTGCCGGCAGCCGGCACGTAACCGGCCTCGCAGGGCGGCGAAGGCCGGAGACGATGCCGACGTGGGCGCGCCACGCCGCCCTTGCTGATCGTGTCGCCGCGTGCTCGCCACGTATCCGCTACGTGGCACCCCCGATGACGCGGCGACGACAGCTCGATGCGCTTTTTTTTACGCAGCCTTCCGCATTCAAAGATTTCAAAGATCTGTATTTTGATCGGGCGATGTAATAGTTAGGGATTACGTGTTTTAAAGCTCGATAACGATTTTAAATTTCATATTTGCGTATTTATTTTTAATTATACTTTAGCATGCGATTATGTGATTAATTGCGCTTAGAAAAGCATGTAAATAGGATTTATGTCGTTATTAAAGCATGTTTTATTTTTCGCGAGCACATTTTATGATGTGCGCTTAGAAATTGCATGCTTTAGGAATTATGTGGATATGCATGATTCGAAACAAACCTTTTGAATAAAAGACTAAGCAACTTTAAATTAAATGTTTAATTAGATTCCATTAATTTGGATATTAAACACTTAATCGGACCTCCATTAATTGGACTCTACACAAAAGTAGTAAGATTATGTGAGTAAACGTCCACTGCGTGGCTTGCTTGCATTTTTGAGCTACCGCTTTGTGAGATGAGTTTTCCAAAACAATATTTGATTATTATTGAGTAGTGGGAGCGAAGTCAGAACGTCCACTGCGTGGCTTGCGTGCCTAGTAAACACGAGTACTCTAGAAGATAATAATTAAATAGGATGGCTAATTAGATCAAATTGAATGCGGCATGGTTCGAGTAAGTATGTCAATTTCGAGAATTTGATTCTATTTTAGTCAAATTAATGGTCAATGCTTAGATGTCACCGCAGTACAATTCACTTCCCTCGAAGTCCCTTCCCGCGTTTTAATAGTGACATGGTCCAGAATATAGAACTATTAATTCCATTCGTCTTAAGAACCTAGACGTGGATTGGAATTAAAGAGCTAGGTAAATAGCTTGGTTTAGGGTTACGCTAGTAAACGCCCACTGCGGTGGCTTGCTAGTGGAATTCCTAGAGTCGTTCGAGGTTTTTAATATCATTGTTTTTACAAAAGGTTTCAATGATTATTAATTACGAATTATGTGCAAATGTTAATTTCATACATGCTTTTAAAATTACATTTTTCAGATATGTCTATTCGAATATTTTATTTTTCGAGTTCCTAAACAAGCTCACTCAACCAAACCCTAACGGGTTTAACAATTTAAAATAATTTTATAGAGTGGAAGAGATATCTTACCTCTCCCAATAAAAGCTCGCAAAGGTCCTATATGAACTTCTGTTTTAGGACCGCTATGTCTAAGAACGTGTTTACTATGAGTATGTTACTCAAATCTTTGGTAGCGGTCAAAGAAGTTATAGGAAAGGGCAAGAGTGCTCAAGTCTTGAATATCCCTAGTAGTTCAAGGAATCCTCCGAAAGGCGGAAACCGAAAAATAGCGTAAAGGGTGGTCAATTCAAGAAGAGCAAGTGGGAGTAAGAAGACGGTCCTTATCGGCGGCATGCGAATGCCAAAGAAGAAAGGAAGGTTCTTCAATTATGGTAAGAAAGGACACTGGAAGAGTTATTATCCAGATGTCAAGGCAAAACAGAAAGAGACGCGAGTCGCTCTTGTAACTGAAACTGTTCTGGTTTCCTCTTCTACCCACGAATGGGTAGTGGATTCGGGGGCAACTGATCATGTATGTTACACCTTGGAAGGTTTCTTGCAGAAAAGGTAATTGAGCAATGGCGAGGTGGTAGTCTCAATGGGCAATGGATCGAAAGTTCCTGCAATTGCCATTGGAGATTTAAATTTAAATCTATATTTTGTTAGTTTTGTTTTAGTACTTAAAGATGTTTAATATGTGCCTGAGTTTAGGCGAAACATTATTTCTCTTTCAAAACTCTGCACCATGGATGGTTATAAATCAAGTTTTGATAGTGAAGTTTCTATCATGAAAGACGATGATTTTATCTGTGGTGGACCATTAAACGGATCTTTATATACTTGTAAACCGCGTAGTTCTGTTAATATTGCTTCCTCATCATCAAATCCTAAGAAGAGGAAAGAGTCTTCTAAGGTAAACCAAACTTATCTGTGGCACTTAAGACTAGGTCACATCAATCTTAACAGGACTCAGAGGTTGGTGGAATATGGATCATTGGAGTCTCTCCAAGATTGAACCATTTCCAACTTGCGAAACCTGTTTGGAAGGAAAGATGATGACTATGCCTTTTAAGGCAAAGGGTTATAGAGCCACATAAGTATTAAGTTTGATACATTCTGACTTGTGTGGGTCTCTGTCTACACAAGCTCGTGGAGGGTATGAGTACTTCGTCACATTTATTGACGATTACTCGAGGTATGGATATGTTTACCTTCTTCGCCACAAGTTGGATTGCTTTGAAACCTTTAAGGAATTCAAGGCGTATGGAGAAGAAGTTAGGTAAAAAAAATCAAAACAACTGATCCGATCGTGGTAGGGAATACCTATCCAACGAGTTCAAGGATTACTTGGCGATGCATGTGGGATTACATCCTGACCGACAAAGACCGGGCACGCCTCAGCAGAATGGTGTGTCGAGAGAAGGAACCTAAGTCTCTTAGAGATGGTTCGATCGATGATAAGTTATGCAATTTTGCCGTTTTCTTTTGGGGATATGCCCTAGAGATTGCAAGATACTTGGCCGAATCGTGTGTCTTCCAAGTCGGTACAAAAGATCCCTTTCGAAGTTGTGGAGCGGGCACAAACCCAAGATGCACCACTTAAGGATTTGGGGGTTATTTTGCTTATGTGCTAAATAGGCAGGCCGACAAATTGGAATCACGTTCGAAGTGATGTTGTTCATAGAGCATCCGAAGGAAACGAAGGGGTGAATACTTTTATGATCCTAAAAGAACGTAAGATCGTTGTTAGCCCTAACGCTCGGTTCTTAGAAGAGGATTACATTAGTAACCATAAATCTCGAGTCGACATCATCCTTGAGGAATTACAAGGTGGTCGAGTTCCACTTGAACAGCCAGTTGTGCAAGATAGTACTCCACGAGTAACCGTACATAACTGCTAACACAACTCCCGACATCGTTCGACGTAGTGGGAGGGTGATATTTACACCTGATCGATATATGTTCTGCCGGGAGACATTTGATTATCTCCCTGCAGATGAACAAGATACTGTGGATCCCCGGACTTACAACGAAGCGTTGGGAGATATAGATGCAGCATTCATGGAGAATCACCATGGACTCGGAATTTGAGTACATAAATGATATGGATCTATACGAGATCACTGAACTACCTGAGGGTTGCAATGCTATTAGTAGTAAGTGAGTATACAAGAGAAAGAGAGAGCACCGAATGAAGATATCATGGCGTTTAAGGCCAAGCTAGTGGCGAAGGGTTTTACCTGTAAAGAAGGTATCGATTACAAAGAGACCTTCTCGCCCGTAGCAATGATCAAGTCCATTCGGATTCTCCTTGCCATAGCGATCACATGAAACCGGAGATCCGGCAAATGTATGTCAAAACCGCATTCCTAAACGGTCACCTTGAAAAAGGTAGGGACATCTACATGAAACATCCGAGATGGTTATGTGAAGGAGGGCGAAGAGCATCTAGTTTGGAAGCTTAAGAAGTCTATTCATGAACTTTAGCAAGCTTTCCTAAGTTATGGCACCAAGCATTTTCGATGAGGTAGTCAAATCCTATGGATTTGTATCCCGTCCTAACGAGGTGTGCGTGTACCGCATTTGTGTTAACGGATCGTGGTGTTTCTTGCATTTTACGTAGATGACATCCTTCTCATTGGGCAACAATGTTGAAGTGTTATCGGACGTAAAGACGTGGTTATCCGAGCAAGTTTCAAATGAAAGACTTAGGTGAAGTCGGTTACATCCTTGGGATCAAGGTTATCCGAGATCGCCGTAAAAGGATGTTAAGCTTGTCACAAGTGTCCTACATTGACACTCGTTATTGCTCGTTTTAGCATGCAAAAAGCCAAGAGAGGTTCGGTACCTTTTAGACACGGCATTTTTCTATCCAAGAATCGGCCCTAAAACGCCCGAAGAGATAGAAAGTATGAGGCTAGTACCGTATGCTTCCGTTGTCGGTAGCCTCATGTATGGCGATGCTTTATACGGGAGCAGATATCTCATATGCTCGTAGGCATGGTCTCAAGATATCGGTCCTAACCCCTCGAAAGGAACACTCGGATCGCGGTCAAGCATATTCTCAAGTACCTTAAACGGACTAGAGATTACAGTGCTTGTTTACCGTACGATGCCTAGTGTCTTTCGATTATACGGAATCGGATATCCAGCCGACGAGACGAGAAGAAGTCTACCTCGGGTTATGTGTTTACCTTGGGAGGCGAGCCATTTCATGGAGGAGTGCTAAGCGTAAATGCATTGCGGACTCAACCATTGAAGCGGAGTATGTGGCCGCTTCAAGCTTCAAAGAGGCGTTTGGCTCAAGAATTTCCTCCTGGATTGTTCGAATTTGCCTAAGGCGATCACGATTTATTGTGATAATGCGGGTGCAAAGAAAAATTCTAAGGAACCTAGATCTCACAAGGCGTTTAAACACATAGACAGGAAGTACCACATTATATGAGTATTCATAAATCGAGGTGACGTGGTGATTGACAAAATAGGAACTGAAGTCAACCTAGCTAATCCTTTCACAAAGAGCTTACCACTCCCGGCTTACGAGAAGCATGTCCGTGGCTTAGGACCGGTAGAGATGCCCCCCACTTAGGACTACGTAAACTTTTGTATAAGTGGGAGAAGATGCAAAGATAGATAGGATAGATAGCTAAGATATAGTCGGGTACTAGTTCGTACCTAGATAGCCGAGATATAGCCGAGTACTAGTTTGTACCTAGAACTCGACACATTGTATACTAAAAGTTTGCTTTAGTATAAGTGGGAGAATTGTTGGGATTTTGTATACCTGGAAGCACTTTTTATGCTTGTATACAATGTGTTTTTGTCCTTACCACCGTTTTTTTTATTCTCCTATCTCGATAAATATGTATATTTGCACATGTTATCCTTTATCTTGTATAAAAGTTAGATTTGTGTGGTGTGTCGGGTATCACGTAAGATAACACAAATCGTTGAACCGACAAGATATAAACAAGTTATCACATCTAAGACAACTTAAGGATAAGTTGTCGGTTTAAGCCGCAGCTTAGATAAGAAGTGGTTTCTCTTAGTCGCTTGTCTTTACCGGTACACTTAAGGTGGTGTATTGATGGATCACAGCGAGATGTGTTCTCCTAACCGACATTAGTGGAGAACCAAGATCTCGGTGACTTTGCCGGTCTTAAGCTTGGTAAGACTTCACTGAGTGCATTTGACTATCTATCACTTTGACCTACTATGGTGAACGCCATCGCGACCGGATCTACGTATCTTGGATTTTAGTAGTTATTTGTGGCTCGGCCGGTTGTCTATATCTTGCATCCGTATCCTAGTAAAACGGGTTGATAATATCCCCCGAGGAACTCGAAAGGATTAGCACGCTAAACCCTACCGGTTGATTAAGTTCAGGTGTGTTAATAAGGTCGAGTGGTACTACTCAGAATATAAGATGTTAATTAATTTAAGTCACAAGGAGCTTAATTAATTAACGGATATTTTTATCTTAAATACTGAGATCGATTAAGTCTAAAATACAAGCCTTTGCTCAAATTGGGATAAAGGGGTAAGTCAAGCACGGATTCTCTAGTGGAATGAATCCGTGTTAATTAATTAATTTTGCTCGGCCGAAGTATGGATAATTAATTAATTGGAGGCCCAACTTTATTTCTTGTATTGGATCCCCGATCCGGCCCAATTAGTTGCCTAGTATTTTATTTGCTCTCGAATTCATTATTAATGGATTAATGTATTTTTACATTATTTAATAATATTATTTATCCGGAATTAATTGGTTGGGCCAATTAATTGATAAATATTAGTAGCCCAATAAATTAATTAATTATATTATGGGCAAAGTTATATGGAAGCCCATTAGAAATATAATTAAATTAATGGGTTGCAAATATATTAATATTATATTGGCTTTTGAAGCCTATATATATCAAGATTCCGCTCGTAAAACGATTACACACACATACACATAATCACACACGCATATCGTGTTTGAGAGAGAGATAAAAATTTATTTTCTTCGCTTCCGACCACCCGTGAGGGAGAAAAGGCCGGGACACGATCGAAGTTCTAACACAGAGAGCAACAATCGAGCCGCGACAACATACGAAGGAGGAAGGTATATTCCTAACCCTAATTATTCCTTCACCACCATACGAGTAGACTCCAAAATTGGGGTTTCCTTAGTTCTTAAGGCCGATTAGGTGTTAAATCTATTGATTGCTCACCAACGTATGTTGAATCTAATTTAGAGAAGTAGTCGTTTCTATCTCCACCATTGCGATCACCACCAATGTGGGGGGGAATAGGGGACGTGTCGCTTTAATTACGACGGCCTACAACTAATTAATTTATAGGAATTTATTCATTTAGTGTCGAGGATCGGATTTTGTGTGTGTGCGAGTCATCTTGCTGACTCATTTCTTTGCATACATTTATTCCGTATTTATTTTAGTTGTTTAATTTCTTGCATTAGTTTAGTAAACCCCCAAATTTTCGTGGTCGCTAACTACCGAACTTTAGAGGGTCAAGCACTTCAACATCTATCGACGCCGACATGATCCTCTCGAAAGCCCTTGCAGGCATAGAAAACCGATCTCTCACTCGCTCCCAAGCCAAATCTTATGCCGAGAAACTAGAAGCAATGACAACAACGCTCGAAGATCGTGGATGAAAGAAATCAAAATGCCGCAGCCTACCTCTATCAAAAGCTCTTACCGAATGGCATTGGTTGGACAAGACGATTAGAGATGATGCAATCAAAACTGTGGAGACATACTAATCCACATTTGACACGAAAGAATCTACTCTACCGAAGACCATCAAGAACACACACGACTCTCGCTGCGAACGATATACCGATGTCGTAACCGATGTTGAAGCCAAGGTAGCGATGCTCAAGTCATATGTTGAGACTCTTAAGCAAAATGTGTAATCGATATGACTACCTCCCTCTCTCATTTGCTAATGCCAAAAAGTGGGGAAGGAAGTAATAAAGAGCTAACGCAGATTAGGGTGAGACATCCCTATCATTATTTCCGGATCACAAAGGGAAGGGACCCGTGCCAAGAAAATAAGGGGGAAAGATAGAAAGAAATAACCACGGAAGCAATTGATGAAGTGGCTCGGGTTTTTTGACGAGATAGAACTTAAAGAAGAGCCAAACAGTGCTCACCACCAAGGGAAAAGCCAAACCGTCGACAATCCTCACCCTCCACCTAAGTGCACCAAAGATGAAGTTCAAAACTTCAAGAGCAAAGTTGAGTATGATGAAGAGATGACCAGATGTCTTCAAGTTGAAGAAAATGTCAAGGCTAAAACCAAGAAGGGTATTCGGATCAAGGCGCCAAAGCCCAAGAAGACAAGATCTGTTACGCCCGTAAAATGTTAAGCTCAAGCCGAACCCTGGAAGCCGAAGCCGATACCGAATCCGAGCCGAGTGCTCCCTCCACTAAGCTATCCAAAGAGCAAGAAGCCGAGATGAAGGCAATATGAGATGCATGTGAGAGAGGATTGGACATAAATGTTGAGGCCAAATAGTTCAAGTCGCTAGAGAAAGAATCGGGATTAGCGCACCTTGAGGCACTCGCATGTAAGACTAAGAAAGAAGCCACGTTGGATATGAGTCGAGAGATGATACTCGCCGTCGTGGTTAAAAGAAAATTGGGGGAAATCATAGTAGTACTATAGAATTGAAGATCCCAAAACCGAGCCGATATCGTAGTTCAAGTGTCGTTAGGATTAGCCGATGTATAGGTTAGGACTTGTTGTAATCGTTTTTATATTCTTGTCTAAGTCCCGTACGGGGTAATTGTTGAATTGATCTTCCGTCAAGATACTTTCGTAACCCCACGTCATCGCTGTAATCGCT
The DNA here is from genome assembly GCA_028984105.1 of Lavandula angustifolia. Classification (NCBI taxonomy): domain Eukaryota; kingdom Viridiplantae; phylum Streptophyta; class Magnoliopsida; order Lamiales; family Lamiaceae; genus Lavandula; species Lavandula angustifolia. The sequence goes on from CM054822.1 coordinate 14,267,056, forward strand.
ATGCTTCTCACTCATCAACCGAGTAGACCTCGAGAAGCCAATCCAGCAGCCCGATAAGTCATCGCGTAAGAACTCATGCAAGCCCAAAGACTCCTAGTCGCCACCGACTTACTCGAAGTTACATTCCTTGTCACCGACTCAACCAAGAAGACAGAGACTATGCAGCCATCGTATCCGACGTAAAGCGACCCAACTACTTAAGTCTTTTCGAAAGTTCAAGAAGATCATACGAGGTTGTTTGAACGGTTAACTCCGACATTCTCACCAACCACAAACCTCGACCAATGAGAAGCCGACAACGCCTTACCCGCTCCAAACAAGAAAGCCGCTCTCATGTACGTGCGAATTAACCGCCCGGCCGCAACAAGTTCGAATTAATGGCCATTTTCTTGGAAGCATATGACACGTGGCATCGTCGTCTCCAACGGACATATGCCATAGCTCACATCTATAAATAGAGAAGATTTCGAAGCTCCACTAGCGCGAAGCACCTAAAAAAAAAAGGGAAATTGCTCAAGCTCTCAAACACTCTAGCAACTCAATCGTAACATCCAAATGAAGAATCTACATTTACTAGAATATTTTTGTGGTTCTTCTCTGTGAGTCTTTAGATCCCTTCTTCTCTACCTAAGCTCATTGTCGATTTATAGCTTAGATTCGAAGGAGTTCATTTTTAGTGAACTGCGTCTTATTGTACGAACTCCTTCATTAGTTGGAGAACTGTTTTCGCTCCCTTCCGAACTTAGGTTTGAATTGTAAAGTCGCTAAGGACTATAACTTAGAAGGATCCGTCCCCTGCGCACAGCTTCCTTTGCCGAGACTTGCTCACACTAATCAACAAGTTATCCCCGCTCGCTCAGACCGTGGACGAGGGATCTGCGTATCCGAACCACGCAAACCGCTTGTGTTCTTTACTATTTTATTGCATACAAACCTTTGAAAATCATAAGTTTGCATAAAACATATTTCTAAAATCACACAGCCCAAAAGAATTTAATCACGAAAACACGCTTTCAAAAAGAGACAAACTCCGGCCCCATACTTATCCGCACACTTAAGTCTCCGATCGAGTTTCGGGTACCGACAAAAGTCGGCGGAGAGCTCAAATGAGCCGACTCACTCGTCCCGTGATCGAAGGTTTATTTCGCACTGTTCATCACTTGCAACCAACGGCTTTTAGCGACCTTCACCGAGAAAAAGAAACGGTAGTCGTGTGTATTCACCCCCTCTACACCTCGATATTTGTCTCCTGACCAACAATTGATATCGAGCTGCCGGTGTTCAACCGACCACCGTTTCAAATACGGTCTTCTCGAACCGATCCTTGAAAACGCTTTCTCTCGCACAAGCATCTCTTCATTCATCCTTATACTCGTACACATAATGTCCGACATGTCGTATCGGATGGTGCCGATGTTCTCAATAGGAGAACTTCACTGTATGGCGTGTAAGAATGGAGGCACACCTTACGCCGCCGCACGACAAAGCATGACCGACGCATCGAGACCGGACCCATCATTCCAATGATAGACAACGCTCGGGCCAATAAGTGGAAGGTGAAGGTGCTCGTGATCGGGTCCGAAGGTTCCCAAAGACAAATCGCCTTCACGCCCGAAGAGAAAAAGCCGCATAACCTCGACCGAGTCGTACGAAATGCTAAACCGACAACGCCAGCCGACTCACACCTCGTGAGGGTGCAGGATCGCAAAACGGCGAAAGAACTTTGGGACACCCCGGGGCCGTACCGAGCCAAGGAACTCCTCGCATTAAAGAAAAACAAGCTCAAATTATAGCTTCAAAAGTTCGAAGCCTTTGCGATGGAGCCTAAAGAAACCATTGACGAGCCGAGCTTGGATTTATGAATCAAGTCAATGTGATAAACGGGCCGGGAAAGGTGTTCTCAAACAAAGAGATGAACACAAAGATCATAAGAGCGCTACCCCGACGTAAGGGCTTCCTTTTGCTACTTATTTACGTCGCTCCGATCTTAATGCTCTAACTCCCGATGTTATATTTTCGTAATTAAAGACGGAGGAATTTGAGCATAGTCTACCTCGTAAGTGTTCCAGCCGGTCTAACCGACACTCAAATCGATCATACCTTCAAGGCAACAAATAAGAAACTGGAGGCAAAAAGATTTCTTCCAAAGAAGGAGTAGCCGCTGCAGTATACAAAGACATCTCGAAATGTCCGGCACGACTACCCGCACCGATGGCTCTCAAATACCAAAGAGAAAAGGAGAGAGTCGAAAGTCGAAGAAATATCACGAGATTCTCCCCCGGTAAGAAAGAATATTCAAAAAGGGAAGAATCTAACACTTCTACCGAACGCAGAACACTGAGCTCGTTGCTAGTCCACCAAAAGCTTACTGAAAAAGCAAAGCAGTAACATCCACGTGTTACAACCGCAAGAAGGAGGGACACTATCGCACGATTGTCTCGAATCCTCACCTGCTCAAAGAGCGGAACGGTAGGCCAAGAGATAAATTCGCCCGTAAGAGGCAGACTTACATAGCCGGAGAGATATCCGACAACTCAATTGAAGAGGATACATTCATGTACTCTTTCCGAGGATGAAGCCGCATTCGTAGCCGTTGAAGCCTGGGAGAGAAGGTTCTTGAGGAATCAACTGAACAATGTACCGATGGCCTGAGAAGAGGCCGAGGTAAATTCTAAACTTAATATAACCTCCTCTTCACACAACACACACGACACTTGCTCGGTCTCTGATGACCTTATGGACATGGTACAAGCATATGACGACCTGCTAGAGGAACAAATTCAACGAGCAGAGAGTTCAAAGCAGAACCATCCAGAACTAGAACAGTAAAGGCCGAGAATCAAAGACTTTCTTCTCGATTGTCAGTCTCTACCGAGTCAGTGGATCTAGTTGCGAGACTCAAGGAAGAGATCGAATCTCTTGGCGACTAAGTCTCGCCTTCAAGAGACTCGATCTCGCTCCGACTCAAGGACAATTTGGAGAAAGAGACCGAAATAGCCCAACTCAGCCGAAAACTCTCGACGTGCATGTATGACTATGATTCTCTCAGGAGAAGTGGTGAGGTCTAGAGAGAACCGGCGACCGAACAATACCCGGGAGCAAAGGAGAAACTAGAAAGCATGCTCAAAGCACAACGGCCAACCGCCGTGAAAGAAGGCCTTGGCTACACCCATAAAGCTTCTACCTCCAAAAGCTCAAGCACTGGTGATAGGTTCGCTGTGAGGAAAGGTGCAAGCTACCGACACCACACCTCAGCGAAGAACAAACAGAAAGTAATCGCACCTCGCCCCGAGCAAAGAATAAACAACCGACCAAAGGTTCCAACCCCAGACACCGAGATCGAACTCGTGGGGAACCAAGAAGGTCGATGGGGCGTAACAAAGTACAAGGAGCCACCGTTTGAGCATTCGGCTAAGTACGGCTTGTACTACTATGAGCCCGTGGTCACAGGCGCTAAGCACTCGAAGAAGAAAGCGCCCGAACCCAAAATCATCAAGAAAGTCGTATCTCCAAGTCCCGTGGAGAACAAAGCCGACAAGGTTCAAGAAGAAGTCTCGTACTTCTAAGGTCCCGAGACGTATTTGGGTTCCGAAATCACCCACTAACCAATAAGGACCCAATTGAATCGAAGGGTACCTAAAGATGCTTCTGCTTTGCAGTGCATAAGGACCCATGGATAGTGAGACAACGGCCGCTCAAGACACATGACATATCGAAGAGCTCGCTAACCAACTATGTACAAGAAGATGGTCCCAAAATTGAGTTTGGAGACAACTCTAAAGGCTACACAAGGGGATACTGGAACGCCGAACATTGGGACTCGCCGGGCCTAAGAGTAACATATGTTGAAGGACTTCAACATAATCTCCTTTCGTCACCAATTCTCGCGGATAATCTTAACAGAGTTATCTTTGACGCCGGTTTTTGTGATGTTGTTGATAAATCTACAAAGGAAAAACAAGATATCGTGGATCACTGAGGAAAACATCTACGCGTGCATCGAAAACCGTGCAAACCCGAGGCTTGCTTACTAGCACGCATAAATTCCGGTGACAAGTCGGATGGCTATGGCACAAGAGACTTAGCCACCCGAACTTCAAGACCATGAACAAGCTAGCCAGAACTCCAAAGTCGAGGACCGCCCAATGAATCGCTCGTAAAGTTACGTAAATTGTGAAGCACGTCCAAGGGAAAGCAAACAAAGAGTAGCAATCCACCTATTCCGTCACCTTCCACCGATGGAATCCTTCAACCGGCCGCACATGGACCTATTCGGCCATTCTCTACAATGACTATAAGAGGCAAGAAGTATGCCCGTCGTTATCGACGACTACTCGAGATATACTTCGGGGTCATCTTCATCGCCAATAATCCGATGTTCAAACCGAGTCTGCCCAATGCCAAGAAGCTCAAGGTAGGGAAAAGGACATCAAGATTCAAAGAATTCGCTCGGGACAGAGGAACATAGTTACTAAA